>VYZM01020053.1:488342-544955 GCA_013398915.1 Dromas ardeola
AAAGAAAAAAGAAAAAAAAAAAAAAACAAACTCTCTTTGGTAAAACATTAGAATGTCATTTGGGGGGCAGAACCACACCCTCAGTTATTTGAGCTCTAACAAAGAGGAAATCACATACATTGCGTTTATGCAGGCCTGATTCATCGCAGTCTTAAAGTTTTTTGAACTCTTCTTTGCCTCCACAAAATCCAACTGTACTGATGTTTTCCTACAACTCAACTTCATCCCTCCCCTTCCTGAAGCCTAGCTGTGACATCTCCTCATAAATTTAGACCTCATTTACAGATGGAAATAAGTTGCCACCTCCATCCAGAGCTGAGCTATATATAAGACTTCACTCAACCCATAGATTTAAACCCAATGTTAAACCATGCTTCCTGGCTAAAAAATTTCCTCTCCTCCCATAATCCTAAGAGATGCTCAAATCCTGCCACCTCCTCCAGTGCACATATGCCCACAGACCTACAGCTCTCACCTAGGCTCCCTCTCCCCTCTTTTCTAACAAGGGCGTGGATGCTCAAATCTACCCCAAGTTTGCTCAATGCCAGGCCCAACCAAAGCATGATCAAACCGCTCAATGCAGTACCATAGCCAACAAATATAGACCAAGAAGACTGTACATTCACAGACCAATGGTTTCAATGGTTATTCAGAAGAAACCAAACATGGTTTCTGTCATACTGCAAGAGCCTACTGCCTCTGCCATTTCTCTCCATCATTTAAAAACATTCCTCCAGCAATCATTTCATATCCTGCTGCACAAGCTGCCATCAGTCTCACAAATGAGGTGGCTGTGGTGAGCAGACAAAAGAGCAATTTTATGTCCCCGAAGAACTGAGGTAATGGAGGGGGGAATGCAAGCAGGGACTTAAAACATGCACAGTTCAAGTTCACAGGGACTGTATACGTGATGTGGAAGATAGAGACCCACAGTGGGAACATCAGTATGGTCAGCTTAAAGAAATGCTGGCTTTTTGGAAAGATTCCAAAGCTCTCAGCTGCTTCACCTGAGACTGAAGGCTTATACAAGTCTTCTATTCAAAGTGTTCTTGTTGCCTCCTTCTGAACAGTTACATTTTCATGACCTTTCTGAAATGATTCAGAATAAAGGCAATTAAGGGTGAAGGAGAGAAAAGGGCAGTGGATGGGGAGGCACGCAGTCTCACAGATGAAGCAGGAGAGAACTCTCAAAACAGCAATCCATTCCAGAAGGCAAGCATGTCCTCCACCTCATGAAGCTGACGGTCCTCCTTCTGCATCTCTATCTGCAATATCATCTATGCTGTCCCTGTGAATTTATATTGTATTTCACAAGCCCCCGATTATATTAATATTTATGAGGTAAAGAAAAAGTTTTGCTATCCGTCACATTGCTAAATGACATACTGGTTGGGAATACATCTTCAGTGGATAGTATATGTACATATTTAGAGGGTTACTTCGCATTTTTCCTGAAAAAAAGTTACACATTAGTGAAATTCTTACCTCAAAACATAAATACAGGAGAACCACACATGAAGAGAGAAAAGTTTCATTGGTGAAATATGAAAACAGTGAACCACTTGTAATGTTTCCATTATAAAAATTATGAGAGCATTTCATATGCATTTGATGAGAAAAATCCACTTATAGATTGTATTGTTTGGGGGGTTTAACCGTATGCTTTCCTTTAAAACTATAAAATCTCTTGGGACTAAAAAGAATTACTCCAAACACAGGTAAAGCAGAATTAAATTCAAGAATAAGACTGATAATCACACCCCTGCTCATATGCCTTTTTCTGATGCCATGACTCATTTCAAAATAGGTACAATTCTAGAAGTGACAGATAGTTGGTGTGACTGCATGGCTGGTCTTCACCCCTGTAAGGAAAACTAAACATGAAAAAGTCACACACTGAGTGCTACCACCTCTCCCATCTGTGCCTTCAGAAGAAATCCAGCAGCCTAAATGACATACTTTTCATCTACAGGTGTTTTTTAGTTTTTCAAAGTTAAATGGTCTTAATTACACAGAATTACTTTACACCAAAAAAAAAAAAACAACATTTTCCAAGACACCTGCTAGTCAAAAATAAAACTGAAATAGCTTCCCCTGTACTTGCTATGCCTGAGAACTTTACGTATGACTTCAAAACAAATAGTTTTCTAATGATAATAATAATTCATCCAGAAGTCTCTAAAAAACCAAAAAAAAGTCTTTCTAATTCCAGCAGCATTTCTTTTACTGCTACTGGTATGCATAACAAGAAATTCCAAACTACTTGATTAGAATTTCCAGTTTTCTAATACATAATCAAAATTTCTTTATGATAAAAATAAACCTTTTCTAGTTGAAGATTTTACTTATCTACACATTCTCTTGGTTATGCAGATACAATGAAGCAGGTAAAACTTGTAACTTGCATATTATCAATTGCTATTCCAAGCCAGACAGAATTGTTTCCCCTTCCTATCTACTTCAGATTCACCTCTTATAGAAATATTAAATGTTTTTTTTTTTTATTTGAAGAACACATTGTATACACATATATTAATTATACCTCACTTTGCACACTACATTTAAGCAGTAACATAAAGACAGCTGCACTAGCTCATCTTTGCTGTCCTCTTTTGGACCTCTTACAGATGACTATATCCTTTTTGAGATGAAGCGACCAGAACTGTATTCACAAAGTACAATGATGGCACAACAGGACTTCAGTTTTGTCCCCTGTTACTCTCCTAACATGACTAGCTTTTATGACGACTGCAGAGTACCAAGCTGACATTTTTGTGAGAGAAGCAACTGCCATGTTTTCACCATGAAGTCTCAACGGTAAGCACTGAGCCTTTGTAAAGTGAAGTTAGAACTTTGTAAAGTGAACTTTATAAAGCGAAGTTAGGTCCCCCACCTACCCTCATCACAATACCACACCATACACAACATTGCTTACAACACATTTTACCATGACACAGGTAGCACAAGGCTTGACCTGCTAACTGGTCAGATAGGGCAACTAGTTAAGTTGGAACAATAAGACAAATTTGCAGGCACACAAGCCCTTCCTCGAACTGGTGTGTCCAAAAGCTTGTCTAATTATCGTCAGAGTCCTGAAAACATTTCCCCCAGTGACAAACCTTTTCTGGAAATCATAATGGTCCTCCAAAATACCATTCTGAGTATTTGACTCCAGAAACTCAACACCTGTGTCTACAGTGCTAGACTAATTTTACCAACTTCACAACACAACAGGAAGAGAATGAAGAAAAAATTTCCCCCATCATCTTTTGCACAATTTAAATCCTAGATCTAGGGAAAAAATACAGTTACAAAAACATTTATTCAAGAGTACTTATTACTTATTAAGTACTGAAGTTATATTGTTATGCATATCAAATTCAAGCCTCTGTCTCCCATGTTGTTTCACCTAGCATGCCTCACATACACTGGCTTTTCTGGACACATCAGTTAGCACCTCTTTGCAACATGCCTTTTGAAAGTTTGTTCAGGTAGAGGCAGAAACTGAAAACAAAATTGTCTGAAATTTAGATATTGTAATTGTAGATCTTAGGTCAGCTGCACCTATTCCAAGTTTAGGGTTGGACATTACAACAGCATAGAAATATTTCAGGTACAGCACAATGAAAAAAAAAAAACCAAAACCAATAGAGATCCACCCATTTATAAGCAGGTCTTCTTGTCGGGACCATTATCCCAGGTGCTCTAGTCTACACCACTATTCCTGACACTTTGGTGCAATGCAACAGATGCTTTGTATGGTGCCACAACACATACAGACCCAGTCTAGTTTTTCTCTTTACCCCCACCGACACAGTTCCTTAAGAAGTTGAACAAGTCCTGGGCAGCTTCTACCAACCCAAACATTGTAGTCTTTTCTCCAAGATGCTGCTACTTCAGTGAAATGTCACTAGAAGAGAAAAAAAAAGAGGCACTCTGGAATGAGAGAGGCATGCATGAATTAATACCCACAAATAAGTCAGCCAAATAGTACATTCTGCAATTGAAGAAGCTGTACAACTTTATTTGTATTTGGTCCCACTAGCAAGTCTGAATTAGGCCTCTGACATACAGCACCATTCTGCTTTTTGCTCAACTTTGCCTTACATCAAACCAGTCCAACTCATTAACTTCTTTTACTTTTCCATGCTTTAAAAATCTCAGCAAGCACAGAGATGTCCCAATCACTTCCCACTCCTCAAATCAATGCCTACCAGGAATCCTGATTAGTATTAGGACTGGTAGGATGGTATCGATAGCAGAAGTTTAAAACTCACATTACCCGGCATCAGTTTGGATGCTCCCACTGTCAGCATTTCCTTCAGACTCAGTAACTCTTTGTCCAAAGTACGTTAATGTGTAAGAGAGCTAGGAATTTTAAATTTACCCTCTTCACCTTTTTGATTAACACTCATTGCTACAACCCTGTCACTGTCTTAAGAGGTCTAAAGATGTCCACAAAACAGCACTTTTTACTATTTTTACCTTGCATGGGCTAACGATAAGAAAGGAATGCACAAAAGCTTGCATGTGCAGGGAAGCATTGGAGAAGGCAGACATGCCTGCGGTATTATGAACATACTCAAGCATGGGCAGTTGGGTCTGGGCACGTAGGCAGGGAGGACAGGAGGGAAACCTCAGGAGAAAGGAGAAGTTAATTGACTTGATGCAGTCCCACTTTGCAGAGGAGTTCAACAAGCGATGGAAGGTCCGCAGAGGTCTCCAATAAAAGCATCCTATTAAGGAATTTGACCAGATACCACCCAGCAATCAGCAAGGAGCATTATCAGCTCCCCACAGAGGACTCGCACTGGAAGACTTTCATGTTTGCTTTCAAATAGTAGTCACAGTCATTCAGCATCTTTTAAATCCCCAGTTACACAGAAGTCGCATTACCATACCATCTAGAAGTTTCTGTCCATGTCCAGTCATTTATTAAGCAGACAATAATTAAAAAAGAGTAGGTGTCCCTCCACTCCCTTAAAATGTTTATATCCTAAGTGTAAGACAAGGGCAGCGAAATCAATTTCTAGTTGTTGGTTGAATTAATAGTCTTACCGTCTCCAGTGGTCACGTTGCAAATGAAAGACGATTTTCTTATCTGGAGTTAATATTTCTAAAGAGCAAGGGAAAGATAAGTCTGTCCTGAATATAAAATTGGGCTGCATTATTTTGCAAGTGCAAAGTAAGCAGATGGGCTGGGTAGCAGGAGAGCCGTGTCACTCACTCAGTGGGTACTGTCCAGATAGCACATCAACACTTCTCCGGAGTTACACCCATCAGAGCTCTATGCTTCAAGCTGCAATTCAGCAAGTAGGCTCTTAAATTATCCATAATTGCTTATTTTGTTCAGATTTTTTCGTTGCTTGTTTGTTTGTAAAAGACTAGCCAGGCTGTCTGGGAACAGCTTGGCTGCATCATGGACTGAGAAATAGAGCCCAACTATCATAGGAGGGGTAGCCCACGGTGTCAGTTTTAGACAGCAGATGGCCGGGAGTATAGAAAGCTTCCAAGCACACGGTATGCCAAAACTTCAGCAATTTTCTTTTTGTCAAGCAGCTTCCAGAAACACAAGATGTAGCTGAACCTCTACACGCTGGCCAAGATTAAAATAAGAGAGCATAGTAGAATACCACAAAATACTACTGCTTCCTAAAAATATTTAGGCTGCACAGTCTAAGTGAGATACTGCATGACTACAGCAGCTTCCTCTCCAATATTGGCTAAGGAATTAAAGATACAAAAGACATGACTGCATTTTCAATGTGCGGCTATAAGCAGACCAACAGCAAGATCCTGATGGACCACAAAGATGCACTCTGACATGATGGAAACTGAACAACTGGGTCAAAACGAAGGTTTGCATCAAAAATGTTTCAAGAAGTTGCTGAAGATGCATGTGCTACACATCTAATAAGCAAACACAACAAGTCAAAGTGTATACCAGATCTCCCTCTCGTAAACATTGGCCATTACTATTTTTTTTTTAATACTAAAACAATAAAGTCTGGCAGTTTTCCAGCTGTCTACCTGGCGTTAAGATAACGAGTTTCAGACCTTTAAATTATGACTGGCTTAACTCCTGTAAAAAAAAAAATTCAATAGCAATTGGATAAGCCTAATACAGACTGTAAAAAAATAAATGGTGGTGTCGTTACTGCCGCTAGCAGATAGAAGCCAAGGCCAAGCATTTGAATGACAGCATCTTGGTCCACAGTTTCAGCTAGCACTAAACAATAAATGAATATGGACAAAAAAAAGAATCTTATCTTTTCATTTCAGACTGGTGTCTTAAACAGCAAAACCCAGGCAAGGTGAAAAAGTTGCAAGGCTTGTGCTGCTTCTGTTTTGTTGCAAGGCAATTTAAGTCTAATTTATACTTCACATAGGCACGTACTTTCCTTAACAACCCAAACCCTTTTGTGGAGGTTTTTTGAGTTTGTCAGAGAAAGACAGGATAAACAAGAGCCATGCAAAGAAGATTCAGTTTTGAGAATTTGTACAAGCCCTTCTCTTAATAGCTTTACTGGAAAGTTATAAAAACAAAATCCAAAATTACTTACCCACAGATTTCAGGAAACTTCAAGCTCATGACGAAACAAGGTTCTGACAGCATAGCACAACAGAAAGCCCTATTTGTCCCATACACCCCAAATGGCCTGCAACTACAAGTTACAACCTCCCAGTAAGTCTCCTGTGTCACAGAAGCTCTACCCCTCCAGCATCCACTGCCTTTTATTTAATCAATAGCCTCAGATACAGAACTTCACTCACTATACAGCTAGGCATAAGGATTTTACTTCTGCAGGTACACACCATCATGAAAAAAACCACATTCCAAAATAACATGTTCTTTGAGAGTTATTTCCAGATACAGCTTCTCTCTCAAATTCACTGTCCTTCCTCAGAAAGAAGCTAACGTGCCTTAATTTCTGTGTCCTGTTATAACAGACCATCTGTCAAGCAAGCATTTTAGTTCAAAATAATAGAAGTACAGTAGAGCAGGGATTCTATCCAAACCTCATCTGCAAATAGCTCTTCCAGGGGAAAAAATAAAAAAAAACCCACACACAACCCACCTGCTTGAAGATCAATGGTTCAAATGTTTATGACCTATGACTAGAAATAGCACTTTAAACTGGAAAAGTATTTTTCCAGTTTAAACTGCAAAAAGAAATTTGGAAAGACCAAACAACTATACATCTCGCCAGGAGTTTGAGGTTATTGCTAATTCAGCATTTGCAGGTACAACCATAAGAAGTGGCCAAGACCTCCCTCTGAATACCATTTAACAAATGACATTTTCAACCCAGGCATTACTTAACATTATAGTCTACTGTTTTCTCTCTCTGTAGTGGCCTTAAAACAAATAGCTGGTTCAAGTGAGCAACAGCATGTGTTCTCGTGTAAATGTAAGGAAGGCTAACCACTACAAAGTCTTTCCTTTCCCTTCCTACACTTGAGATCAATGGAAAATGTGTGAAATGAGATTCCTCAACTCCTGCACAAAGCAGGGTTTTGTCCTTGATGCCCTGCAGATCCTGAGACATGGAAAGGACAATTGGTACAAGGAGGTCTCAAAGTGCGTGAGCAAAGATAAATAAAAAGAAAACAACGTACAAACACTATTTTTCTGCAGAGCACATGGTGCACAAGCCCATGGCAGCTCACCAGGTCACATAGTTCTAGCTTTGAGACCTCAACTAAAATACCTGAAGGGTCACATGATGTTAAATATACCTACAGCATGAATTTTCATTGCCAAGATAGGATACGTTTTGCCATCACAAGAGTAAATGTTTCTATATTCTAGCTGCCATGTTGGACTGATGAGGAGTTGCTCTGATCGAATCAATGAACTTCACTGGAGAAGCCTAACTCTGAATATAATCTGATTGCATAGGGAAGTTGCCATTGCCTACCAGTTGCAAGCAGTCAATCTGTACACTCACATTCCTGCATGCAAGAATTAAAACAAACCAAAAAAAAAAAAAAGAGTCAGTAGTCCTACAGAAACTTATTTCTGAGTAACAAGAGGGCATGTGAACCAACAGTGGAGTCAAGCAGCAAGACTCAGTCCTGACACTTAGTTTACCAACCCATTTGCCCCTTGCACCAGGCAAGATTGAGGAGTTCAAGAAGCAAAGAACAGGAAAAGGGTTTTTAAACATTTGGGCAATAGATTTGTACTGAGCAAAATATACTTACTTCCACTGCAAGCACAACTCCCACAGACACAAAAATATGCTGGCTGTTTTTTTTTTTTTACCTCCTGTATTCAGCAGTGTGTTTAACCTTGGAGCTGTCAAGCTCCATCATGAATAATGAGCCACGACAACACTCCAAGTGATCCTTGGAGAACAGACCAATTTTTACTATATGCTACACAAGGCAAAACACTGTTACCATATTCCCATGGTACTGTACCTGTTTTGAAAATATACAGTAATGTGGCCATCAAGAGGAGACCACAAGTAAATACAGAAAAAAAATAAGCTACTTCCTGATATTTCATCACCTAAAAAGACAGAACAAGCAATAAAACATGTAACAGCCTATTTAAAATTAAAGCAGGGCTGAGGAAGAGATTTGTCTCACTGAATATGCATTTCACACAAACATTTCGCAGCCAAGGAACACCTGCATTTGAAACAACCCACGGTTGCTACAGTATGAAGAGAAAGCACCCTGCAGGTCTCGCAGCACCATGCTCGGTGACCTTTAACAGATGAGCACCAACATGGGACAGAAGAACGGCCCCTGCCCCAAGCAGCCCCCTGACATTCTAAGAACAAACATACCCAAACACACAGCACTGCCAGAAAGTATAGGAAGAAACTATAGTTTCTTGAATGAATGATTGATTGAAGCTCCTCTACACCAACACCCTAACCATGCCAAGGCAGGTCTTTAAGAAGACACAGCACAGGTAAACACGCAATGGCAAAAGCTGTTTCTGCTGGGCACTGCCCAAGCTCAAGGGGATGAGGAAGACAGAGAAACAGATTCATTTAAACAAAGGAAAAACTTGGAAGAAACAAGCTGAAGATTTAAACAGGCACTCACTTCTCTCCTAAACAACAGTGGAGGGTTGTGGTTCCAAATATCCCTTAAAAAAAGAAAAAAAACAAGACCTGTTCAGGGAAAAAAAGCTAGTTCATTAACATGCACCTGGAAAACACACATGTTCTCTAACAGACCCAAGTAGCAAGCATCTGTTCTGTGTTTCTGTACAGAGGAAAAAACGAATATATACTTATTCCTGACCTATTTGCAACAAGGTATCTGTTCATGACTTTGTAGCAGGAAAAACTTGCCTTTATTTCTGTGCCATTTCCTAGTCTCCTTGCCACAAGGGAAAACACAGTGCATCGCTTCCCTCTCTCTGTAGGGGCACCACTTACACTTCAGCTTCAAAAGTTACTATAAACTATGGGAGCTTTCAGAAAGCTCTGGAGAGCAGGAAAGCAGCAATGTCAGACAGTAGATACTTGCCTTTCCTTAAGTTGCTATGCTTGCAGTGTCAGACAGCAGAAACCAGTCCTGAGCACTTTGAGGAGTAAACCACATCTCCCTCCCACTGAACTGCTCTTAAAAACAGAGCCCTCTCCTGCAAGACCGGGTGGCTCCTAGAGAGCCAAAGTCGGAAAAATCTCTTGAGTTCTTGTCTGTGGTTGAAGCTGGAGAAATGCCTCTACCACTGAAGGGATAACATAGTTACACACGGTAACATATTTATTGACAATTTAGTTTTCCATTGCAGCACAACAGCCACCCACACCCCTCCTCCACCTGCTCTCCTTTCCCTCTACTCACCTCTTCCACATACAGGGCATTCTGAAGCTTCTCACATCATACTAGACCTGCCCTTCCCCTGCAGCACTCCCAAATCAGCAAGACCCATTCTACCACAACCTCCAGCTCAAAACAGTTCTGCTCTTAACAGGGGACTCGCTCTATGCTCACAGAAGTCCCTCAAATTACAGGGACAGTAATTTTCTTTTCGGCATTATAGCTAAAATGTCCTCAGCCCTCTGCATACACCATGTCAGTTTCTCCCACTCCCTGATAATGTATTTCCACTTATGCCCCACATCACAGCTCTTCTGCACACTTAGGAATTCCATTCCCTGCTAGCAATATTTGGCAATAAGATCCCTTTAAAGGAGGCTAATTAAAGATTTCACTTGAACAGAAATTGGTACTGGGCCAATCTGTAAGCTCTTTAATAAGCTTTCAAACTTCACTTCACACCAGGCAAGACTTTGTTCTCCACCAGGAGCGGTGACATAGCTCTAAAAGCAAAGGTGGAAAGTTTGAAACTACAAGAGTAGGAGGGAAGGTCACAGCTCTAATTCTTCTTGCAGCACTGCACCTTCTCCATGCTAGTCTTTCCGAAAAACTAAGGAAGCCAATTCAGACACCATAAAAATAATGAATAGCAGTCACAAAAAAAAACCCAGCTGACAGTTTTATTAGAAGAGGAACAAAGACCAGTATAACAGAAAGTGGGTCAAGGACTCAAAAATTAGGAATTGATAAAATTAAGGATGCATGGTCACGTGCATGCATGGAGTGTGGTATTTTCTGAGAACATTTGTGTGAAGACGAAGTTCCAGTTTTCGAAGGGATGAAGGAACCCAAGGCAAAGAGTCTCAAGAACCTTAGTATCTAGTCCCCTATCAGGACAAATGCTTTCTGCCTATATATGCCAGACTTAGCACAGAAAACAGCAATCCCATCTGTGGATGTACCTCTCCACCTTTGTACTGTTGCCACGTTTGCTCTCTGCAAGCTGTGTCCACAATACCTGGTGAAATCACATCTCAGCCAGACAATTTTCCTGAGTGGAATTAACACAAGACTCTACAAACCACCCTCCGAGCTATCTACCTGATAACTAAGGTGGAAACTAAAAAGGGTGATTGATAAAATGATGGTCAACAGAAAGATCGTCCTGTTTTGAAAGATACAAGACTAGTACCCAGGAAAACTACACAAGAGCTTTCTGTGCAAGGTTAGACAAGTCATCATTTTCCACTGTGGTCAATTACTACAAGGCATCACATGAAGATGTCATACCTGATATACTAAAATACTGCTGTCAGAGTGGCTGACTGCCCAGAGCATCCCAGCTGGAATCTGTGGGAACCACACACACTGAGTACACAGCTGTCAGGAAGTCTCCAACTGAGAACTCAACCCACAGCCACTTGAAAAAGAGTTATGAGCGTTACACATGTAAAGCATACGTACCAATAATGTCTATTTGACAGAGATTAAACCCACAAATATCTGCAATGTTCTCAGCATATAACATATGTAAAGGTTTTCCCCACGGGGAGATGCAACACTAAAAGCATGACTTGTGACAGTGGCAGACTTTACTCCTGTACATAGGCAAGACTTTAAAAGGCCAACAGATCCACTCTTCGCAAAACACACCTACACCCTAGATACTATTAAAACACATTTTAATCGACTTGGGGAACACCTTTGGGATCAGGGAAACAGAGCCATGGTACAACTGCAAAGCTTCACACATAAATTTTGAAAGGCAAACCACAAGTCTGACCACTCCCCCACCCCTAAAAGCTGAGAATAAAAAAAGTGGCAGGAAAGGAACTATCTTTTTCCAGCCTTATTCTCTGAGGTACCCACGTAGATTTTTACTGAAATGTTTGTAGGGCTTCCCAACTGAAGTTAGATCTAGTGGGAAGAATTTGATCTAGAACCTCAAGACTATCAAAGTATGAGTACCTGAACACAGACTACCACAAGAGGAAACATTAAGAAACCCGAGACGTGTGTTAATAGATTCTCCAATTATTAACGCACACACACAGATCTTATCAGAAATGCCAAGGCATTTGAAAGGAAAAGCACTATTCAAATACAGGCATTTGCCAGCCGCTGTATCACCATCATATTCTCTAGCCGGTTTTGATTCAACTCAGTGGACATCAAGTTAATCCCACAGGACAGTATCATTCACTTTTATAATAGCTACTGACCTCATTTCTGTGTTTGAGCCCTGCTGTAGTGTCATTACTAAACGTGGCAAGCAACAAATCACACTCCGTCAGCAGCCAGTGCCTGTCCTTTTTCCTTTCAAAGCTTTCATTCATTTCTGCATTTTTAAAGTCATGCTGCTTCAAAACAGCTGATCCTGATGGTAGATATTTGGATTTCAACCTTCCCACATGGTAATGTGGCTCAAGAAGATAAAAACTGTTGCTACCTGCTGCTGACCTACTTCTTTAATTTGTTTCCTGCCAGACAACAGAATAAACAATACAGTTCATTGAACTAGATTTCCACAGCTAACCATTGCTATGTAGCAAACATAAAATAAAATTAATAGAGGAAGGAGGGAGAAGGGAAAAAAAGGCAACATGATCCAGTGGGGGAGTAGGGGGGGAGCAACTCTCACCTCTATCATAGTCATCTTCCTCTATTGCTTTTTCCTGAAGCCTCTGAAGCCGTAAGATCATGGATTTTATCTATGCAAAGAGAAAAAAGTTCATTATGAAGAAGGCAGCATTTAAAAATATTTAGACTATTAACCTCTACAAAATACAAATTTAATGGATTACTACATCGGACCAATTTTGAGAGTTAAGACCAACATTCATTAAGTGGACAGACCTATTTAGAAGTCAGCTGAACTGCAGCTACTTGAGCCAAGCATGGCTTTAGTCCAAACACATACAGAGAATAACAAACAACATTTCTTGACAAGCAAGAGAGATCATGTGATCGTAGGATATTTTTCACCCTTTGTATAAATCAAAGTAAGGATTATTAGAGGGTTCTGTCAGCATGACATCTACTCTTGATCATATTGTACTCAACAGCTTGTTCTTGAGCCCATCCTAACCATTTTTTGCCTATGAGTTTTGCACAGAAAAAATCCAGAATTTCCATATGCAAACCACATTTTCTTCTGTAAGTAAAAAAAGAAATACAGTATGAATATTCTGGAACAAGTATACTCATGATGTGGCATAGAAAATTGTGTTCACATGCAGCCAATGAAGTTTCATTAAAATATAATTTAGGCTCATCTACATAACATTAGCATTTGCATTTTCAGAAGTGTTCATATTGCAAATGCTAGATGGGGGAAAAAAGCGCAAAACACCAAAAACACCTATACCACATAGAGAGTGCCCTTTCACACCCAAAAATACCTCTTACCATAAATAAAGTTTTATTTCAAAAGTTACTGCTTCTCTTTGTTAACATGAAGAGTCTGCACCAAAGTTCTGAATTTATTAAAAATTCATAAAGCCAGGTGTGTATTCAAAGACCATTACAAGTCTTTACTGTTAGGAGAATTTGGTTAGAAGGTAGGCACTCCTCATTGCCATGCCAGCCACAGCCTAACATGGCTACACTTAAAAGGCTTAAAAGTGTTTTCTTCTTATTAAATTTATACACAACCTGTACCAAACAAGACACTATCAGCACTGAAAAAGGTAAGCCTGGAAAAAGCAGCAGCATATATTCATTCTCATAGCCCAAAGCCCGAAAGTGCTTGGGAAAGCATTTTCTAACACAAGAAAATCCATACTTTAGACATTCTGCATTTACAAAATATTTTGCTCCTCCCTGAAACTCTTTCATATTTAAATCCCTGTATTTAAACTCTAAATTGCGTAGAGAAAAATAGGTACAGCCAGTCAACAACTTAACAGAAACACTCAGTTATTGTGACTGCACAATCAACACACAAATTAGGCAAGACATTTAAATTAATGGTATCCCTTCTAAATATGGTATGTGAAATTGGATTAGTCAGAAGAGAACTATAAAAAATAAAGCTAGAAAAGAATAAAAAAAAGCTTCATTAATAATAGCCTATAGGATGCCCCAGAGGAAAAACAAAAGAAAACAAAAAAACAATACTGTATGTATTTCCTTTCTCTCAAGGCTTTATTTTACTTTGTTTTTCGCATCCTGAAAGTCCATTCTTTTTTCTCTGAGGTTGGTGAGGAATGCGTAAGATATCAAAGGAAAAAGCTGTATTTTACGCCATACTTTTGATAGAGTTTTAAAGAAGCCTGCAGTAGGAATGGTTGAAATGACACTTTTTTCATATACATGATGTATAACAACCATCTGTACCGAGAGTACAGCTTTGCTGCCGTTTGCAGTGTGTATCCCATCATGCACTCACAGTGGCAGGTCATTTGAAGTCTGCTTGGGTACCACAGCCCAGGCATGCCCACGGCAAACTAACTGATGCTGTCACAGTAAAGTGCTTTCTATTTCCAAGCTGGTAAGATGTTTGGAGTTCAACAAATCAAAGAGCTGCTTCAGTGTGGCACGTCCTGTATCTGCACCATGTGATGACCACATTTTTTTTGCTAATAAGTACAGAAAAAGCATAATTTTAACAACTTTAGTATTGCTTCTTGACTACAGTTGCCTTTGTTCCTTTCTGAAAAGTCTGAGACTTGCTCATTATCATTACAATAGGAAGGTGCTTCAAATTAAACATACACGTCTGGCTAACCAAGGGCAAAGACATCTGAGGGCACAAATCCCCAGTTCTCCATTCAATCCATTAATGAATACAGAGATTAAAGATAGCAATGTTTCTTTTGTGCCTATCAAATAAAGTATACTGAAAAGACAGAAAAATAATTTCCTATTTTGATTATGTTAAAAATTCCCAAATTTGCAGCAAATTAATTTCCCAAACCATCCCAGACTATGTGCACATTGTCATTCCAGGCATGAAGCCAAAGAAACTGCTCCATGTCAATGTGTGTGAAGTCTGTAAATAAGATAACCTAGTTTGAGTCCTTCATGCATCCTCTAAGAAAAGGAAGTATTAGAAAGCATCATAAGCCCAGGTCAGATGTCATGGAGAATAAAGTAAGAATAAAAGTTTCTCGATCTTCTGTCTTACCCAGACAGCAGGGTTGTGCAAAGCCTCCCCACGACCAGGTTGTTTCATTAGGTCTAAAGACAATACAGTGCACCTCAGCAGGTATGCCTGAGCTGAGAAGTGACAAGAACCTGAATTTCTGAAAGGTGTCCCAGAAACTCAGGGCATTAGTGAGACACCAAAAAAACAACCAAAAAAACAGAACACCAAAAAACCCACACACTCCCCAAAAAAACCCCACTGCCCACTTAGTGCCTTTTGAACAAATTTGTGAAATCCATCATGTCCACACTAATCTCTGCGTTACTGCTTCCTGCATGCACAATAAAGCCAGTATTTGGCTCCTTATCACAGGTAAGCTCAGAATGGTTTCCCTCCAATGCCCACCTGCCATCCCAAAAACTGTATAACAAAACATAACTAATCCTTCTGAAGGTTTCCCTACCCCTCTCCCACAAAGAACACGGTGAATGAGACAGCCTGTATATGTGGTAGGTATACATATGGGCATACACATGTGCAAAAAGAAAAACTCCAGACTCAACAGTGCAAAAAGAAAAATTCCAGACTTAAGAGCCCAGAAAGAGTTCTTACCACCCCCAAATTTTGTAATACATATACTCCAAACTGCAGGCAAAACAGCCACCTGTGAAAGAAAATGGTATTTGTTGAATTCAGAAACTGATGTGTGACATATTAGAAATGAGAGGATCACAGTTTCAGTAAAACATAGTAACTGGGTACTGCAACAACATCACTTTTTTTTTTTTTAAAGAACTAAATAGAAAAGGAAACCGGTTCTCTCACTTTTATCATGCAGACTGCTACTGTAAACCTCTGTGAACAAATGTCACAAAAGCCATTAATATCTGAACTCCTACATCAACTTTGACTTTGGCACTATAAACACAAATGGTTTGGGGGCCAGAAGGAGGAAATAAAGACGAAGTGAGATAACTAACCTTTAACGTACTGCGGTTGCCAAGCAGGCAGTCCTGTAGCACTGGTTCGTATTTTTTCATCAAAGTATCCCAGTTATGGTCACTAACAGTAAAGCTACTCTCATAGCCTGAGGTGACAGAAGAGCCAGCAGATGCTGCATCCGAGGAATCTGTAGAATATGAAAGCGTTGCATCTATATCTGAGAGAGAGACAGTCTCACAGTCCTGTAGTTTATCATTTGCTGTGGTCTCATTTTCATACTCCGAATCCTCTCTGGGCCTGGAGAAGCAATGCAAAGCTCGCGAGTGCTCACAGGTCTGCACAGTCACCTCTGGCTTTCGCAGATTTCCTGCAGTGCTGGGATGCAGAACACACTCGCCTTCCTTGATGGTCGACTTGCCTTCAACATCGCTTACTCCAGAGAATGAGTTCAGGGAGAGCTGTATGAAGCTGAAACTTGAACTAAAGCTATCATGTGTACCAACAGGTCGAGAAACAACACCTCTGTTGTGATATTCACAATTGTTATTCACTTCTGTCTGATCCAAAGCACACTTGTGTTGGGGATCACTCACTTTACAACCATGGCTCTCCTGCCACGTACAACATACAGCAGAAACATCTTTTTTGCTTGTTGCTGTGGCAGGGTAAACCGGTATCACTGTGTTTTCTGACTGTGGACTCTTGTAACATGAACGATTACTGCAGCTCCCTGGCATATTTCCAGTAGTGGCACACGTTGTTACCCCATTAGCAGGAATTACAGCACTATTTGCAACTGAACTACAGTGCAAGAAGTCAAAGTTATTTTTGTATTGTCTGCATACAGAGCAGTTCTCAAAGTCTCCACAACGCTGCCTGCCATGTTTGAGCTCTTCTGGGTTGAACGGCTTGCAGGCACCCAGGGACTGAAATTCTATCTGTCGCCGAGCTTCTGGCCTCATGTATCCAGGTCTTTTTGCCAGTTTCTTTTTACGAAGAGAGCCTGTGGGCATTAACTGCTCCTGACCATCTGAGAGAAGGGGGAGGGAAAAAAAAAAAAAAGTCATTAAAGTGTTTTTGCAGTTTTCTAGGCTTAACATATTGTAGCATCTGAAAATAATTGTTTCAGGAACGTCAAACAGCACATCGGTTTCCATTTCAACAAAACAAAGACGCTGACCATATTGCAGACAGAGGAGAAAAGTTGTTACCAGAGAACACTGTGTGTATTCATCCAGTTTCTAAAGCGTTTGCACCTGCTTTTAAGTGAACTCTCTAACATAATCACGTCCATCAGGACACAAACCTGGGTAAAATGAACCACATCATCTTCCCTGTGCGTAGCAATGCTCTGCGCTCTCTCATTCTCAGTTCACATAGCAGCACACTAAAGCACAGTCTCTCTGATCCAGAGTGATTTTCAGACTTACAAGCACACCTAGGATCAGACTGAATCTGCGTCAAAAAGATGAGAACCATATTCACAAAGAAATTTTGTGCATAATCTGTAGTTGCTCATGTCCAGTTTCTTGTGTTCATATCCTTCCTTTATTAATACAAGCAAGCATTTCAGATTCTGCCTCCAGAACAGATGGAAGACCCTTAACACTCTATGGTTGCTTATCTGTCAGTCTAATGAGATATTTTATGTTTTCATTTAGATTTACTGTGCTACCTATTGTCCAAAACGTGAAGTTAAAAGGAAAAGTTTTGCATGCAGGATCATCAGTCCTAGAAAAAAAATACCACCATATGCTTGCATTACTGTAGGATTAACATCATTAAGAAAGGGCCCTCTGTTCGATTGCCCCATATATACCCGACTTTCATAGATGAAAAGATAAATTTCCTGCTTGTAGAGCAGAATAGAAAGAACCAAGATAAACACAAAAAACATTAAAAAGTGGGAGATCAGAATGTGATATCTTGTCTTTGTTTTCTGTACATTTCCATACAAAAAGAAAAATTATGTGTAAATTTACAAGATTACATGGTGACAACTTTCAGTTTCTTATGGATTTACTACTAGTCAAAACGTATTCCATTTTTCTGTCCTGCACACAATCAATGGGAATACAAGCTCTGCACCATCATCCATTTTGTAACACAAAAACATATCGACTGGGCCTATTTGCCAGAATCACCCTTCTAAGGACTCTAGTGACTAGCTGAATTATGCCCTCGATTAGCTGCCCTCTACTTACTGAAACAGAACCAATTGCCAGAATCTCAGGTGTTTGTGAATATTCTCATCACCCACACAGAGCACTTTCAAAAACACAAGTCTCAGGAAAAAAAAAAATCCTTTGCATGCAATATATTTAACATCCATCTCTAATGAGAACCCTTTATCAACTTTTACATTGAGAGATGTGCACATAATCTAAGCATCTCAGCAACTCCTAACACAGGTCTCATACACACCTCACTACAATGACATCCTACATAAAAATTTAAGCATTAGATCTGAAACTTCCCAGGAGACTTTTCCCAACATTCACTACACTCTCTCCAAATAACCTTCAACAAAAGCAATTTATACATTTTCCACATACTAGAATAGTGGCACATCTCACCATGGGACTGCAGTTAAGCTTCTGTATTCTGCTTCCTATCACCATAAATTAGAATACCCCAGCTGTCTCATACGTTCTCTTTTGTCAGAGGAAAAAGCATCACAGAAATCAGAAATAAAAAAGGTCACAGAGTCCATCAGCCTGCCTACTGTAAGAAGACAGTGAAATGCTGTACTGGGAGTAATGTCATAGAAGTCCTAACAAATAGGAACTGCTCCTAGAGTAAAGGAACAAAAATTGAACAAAGTGTTCTTTAGAATTTAATTCTTTTAGTTTATATACAAAATAACAGTCTCAATTTGCCTTCAGCAGAAGAAATCAGTCATGCAGAAAAAAAATCATTCTAAGACTGGACATACCTTATCACCATTTACAAAGGCTAGTTACAGGGTTCGCCTGTAAAAATGGAAAAGGTTCTTTGGTTTAATTAAAATCAGTTTAAAATTGATCTCAGTAAATCACTATGAATTTCTAAAGCAGACAGACAATTAGAGCTCTTTAAACACCAAATTTAAACTAAGCTAATGTAAGTAAGGTTTGTATTTTCAAAAGTGTTAGATATTTGCACGGAGTGAACTATATGCAATTCTAAAAATTATTTGAGTCAAAGCGGTACAAAGTGGTACTTCCTGAACTAGTCCACACAAGAACCACGCACCTCTGTACTCCTCCCCGTTTTTGCAGGTAACTCTCTAGACAGGTTCACCATCCAGCTCCTTTATGGCCTCCAGGTCTGCCTCCTGCCAACTCCAGCAGCACGAGTCCCTCAGCTGGCTACCAGAGTGGCACCATGGCCCGAATGATACCCAAGACTGTAGTCCAAGCCATGAACCATTCAGAGGATGCTACCAGGAGAGGACTGCAGGTCCTTAGCTCCAGTATTACCTGCGCAAGGCAGAGAAGTAGTGGACGAACAGAGAGCTGGGCCAGCACCTCAGTATGAGCACATATGCTTTCCCCAAAGGAAAGGAAGGGGAGAGGCAGCCACAGACAGACACCCAAGCTCATTAAGTTCTCCCTGAAAGTAACTGAGAAATTAACATGCAATTTTAAAGAGAGCTCAACTATCTGAATACACCTATAATACACACAGTTGATTTTTATTAGAATAACAAATTCACTTTCAGAGCATTTGTGGGTGGTAACTGTGGCGTGGAGGAAAAGATACTTGGTCACATTCAAAGCCAACTACCAAAGCACTGCTCCAAGCAATTTCTGCAGTGCTGCTTCTGTCAAGGAAGCCTTAAACACCTGCATTAAACTGTACGCAAACCAAGTGAGACAAAAATATTTATTATTTACAGAGGGACACACAATAGTTTAACCTTTCAGTAACAGGACTGAACCATTCTCTGGGATTAACCAATCTGACATGACAATAACCATTACTATTCAGTTCCTGCCTCATAAAATTATGTAAAATGTTGCAGGTTCCTAATTAGTTACATTTTGACGCATTTGCTGAATTTCAAAGATACCACAAAATACTCAAAATATGATGGCACTGATCTCAGTGAAGCCTATGTTAAAACAAACCAGTACCATTTCTTTACATAAGTAAGCTTTCAAAGAAAGTTACTTTTGAATACAGATTTTTATAAGTCTTAAAATACAAAGGTCTTATTCATCTTTTTCATCTTACTTATTAAATATTAACTGCTCTGATTTATCTAGCATTTGATAAAGTGTATGTATAGAAGACAAGCAATGGCTGAGCTACTTTATATTTGATACCATTTATCAATTGTTTCCTCACCAAGGGTTCCTGTGATTTCTAAGACTGCAGGCTGGGTTCAGTTATTCAACTGTTAGATTTCCAAGACATCACGTACAAAATATTCTCTCAAGTCATTAAATGCCTGTTAGTTTCTGTTCTTCATTTAAAAAAAAAAAAAAACACAAAACTTAAGACTTGTGCATTTCAGAAGTCAAGAGTGGGCTTCCTTAGCCAGTGTTTAAATAATTGTATTTTTATTGACACACTCCCATAATGTGCGTATCATTAAGTTGTTACATTTAAGCCACTTACCTCCTTAATGCAACAACTCATTTCAAGTCATTTGATGAAATTGCAGCACCCCTCTCCAGAGTAAGAATCACATTAGCCGATACCAGTTTCAATATGCCCATCAAGTTTTTTCCCCTCAGGAAAAAAAAATAATGTTTTATATCTGCTTTTGCCTTAACACTAAGAAAAAAAATATATTAAAAAGTTGGTAAATATCAAAAACACCTCTCATGTCAGTAACAATCACCTGTTTAGTCAGGGGGAATAAGAGAAGCACCTATTTCCTTAATTACATGTTATAACGGTGTTGGATACTGCTAACACTTTAAAACACGTCCGCATCCATCAGTATTCAGCAGTGCATTGACTACACACGCAAGCAGGCTTTTTTCTCAAGCAAGTGCCTTGCTGAATCAGGGCTTAAGCACCTTGATGTGACAAAAAGAACAAAAATACGCCTTTCTGACCTTTTTAAAAATACAATAACCATCCAGCCTTTGAAAGCATGCAGTTGCACTGTGAAGGCCTATTTGATAACTAATCAACACCCTATGGCTGGCAACCCAAGACCGAAGGCTTGGCTGTTATACAAAATTGCATACCTCCGAGCTGAATGAAAATTACACCACCCAAATTTTTCCCTACAGCATTACAAGGAAACTCATTTTGTTGGCCAGAAAAGCGAGTGGCAGACTCGTTCTAGAAAACCCGAGTGACTCTTTGCTGTCTCAGGAAAGCAGGACCACTTAGATAGTATGATACCGTCAAAAAAATGACATTTCTGCTCTTTTCATTTTTGTTTTCAGACAGAACCCATACTCAGTGGGTCAGCTACTGTTACAGAAGTCCC
This sequence comes from Dromas ardeola, assembly GCA_013398915.1. NCBI lineage: Eukaryota > Metazoa > Chordata > Aves > Charadriiformes > Dromadidae > Dromas > Dromas ardeola. Next base: position 509,600 of record VYZM01020053.1, read on the forward strand.
AACGTGGGCGGGGACAGAAAGCCAGGGAAGCCCCAAGACCTTTGCGATAAACTTCGGAATACTCCTGTTACAGACACTCCTAACATCTCATTCTCCAGTGTTACTACATCTCACATTCAAAATTCTGGTTGACAAGCCTCAGCCCAAGCGGTCTCCAAACCTCCTTATACAGCTCACTCACATATTTCACCCAATCCACCTGCTATCAGCCTAGGATAGCTGGAACTGCCACACACATAATTAACCACCTAACGTAAGTTACCTTTTCAGCCTCCCTAGTCATCACTTACCCTACATCCACCTCCGCAATCCATCCTGTCGACCACCGACAGACAACCAAGCACACTGGGGAGAACACAAGGCATTACCAGCACTGTGTGCCTTCAGCACAATCAATAACAGAAGACACTTAACTTCCCCACAAATATCCAGCCCCACTTTGTTTTACACCCACCAGTATAATTCTTTTTAATTTATAGTTAAATAATTGAGAATAATTGATCCACTTTCCAAAGAGGCATGAGGACACAGAAGTCGCAAGCCTACAGAGAACATTTGCAACAGAGAACCAAAGCTTATTTCAGGAACTTCGGGGTTTTTTTAAGGTTTATTGCTGGTTTTCTTCCTGGGGAAGAAAACTCTTGTTCCCAGTTTCAGCACAGAAGTCTGTAGAGGCAGTTCATGCAAATGTCTGAAGTGGAGAAAAAGCTCTAGTTCTTACAGTCGAGATCTGAAAACAGCTTTAAATGTTACACAAAAATAGGGGAGCGAAGATTTTGCGTAGAAACTGTGAAGTTTGGTTAGTTCCTAAATTAATTTTCAAACAACACTTAATGGCTTGCAGTCATATCCCATAAAAGTACTTCACAAAACATGCATGTAATTATGAAATTAGTACACAGCAGTCCTTATCAAGAATGGTCTATTTAACACACCACACTTCTCTTTCATCACTCTGTCTGCAGAGTGACAGTGTGGATTCCCACTACTTCTGCTCAGTCAGATCATCTACAGCAAGACTAATATAAAACTCATCAGGGGGGAGGGAGGAATAAAAAAAATTAAAAAAAATAGAAAGAGTGAAGTGTGAGAGCACACTGACAGCAGTCAATTTCTAATTCAAGCACAGTTTGAGTGCTCCAGCTTGGAGATTTGAATTTTTAATTTCACCAAGAGAGTGGGTTCCAAATTAAGCATCTGATGCACAGTCAGTCTGAAACTAGAATTGAGTTTACTGAAATAGAAAGTAATTTTCTCTTAACAGCTCAGTAGTGATCACATATAATGAAAATAAAACAACGTGGCAGCTCCTATATTGCCAAGGGTGAGGAGTCAGAATGCTTTTAGCTTTACAATTTAATATCAAAGTCCCAGGACAAATGCTCCTCCTTTGCCTGCTGACGGAAGTTTACCTTACAGCCCCAGCTGGGCTGTCAGGATGAGATGTCAGTGCTGTCTAGAAAACAATGGAGATAGAATGGAGCTCCAGACATCAGGAAAGCTGAGCATTAGCTTCCCACAGAAAGCACAGCAACTCGGGATGCAGCTTTAATACAAGATACTGCAAAAGCCAGGCATGTACAAAACCTGCAGTTATGGCAATGCGTGGGAGGCAGGCAAATGAGCAGCGCTGGTCCCTCACCCCTTTTCCCCAAAAAGAGAATCTCAGGACTTTGCATGAATCCCTGCAACTCTATGCTCCCACAGAATTTCTGTACTTGGGTATTCTCTGCCCTTTGCAGCAGCAATTGTGTGGACTGCACTTCTGCTGGCTGATAACAAATTGCCACTCTGAGTGGCGAGATGAACATTCTTAGCTGGACCCACAATGCACAGACTGCAGCACTGCTCTCCTGTCCTCAACAACTTCCGTTAATACAAGTCCTTGCTAAAGGCCAGCAGATTTCCTCAGCATCATCAGTCTGTAGATGTCATAGCCTGCAAGGGGTCAACCTTCATGCTCCAGCAAGCAAAGTACACTTCCCTTAGAGACCTACGCTGGTAAGCAGGAAAGATGCACTTGATATCCCTTTTGAGATCTTCAATGAAAATATGGCTTGACCTTTACAACCCTTACCCAAGGCTGTAGACAGGCAAAACAGAAGTTAGAAGGTCTGAGAACACAAAAGTGAAAACATCACCTATATCCTTTTCCTCTAGCGTGGAGAAGAAGAGTAGATGGCTCAGGTGAAATTCTGAGATTATCTTATGAACAAGCTATGGAAGAAGTACTATAGCAGATATTGCTGAAGCTGCAGCAGAATACTAACCACAAGCATGAACACCTCTCTTCTAGCAGAAATCACAGCTCCTTCTAAATAAGGTGGGAGAGAAGTCACTCCGTCTAGAGCAAGTTAGATATCTTAAAAAAAAAAAAAAAAAACAACACACTATAAAAATTAACATGCCAGGAAAGAATATAGTTATATAATTTCTCTCTAGAAGGTAACTGCATTGAATTACAGAATTTAGCAGATGTGCCAGCACAGAGCAACAATGGCAATCGTTATGGAGGATGAGAAGACCTCAAGAAAGGGCTGGAGAGAACTCAAAGAAGGCACCCACCAGCGCTAGACAGCTAGGAATCGCAGAATGGTAGGGGTTGGAAGGGACCTCTGGAGATCATCTAGTCCAACCCCCCTGCCAGAGCAGGGTCACCCAGAGCAGGTTGCACAGGAACGCGTCCGGGCGGGTTTTGAATGTCTCCCGAGATGGAGACTCCACCACCTCTCTGGGCAGCCTGTTCCAGTGCTCTGCCACCCTCGAAGTAAAGAAGTTCCTCCTCATGTTGAGATGGAACTTCCTATACTCAAGTTTGTGCCTGTTACCTCTTGTCCTGAACCATAATGCTCCAAATAAGAGCCCTGGCGTTAGAGGCCAAACGTGGTATTTCCTACCCACATCACCAGGTATTGCAGGAACACTGCCTCTGTAACCAGACTACCGGAGTGACTACTCACACAAGAGCTGAGTGACTGCCGACTCAGTTCCAGGCAGAAGCTGAGAGTTAAACCATGCGCCTTGCACCACAACTGGAGACCAAAAAACTCAACAGGACCAAAGCCCTGTCTTCAAGGAGATTCGAAAGCCATGCCCACCCCATGCGAAGAAAGGGCATCATCAGCACCTACAGATCTACTTTGATTGTCATTTCACTCATTTTTGTCTCCATCCCAACTCTGCCAATAACAATGTTGCACATGTTTTCCACTGCTTCCATCAAACCCTGCATTCTTTTCCACCAACTTCTTTTCTTGGGCCCCAATTAGTTTTCACAAACCAATTGCTCATTTCTCTCTGAGTAAGAGAAAAAAAGACAGTTGAACCAGAAATTTTCCCAATTGCTGCTCTGGACCTTTAATCAAACTCTGCATGGGTCACACTTAATGCTACACAGTCCAGAGTGATAACCATTCACAAAGCTCCCAAACAACCTTCAAAGCCACACAGAGATACTCCCTTCCCCCATACCACCTCTTTGGTCCTTTTCAGTTTACCCTTTTTGTCACAACTGCAACAAGCACAAGCCTCCCCCAACCCCCTAACAACATTCTTCTCACAAGAGCAAACAAGCACGTCGTAGCTTACCTCCAAAAATCCTCCTCGCATGAGCTTCCAGGCCCTCCAGCTCGCTGGTCCACTCAGACCAACCCACCCCTTCCCAGATGGGGAGCCTTCCTGCTTCGCACTCCCCATCAGCAGGGCTCAGAAGCTTCTAGACTTCTGCAGGTGTATTTAAAAGGAGCCCAGCCCCACTTCAGCTGTGTCCACTGATTTCATTGCTTGTCTCCAGGTGCTCAGCCTTTCGGCTACCAGGACTTCAGACAGTTCTCAGGGCTCCTGTTACCTCTTTCACAGCACACACATAGTTTGTATGAGCATCTAAACCAAACCCCATTCTAAAGGCACACTGGCTCCATTCATCCGCTTGAGATCATCTCAGCAAAAACACTCTTGTAAGAGTTTTTTTTTCCCCCATGACTGTAAATCACTGCTATTCACTTCTAGGAAATCAAGACAATTACCTGCCACAATTTACTGTGACAGTCTCCCTAGGCTAACATGTATTAGCTAATAATACAGGTTACACTTAATAACATATGCCTATAAAGCTCAACAAAAGCACAGATTTTTGCCTGGGGTTTGTTTTTTTTTTTAACTTATTTCTGTCACATGCTGTTTGTAACTCACTTAGTATTCCTACCTAAGTACAAGGCCATAGGATCTACCATCTTTTGTTGAACTTTACCTGTCTGCTCTTATTACCCAAGTAAATTAAAGCATACTATTAGTCTTCAAAAAAATTGTACCCTTTCATGAGATAGTTTGCAGGTGTTTCTTGTGCACCAAGGACTGTGTGGTATTGTAATGAAACAAAGTCTTAAGCAAAATACTTCAAGTCAAAAAATAATGAGAAGTAAACACAAAGATCTGACTGACCTTTCAAAAATATTTCTATATAAAAGATAGTCTTGAATAACCAATGAAACAGTTTTTCAGGTCAACATATTCTGGATTCAGCTTAGCATTTTAAATGGATAAAAAAGGTGGTGATTGTACCATATGGTGTTAAACATGCACACCTGAAAAGATCTGCATCAGTAACAAAAAGCTTGGCAGAGAAAAACTTTGAGCATCATTCAAATTGTCTTCCAGAACAAATATAGATCATTAACTCATTATTTCCAACACTTTTTTTTTTTTTTTTTTTTTTTTTTTTTTTTTTTTTTTTTACATTTATTACTTGCTTTAGAAAACCTGAATTCAGAATCCAGGATTAGCAGTGTCTTTTGCAAGAGAACTTGCATTTGTCTGTCCCCTTCCAGTTGTATGGTACAGGCCTCTGGGTAGAATTAGTGTCGTAACAGCAGGGGATTTCTTCCCCTGCTTCTTTCAGGTTTACACACAGTACTCCTGACAAGTATTATTATTAAAAGGTAGCAGCAGCTTCCTTTCAAGGGAAGCAAAGCGTCTTCAGAGACATTTGATCTCATCAGTCCTGAGGTACCGCAGTAATCTGACACATTAGCCCATGGTTAAAACAGACTACATGAGAAGCTACACAACTTACCCAAGTCACAAAGAATGCTCAAGACAGAACTACAAACTTACACAGGACTCCTGTGTGGAAAAACAGCTAAGGAAGGGAAGAAAAAAAAAAAAAGCATTTTCACTATAATAATACATCTAAAGCTTTGTACCTTTAGAAATCCTGTCTTCATTGAGAAGACTGGGGATTTTAAAAGCAGCATTTAGATAGAATTTTATCTTAATATTCTCAAAACTACCAAACCTTGGAGTGAGGGGTACCCCTGAGACAGATTCTGCCAATAATGTTATTTTGTGGAGGACTCTATACAGTGAAGTTTCATTGGAAGATTCAGGTTTAACTTTGAAGCAAACATTATATTGAGATGACTCCTTAACTTATCTATAATATGACTTGAGCCTGTTTCATTTTTGTGCTCCAAGTCTAAACAAGTCTATACTAATCTGCAGATCTGATACAAGAAACTACATTTATAAAATATGCATCAAGTCAGTCCACTGGGATAGTCTGTAGACTAAAGAAGTTCATTGATGAACTCCTTTAATTCCTGAGTAAAAAAGTGCTACCTTTAAGGTGGAAACCTTTTAAATTCTCTGCTGACTAGGAAAAGGAAAACTCACAGGATCCTGAAGGGACTTGCAAAAGCTTCACAACCTAAAAAGCATCCTCTCCCTCCAGCCCCCAGAGAGCAGGAACATCTTGCGTGAACAGCCTTACAAAAACAAAGAGGTGCCAATAAAACTGAGAAAGATACTGAGAAGATACACGGATTTACATTTCTGTACAGTAAGTGTCATAGTGCTTCACTGAACAAAAACACATGAAATGTCTTAAACTTAAATTACCTTGAAGTCTGAGTCATAAGCAAGGACTTCTGTACCAGAGAAAGCCATGAAGACAGAACTAAGGACATCTTTAAGGTTAGAATGCCCTCTTTGGGTGTAAAGATATATTTGCAGCAACAGTAAATTTCAGCAAATACAGTGTTATTTTATGCTATAGGAAGAGAAGTAAACAAAAGAGTGCCAAGTGCACTACTCTAAAACTTCTGAAGATGTTATAAATGGCATCTGATTACCCTCTACCAGCAACAACATACCAATAGTGAGGACAGCAGCAATCCATACAAGCAGTGCACAGGTACAGGACAAAAAAAAAAAAAAAAAAAAGGATGGACATAACACAAGAGACATTCAGACTGGATACAGAGAAAAACTGTTTCACCCTGAGGGCACTCAAGCAGCGGAGCAGGCTGCCCAGAGAGGATGTGCAGTCCTTGGAGGTTTTTCAAGATCAAACAAGATAAAACCCTGAGCAACCTGGTCCAACCTCAGAGTCAGCCCGGCTTTGAGCCGGGGCTCAGACCAGAGACCTCCTGAATTGCCCTTCAACCCAAACTACCCTATCACACATCAAAGCTTTAAATATAAGTCTTGGGATTTGCAGTATTCCACTAGTTACCTATACACACAACAAAGGTTCAAGAGTTTCACCTGTGAAGATGCATCCAACTTCGCAAGAATGCAATTTATCTGATTTAACTCTACAAAGGAGTCACAAGGAAGTTCGTAAACCATAGCGTCATCACATCCTGTAAGCTGGAAACAGCTGACTTTCTATTAACAAAATTAAGAATAAAGTTCAGTACTTGAAATAAATAGGTTCTCAGACAGCGTTTAAGCACCCAGCATCCATACACACACGCAGAAATCACAAGCTTCAGTGATGGTCAGTGCTTTAAGCAAGACAGACACAGTAAGGCATAACAACATAGGAACTCCTATTGTTCCACAGCAGCAGACATTTAGTAGTTAGCTGGTGATTAAATGATGCTCATGAGCATCACTTAAATGTCACTTTGATCTACTGCAGTTATTTCACAAAATGTTTATTACCGAGGCTTTTTTATTGGCTGTACAAACACTGGAGAGCATTTCTCTCAAGGCATTATTCAGTTTGCTATATTAAAAATTATTTTGATACCTTTTCCTAGGCTGCTTGCCAATTGGAAGACAAGACAGAGACATCTGCTAGACTGTAACTGTCTGAAGACACTTGCCTTTCAAAAACATAATCCCTTAAATGGTGCCAGGAGCATTACAGACACACACAGCCCCAACAGCACCTTTGAACATCTGCAACAAAACCTGCCTCTCACACAAATTTCCTGGCAAAGGAAGGAGGAAGACCACCTCTGCCCAGGGAATACCGCCTCTACCCTACCCAGTCCATTAAGTCTATAACATGGGCACGGAAAAAGGCAAACCTGAATACACTGCCACACAGCTGTATCAGCCAGCCATAACTGTGTCACAGATGCAGATGTTGATATAACTGAATGCACAAATACAGTTATTTCTGTATCTCCTCTTCTCTTTCTTGGTTTTATTTAGAATTGGAGGGATTTGGGGGGTCTGGTCTCTTTCTCCTTCCACTACTTTGCAGTGTTGGTATTTAAAATACTTACATAGGCTGCTATACAGAATTCCTTAGAATTCCTTCTGAAAAACAGCCTTAAGCTGTTCTCTGCATTGTCTTTACCTGGTTTGTTTGGGTTTTTATTATTATTTCTATTATTTGTATTCCCTACTTAGCTCCCTGCATTGTAATCCTCCTTTTAAAAACTTCTCTCATATTATATACCATGATTTTCAGGTCATGAGACACCATTTTTAGACAGTTAACTTGTAGAACAACTGCTCCTAAGAAGAGACCTGGAAGAAAGACAGCAACCCCACGTACTTTTCATACGGCTTGCACTGAACAGTCATACTGGCCTTTCAATATAAAAGCCACAGCCACTCTAAACTTGCTATGGCCACACTTAACGCCTAGGCTTCCAACTGAATGCCTAGGCAAAGCATGCAGGGTTTCACTAGGACCTGGCAGTGCAGAAAAAGCAGTAACATAAGAAATGTGTGCGTCCAGATCCAGTAGAAAGGTCTGGACCTTCAGCAAGAAACTCAGTGCCACACCAAGCTCACCAGAAACACGGCAAAAATGTTGCTACACACTGTTATCACTAGTTATAATAAAGTTAAATTATTTTTAAAACGATACAAAATTAATTCAGAAAGTGAGTGGCATCAATATACAAAGCTTATTCAACTTGGCAAAGATGAAGAAACCTTATTATCAGCACTCTAAGGGATAAACAGAAGGCCCTGAACAAGAACAGGGCAAGCCAGCAGATTTCACAAAGGGTGATCAGAAGTCCTATGGATTGCTCTTCCCAAAACGGCAACACTGGTTATTAGTACCCTCATACGGAAAAAGATGATAACAAATGTACTTCTGAAAAACTGAAAAGCATCATAACTATACTCAGAGCAGGCAGAAAACATCTCCTTGGCTAACATGAAATGGTTCCTAACTTGACCCTGGAGCAAATGATCCCATGGAAAATTCTGTCATTGGCAAAAGCTGGCACCATAGCAGAAAAATTCTCAATCCAATAAAAGAACAAATACCCTACTACATACAAAGGAAGACGCAGGAGTTGGTCTTTTCTCACGTTCCAGCAACCCGAGACCCCCGACAAAGTAGGATTTTTCCCCCCATCTTCATTCTCACAGGAAGCAGACAGACAGCACTGATGCACCGCTCAGAGGGACTCATTAACTGGAGCAGCCTTTGTCATGGCCAAGTCTGTGCAAGACCCTGGCAGACCACAAGCATGAGAACACTACAGCAGCTCTCTCATCATGACCACGTTCAGGTTTCCCAGGGAAAGGGGAAACGCAGTACCCGTTGATTATTAACTAGTTTGGGAGCAAGACCGCACGGAGGATCAGCTGCGCTGGTGCTGCACTCCAGGCAATAGCAACCAGGCCCTTCTCACACAATTTCAAGGAGGGGTTCTCAAGACTTTCACTGCTCTAAGCAAATAAAAAGTGTACTGCTCTCCTAAACAAGGGCTCTGGCAGGAAGGGAGCAAAGTTTCAACACAGTGCCCTGCCAAAACAGTGCTGCCTCACCACAGTGGCAGCATAACCTGGGACCATCCAGGCTGTCTGAGAGCATCTCATGCCCCTGGGACTCCACACCACTGCCGGCACAGATGTTGGCGTCCCTTACGTGTCATTCCCACTGGGGACATGGCAACCACAAAGCTGTTAAAATTAAGAAAAATCTTGCTACAGCAATGTAAAACACCACCAAACTCAGTAGTTGTCTGTCCCACTCTCCCAAGTTTGGTGTGCTTATCGCTCTTCAAGAGCGGAGCTGGGAATGCAACTCGTCCACAGCTCAGCCCCCACTGATCACAGCCTGAGCTATTTGTACAAATACTGACAGGTTAATGCACTGCTCAATAAATGGGAACAGCCAAGCCTCGGCACACAGCTGTGCTGCCCATTCCCCCCATCACCTGGGTCTCCATGGGCCATAAGCAACAGGAAGCACCTGGACCTTAGCCCAGCACATGAAATTCAACCTCATCCCTGCCTCAGTAACCATGCCTAGCCAAAACCCTAACAGAGAAGGGAAAGCTCTTATTCCCAAAGCCATGCTCTCCAACAACATGGGAAAGCAAGCCCTTCCTGATATGATCAGCTTAGCCCTAGCAACAAAAAGTCAGATATTTTACAGGGCTGAGGCTGCCTGGATTTGCCACGCTGAACAGGGCTGCTGATGCTCCTTCCTTGGAACTTCAGGGTGTTTCCCTGAAGTAAACCATTTGTGTGGGGGGGAAGGGGGAACAATCACACCACAAGAATTAGACTGCCATAACATAAGAAAAAAAGCCTGCTTCTATAAGCATTTGGCCTTGCAAGTAGTCTCCACCGGCACCATTCCAGGTGCCTGTATATCTGCGGTAGTGATAATCCATAAAACTAAGATGATGTGGAAAGGATCAGTGGAAAGGATGCTTACTATCACATCATTAAAGATGGGAAACAAAATACTTTCAGTATCCCTCTAAAACAGCAAGAAAGCAGCTTACTAGCAGTAAAAAAACCATCCTTCCAATTCCCAAGCTCTCTGGACACTTTATGGCTTTCCAAAAACAAAACAAAAAGACCCTAAGAATGGTTTCCTTCAATGCTCAAAACATACTTATCGGACCCAAAGGCCTGTCTGACCATTTAAACTCAAAGTGCTGCCAGACAGATGAGCTGAGCTAGGGACTACTCTGCTCACTCCGTCAATCAGCAAAGTCATGAAGCCATTGTCAAACTTCATTATCTACAGGCATATTGAAAACATCACTATCATTTGATTCTAATTTTCCATTATTATTATTATGCAGAATTTAGCAAGGTCTTGAAAAGGTCCATCAATGCTGCATGCCTCACCTTACAAAGATCTGGAGACTTGCAAAACAATTCAGAAATCTAATGATATCAACTCCCAGTTCCTGCCTTTCCCACAGATACTAATCCTTTCATTCTTAATCAGCTTTACAATACCATCAACCTCTTGACTTTTCACTCCACAGGTTGCCTCAAAGTCGGTCTACTAAGAGATTTTCCTCTGTAAGGGTTTCCTGGCCCACTGACCTCTCAGCTCAGCAAAAGAAACCTTTCAACTAGAGTCCACGAAACCCCTCCGACCAAGTCTTCTGACATTGCGGAGAACAGGGAAAGTTCACACACAACACATTCATTCTGCTCTTCGTTTCATGCAGACACTTTTCCCACGCAGCTCTCTGCGAGGAGATTTTATCACCTGAGCATACATACACCGTGTTTAGGAAATCACTGTTACATTTGCAGTTCTGACTCAGGTCCTGTTTGATCCGATCTATAAATACAGGTAATGCGTACGCCTTTGAAACGAAAGGAGCTAGCTAAGCACTATTAAGAAAATGCATTTTCCAATTTCCATCCCTAATTCCAAGTACACCACTCTTTACGTAGTAAATATTTACTTTACAAGGTAAAATCTAGATTTTTTTTTTTTTCGCTTGTTGTTACAAACAAAAGTATTGACAGAAGGCAAAAAGAGCAGAGTAACTAGACAATATATTCTGACAGGGTCACACAACTAACACACCTATTTGTAAGGCAGCAAGAGAGGAAGGAAAGGGGAGGAGGGGGTGAGAAAGAATAGAAAGTGCCACCGATCACACTCATTAGACAGCAGGGTCCCAATTAGTAATTTATCACACAGAGATAATAAGAGATGTGCTGGAAGGAAGCGTGGCTATAAGATGAAGGAGGGTCTGAAAAAGAGAAAGCAGCATTGTACAGTATGTACAAAGCGGAGGCAGAATCCAAATTCTGCGTGCCCCAAAGGAATCGCACTGAACAAAGAAACCCGACTTGAGGGAAGCACATGATCTCAACCCTCTGCCTGCAGACTTCACATTAGTCATTAAGCCACTTTACATTCTCGGCATCAGTAAATAGGGAAGTAACTCCACATCAATAGCTAATTCAATTTCCACGCAGAAACCCCATGTTTAACAAACACAGTACGTCGATAGCGGACCTCGGCTTCCACAGCAGCAGTAGCTAGGAGGCTTGATAAAGAAACATTTCTCCCTGAAAGCATTTTTCAGGTAAGCAGTTAATGGAACCTGTGCCTATATGCTAAGAGAAAAAAGAAAATTCAATGGAGTGTTAAATAGTTAACATTATACAGAATTAAGTAAACACCTCCAAATAAGGATACTACCGTGCTTAACATAGGCACAGTAGCCTTTGTTCCGTGCCAGAGGGCCAAGTTTTCCCTCGTGTGACTGCTGATTTACAAAGGGCACATTCATCCCGAATACATAAGGGTTTTGCAGCAGTTTTCCTTCAAGAATATTGAATAGTATTACAACATACCCCAGGCTCAATCCTAATCTAAGTGACACAGCATGAAAAGGCTGCTCTCGGGAAAAAGACACAAGATGCTAAGGATGAACTTGGAAATCGCTATGGCAACTCCGCAGGTTCCTTTCTGTTCACCTTCGAGGCCAATACTCCAAAGGAGATAAGAAAACCACTTTCCACAGGAGTCGCTAATACGCATTATGGCTGAAACCAGAAGAGGCCACAGCCTGTCTGCAGCTCAATTAGAAAGAAGGCTTGCTCAAGGAAACCTAATGCTAAAGTGAAAAAAAAATAATCATAACTCCTGAGGAGCATTCGGGAGATGTTACACACTCCAGTAAATCTCATTTGAAAGGTCAGGTGGTTCGGCGGCTGTCAGAGGCCCAAGTTATGGCGAGCAAAAAAAGCCTAACCGAGTGTGCCTAATTTGTGAACAAAGTCAGAATTAACCTTTAGGGTTTTCGCTTTTGTGTGTACAAAACATTGTTTGCAGTGCTTTCTGTCTTCCTGTTCGTCACAATTAATTTATCCTGGTGCAAATAAATCCTCTTTGCTTACATGGCCCCACCACAATTCCAGCAGCAGCAGCAGCTTAGACCCAAACTTTTGGCTTCACTTTACTGAGGAGAACAAAGGCTGATTTATCTAAATTTAAAGACAGAGGAAGCCGGCGGCAATACAATACTTGCCTCTGACCACACTTCAGAGATCTATGCTGCTGCACTGTAATCATCAGTATCATGTATGAGAACAGGTTATTTTCACTGCCCAATCTCAAAGATCTATAAAGAATATCAGTAACTTTGATAGTAGAAACACTGTGAAGTAAGAAGAAAAAAAAGACATAGTCGGACATGGTCTTAATCTCAGGCGTACAAAACGCTGTCCGTAAGCAGCTGGGTGTTCGTTTACATTCCCTTGACCCACCATGACCACAACATTCTAAGTAATCACAAACTCCTAAACTTCGCTTTTTTCTTTTTAAATCAAATATTTATTTTAAACATCCCTACTTTTCAGTTTCATAAGTGCGTAAAAGCCCTATCAATAGTAAAATTCAACTGTAGCTTCTACTGGAAAACCGCTCTCAATGCCTTCCTAGAAGGAACCACAACAACTTTAACTTCAGCAATGAGATGGGCGAATACCCACACAACATAATTAAAGGGGCTTAGTACTTAAACAACAGGAAAAGTTTAATAAAGTAGAACTTCTCCCATTTTCATGAGTTACTGTAAGGCCGACTCCAAATTAGCAAGTAAATGAACAAATACGAAAGAACGAAACCAGAGATAATGCATACCAGTGTACTTTGTTCACTTCTTTGAAAACTCTCATTTACTTTCAACTACCAGTAGCGCTTGCTGGTATGTGTTCCACAGCACATTTTGCAAAAGCCTTTATTATAAAAGCACTTCACTGCAGAGCTCTTAAATCACTATTCAGAAGCATAGCAAAAAGTCACTCAAGCACTTGTACACAAAGATTAGAGTGGCCTACCAAAACATGAATGAGCTGTTTTCTATTAAAACATTGGCAAGGACAACTGAAGTGTTCGCAGAAACTCTTGCTGGACTAATGGAGCTCGGAGAACCGCGTATCCCAAACAACCCAAAAGGCAGCGGACGCACCTGGTGAGCAACATACCGGCATCCCCCAGCTCTCCTGGGAAAGGTGAGGTGGGTTTTTTTTCCCCAGAATTTCCCCACAGCTTCAGCCTTTTGCCAGCCACCCGTGTCGGTAACGCAGGCAGCCCTGGCTTGGGCCAGCTGATGGCTGCTGCTCTGAGGGAGAAGGAGGGTAGCTCACCCACACGAGAGGTGACGCGTCTTTTAAAACTCAGTTACTCATAAAAGTATATACGCACAGCTTCTCCATTAAGATGGCAGTTTGCAGTTAGTTATTTAAGGGGGGGGGGATTACATCTTTGTATCAATATAACTGCTTCCACACCCTCAGAGGTGAAATCAGAGGATTTTTTGAGTTTAAGAAAATAATAATGTTATTTCACTGTTGTGACACGGTTTCCTAGGCTGCATTTACTGTGAAATAATGGTAACACCACTAGGGACTTAAAAAAACTTAAAGCCACCAAAACTTTCAGACTGCGAAACGAAAAGACCCGTATTTCTTTTTCACCTAAGAGCTCTCAACCCCCGCCTGAAGAGCTGCCGCCCCTCCCCGCTTGAAGGCGGCGTCCAGCCGAACCGCTCGGCCCCTCCAGCCGGGAGAAGCGCTGCCGGCCCCGGCCCCGCGAAGCTTCTGCCTCGCGCCCCCGCGCCCCCTACTCGTTCCCGGGCTTCCCTCGGCGCTTCGCGCCCCTTCCAGCCCTCCGGAGGGGCACCTGCCCCGCCGGGCCGGCGGCGTGAGGCGGGGGGAGAGGGAGTAACGGCGNNCGTTACCCCCCCTCCCTCTCCCCCCGCCTCACGCCGCCGGCCCGCCCTCCCCCTCAGGCCGCCCTTGCTCACCTGAGCTCGCCGCCTCCCCCCCGGTACCGCCCGGCCGCGGCTGCGACCGCCACATCCCGGTACCCCCCTCCCCGCCCCTTCTCCTCCTCACCGGAGCGGAAAGCGGCGGTGGCGTCGGCCACTCCCAGCCGGGGGCGGGCCGCCGGCAGCTCCGCCGCCCCGGGGAAGTGAGAGGGCCGCGGGCGGGCGCGGCTTTGGAGGGTGTTGCGGGGCGGGAGGAGGGGTGTCCTCCACGTCCAGGGCCTTACGGTTGTCTAAGGCTGTCGGGGCTCCGTTCCCCCAGGTCTGCAGGACACCGCCGCGAAGTTTGGAGCTGCCAGCTCCAAGGCAGCTGCCGGCCCGCTCCCCATCTGCATCACAGAATCGTAGAATTGTCTTAGCTTGGAAGGGACCTTTCAGATCATCGAGTCCAACCATCAACCTAACACTGACAAAACCACCACTAAACCATGTCCCTAAGCACCACGTCTACCCGTCTTTTAAATGCCTCCAGGGATGATGATTCCACCACTTCCCTGGGCAGCCTGTTCCAATGGTTGAGAACCCTTTCGGTGAAGAAATTTTTCCCAATATCCAGTCTAAACCTCCCCTGGCACAACTTGAGGCCATTTCCTCTTGTCCTGTCGCCTGTTACCTGGGAGAAGAGACCGATCCCCACCTCGCTACAACCTCCTTTCAGGTAGTTGTAGAGGGCGATAAGGTCTCCCCTCAGCCTCCTTTCCTCCAGGCTAAACAACCCCAGTTCCCACAGCCGCTCCTCATAAGACTTGTTCTCCAGACCCTTCACCATCTTCGTTGCCCTTCTCTGGACCCGCTCCAGCACTTCAGTGTCTTCTTTGTAGTGAGGGGCCCAAACCTGAAGGGACCAAGCGCACCAGAAAAAGCCACCTCTGCCACACATACGGAGGCGTGTGGCCTCCGTCCCAGGCACCCTGGGGAGCTGCGGTCCCAGCATTATGGGGATACATCCATGCCAAATATATGTACCAAATAACACCACTGGGAAATGATTCGTTTTCAAATGTAGCCATACCGTGCGTTGCTTGCGTCTTACAGCCGTGATGGTGACTGCTCACAGGCCCTCCTCTGGCACTGCCTTATGTGTCAGATACTTGCTGGATTCAGCAAGGCATGCATACAATTAGATAGTATGGTATTCATGGGCTTTCTGTAGCTTAAATGTGGAATCAATCTCTGCTCCGTATGTATTTTTATTACTTTTGTACGGGTTCACATCTCTTGATGGGAAACACAGAGCTTTTTCATTTTGTTGCAAGGTGCTATCATTTATATATATGTATGGGTTTTGGCTGGGATGGAGGCAATTTTCTTCATAGCAGCTCATGTGGTGCCGCATTTTGGATTTGTGGCCAAAACAGTGTTGATAACACAGGGATGTTTTAGTTACTGCTGAGCAGTGCTTACACAGAGTCAGCGCCTTTTCTGCCCCAGCAAGTAGGCTGGGGGTGCAGAAGAATTTGGGAGGGGACACAGCTGGGAAATCTGAGCCCAAAAAACCAAAGGGATATCCTGGACCGTATGACATTGTGCACAGCAGTAAAGGTTGGGGAAAAGAAAGAGAAAGGAGGGACGTTCGAAGTTATTGCGTTTGTCTTCCCAGGTAACCATTATGCGTGATGGAGCCCTGCTTTCCTGGAAATGGCAAAACATCTGCATGCCAATGGGAAATAGTGAATGAATTCCTTATTTTGCTTTGCTTGCCCACTCAGCTTTTGCTTTCCCTATAAACTGTCTTTACCTCAACCCATGAGTTTTTCTCATTTTTACCCCATCCCCTGGGGGGGAGTGACTGAGTGGCTGTGTGGGGCTTAGCTGCCTACAGCAGATCATTTCAAGTCCTTTTTCCAAGATTTTTCTGAGGCTGTCCCCTTGAACTTACATATCATTGCAACAACATGAATTTGTGCTAAAATCCCTTCCCCTATTTTGTGCTGTAGATAAATCTAGTCCCCCATGATTTCCCATGTATCTTCTCCTCCCTAGTTAACACATGCATTAGCTAGTGTTTCATGCTATCCTTAGCATTTCTCTATTGACAGTTTTATTTCTATTGATACCTATAATTAGGAGCTTTATATAAGCTTATGACTGACTGTCTACTGACTACAGCTTCGATCAACTTTGTTAAAGTAGTACCAGCTTCAATTGTGGATCATCATATCCACTATGTTAGCCATGTACATGGAATCAGCGTTTTTCAGGATAGCCTCTGTCCATCCTAGTCTTCAAAAATGCTTTTGCCCTCTCAGGTACAGCAAATGCTATTATAAGCTAAAAATACCATCCCGTGCACTGGGAATTTTTCATAACATTCAGAAAACTTGCTAAAAAAAAAGCCTAGGTTTATCTAACAACTGACAGCTTACTGATGTTCCCAGGTTTCAGTCCATTTATTTAGACGTACAGGACACGCTAAGGGAGTTTTGACCTCATGTTCCAGTCTGCGCCCTTCCTGACTTGTGAGAGAAGATAGCGAGCAGCTGTGCGTCGCGTGCCAAAAATAGCCACGCATCCTTCTCCTTCTTCCTTCAGCCCTGCTGTCCTGCGTCTAACTCAGACGATGTCAGTGCTAGCTCCCATCAGTCAGAGAGAGATTTGTTATCAAAGGACAGCTGTGGTGGTGCAGACAAAGGGCCCATCTAGCGCAGCCTTGCCTCCAACTCAAGCCTCAGCACGAGTAGGAACAAGGCAGCACACACACACACCACTTCCCCTTTGGACTCTCCCACCCTCTGCCCAAGGGGCTTCCTCAGCTCATTTTGGTTTGTCGAGTCAGTAACCTGCAGTGGATCTCACGCTCTCCCACCGCATGCCCAGCCTCCTCTTGAGCCCGCTTCAGCTTTTGGCACACACAGCATCCATGGGTGAGGGGTTCCCCAGGTCTCCATCCACTGCGTGGGGCACCAGTTCCTGGTACTTGCTCCAAGCCTGGCTATGGCCAGCTGCCTTTGAGAGCTGCCAGATTTTTATGCTTGAAGAAACAGAGATTTTTCCCGATGTGTCCGTGCCTCTGATGATTTCCGTATGTGTTATCACATGATGTGATCCCTCTTCCAAAGTGCATGGTGCTAAGCTACTTTGGCCTTGTGCAGAAGCCGCTCCAAACCTTTGCTTATCTTTTTTGCCCCTCTCTAAATCTTGTCTATTTCTGCTTTTTGGGATGCGGGGGCTAAGTAAGGGTGCAGGTTAGCTATGGACTTCTGCAGTGGTGACATCTTCATGTTTCCTGTTGTGTTCTTTACCAATAGTCTGTAACATTTGATTTGTTTTTTTCTGACTGCTGCTACACTCTCAGCTGATATTTTCTGATATGTAACTAATTCTGTAGTTTCCTTCTCAGTGACAGTGATCATCTCAGAGCTCTTCATCTTATATGAGAGGCTAGGATTGTTCTTACCGGTAGGTGCTGATTCAATTTATACACAGTGAATATTTCATCTGCTGTTTGATTGTCCACTCATTGAGCCCCATAAGGTCCTTCTGCAGCTCTTTGCAGCCAGCCCTTGTTCTTGCTACCTCAAATAACTCGGCATCATCAGCAGACCTCCTTCAAGTGAACAACAGAGGTTCTAGAGACACTAATCAGTCCAAAGCTACCAAAAGGTAACCATTCTCTAAACTAATATTCAATAGAAGCACGGCATGATCTGTACTCAGAAAGAAGCCCTGTTAATGGGTTCTTTGCATTTGCTCTGAATCTACTTCGAGAGTTTATTCCAAATTTCAACCCTTCTGCTTTAGGTGGCTTTGCCTTACCTCACGTGTAATCACATCAATGTGTGTATTTAACAAAAAAGTCCCACCACAACAGAATATTCAGCAGACTGTGATTTATTGCCTTGGTAGATAATCAGCAGTATGTGTTAATATGTATATGTGTGTGTGTGTGTGTGTGTGTGTGTATATATATGTATTAAAAAAATTATATTGAACATTGCAATCCCTTCCTTTATCAAGAGAGGAGCTGCTTTTGAACAATCAGCCTCGTTCAATTGCCAGACCGCTGGAAAGGAGTTGGAGGGAGATGGCAGATAATTTCTACAGAGGACTTTAAGCATACCTGGAGAAAAAGGTGCAGGAAGCAGATAGACTTCTGAAGCAAATACTACTGGGTGAGAATAGTATTCTTGGGTTTTAATGCTGTTTGAATTGTGCCCTTCTGATGTGTCTGATCCAAATGACATGGTGAGACATCCAGAGCTTACAGAGAAATCTACCCACCTACAGTTTGCCCAAATGCACTTTTGGGCAGTACTTAGGTGTTTAGAGTGAGATGGATGGTGTAAGAAATTACACAGAAGAGCATGCCTAACAGCAGATACAATATGGCTATCTTCGATTAGACAGGAGGGAGCTGGAGTGTTTTGCTATTTCTTAATTTCCAGTTTTCATTATGATGGCACATACAGGCTCAGCTGCCAAAAGAAGTGGTCCTGCCTGCTCCCTCCACTACTACTTCTCCAGTTGTGCCTTCCTCCCCTTCCCCCATGCTGCTGCCTGCTTTGCGCTGGCAAGAGCGTTTCTCTGGCTCTACAGTAAACTGGGAACAGATGTGGATTTAAACTTTTTTTTTTTTTCACCAAAAGCCTTTCTCCAGTTGAAAGCGACTGTGAAACTACAGCATTAAATGCTGCATCAGAAATCCCGCCAAATTTTAACAATCCCTCCTCTGTACTGAAGGCAGTGCTGCTGCCTCTTTCCTTCTCAAATGACTTCCTGAGCCCTCGTGCCAGCTCAAAATTGTCCCCTCTGTTTTCCACTCCTCGTCTCGGCCTCTCTGCTTCTCATTGTCTACACACGGCTGCTTCCTTGTGTGGTACCTTCGCTTCCAATTGACACCAGTGTATGAGAGCTCCCCCCTGCACCTGCTGCCACCATGAACAGATTTCCTGTAACTCTGTCCCTTACAACCCCTGGTTCGTCTCATAGCTCAGATGCAAACTCTGCTTTTCTTCTTCTTGCATTCATCTTTGTTTTTTACTCCCCACCCCATCACTGCTGCACCAGAGACCTTTTCTATTTCAGTAGTAAATACCGTATTCACCAAAACATGCCGCTGAAGGGAAGCCAACTCTACTTGCAAATTCAAGTCAAATTCAGAAGAAAAAAAAAAAAGATTTTGCCTAGCATAAAAATGAGGAAAACCCAGACACGTTAGACTTATTTATTTTGAGCTCGCCAGGATCAATACATCTTGATCTTTTTAACCTAGGCTCACATGTGGCACTGCAGCATCTACCACAGAGCAGAAGAGTAAATAACCATCATGCTCATGTCCTCATGTTCCAGTACGGATTTTCACAAGCTATTCTTCTCGTCATCTCTCCTTAACTTCAAAAACCATTTACATGGCACCTTTTGAAGTGTGGCTTCAGCATGGGCTAGGGAAGCTGCAATGAGGTGGGAGGCCAGGAAAGGTGGCTGGGGCGGAACAGCAGCATGGGCTGGTGCAGACCAGAGGGAGACGGAGGATGTGCCCATGGGGAGGTAGGGCACCCAGCCAAGCTGCCATATCACACCAGAAGACTCGGGACAAGGGACGACGACAACGACAAGTGGCCGGGAGGCTGGGAGATGGCAGCTCACCTCAGTGGTCTGCTGCGGCCACGGGCTCCTGCTCCCCACATTGCTGCCCTTGGCATAAGCCAGAATCTGGCCAATACTTTTCCATTGCCTGGTCCTGCTGGAGCCACAACCTGTGAGCTGCTTCCTTTTCACCTGCACGCCCTCATGGCTCAGCTCACCACCTTTTTTTTCTGCACAGTAACATCTTTTGCAGGGAAAATCAACACTTTCTTCCAGTTTTCCTTCATTTTCACTTTAAATCTCTAAAACTAGAAGAACTCATTTCACTTTCAGTGATAAAGCTCGTTCCCAAAGGATCATTTTCCATCAAAAAACAGTAAAAATAAGGGCATTTTGGGTTAATCTGCAAAGAACTTTTAAGTACATTTAATTTAGCTCATCCACAGAATTGAAGCAAATTTTTTTTGCACAGTTTTAATCAGTGCTTAGCTTAGATATATGATCATGCCCTCTCCAAAATGAGATGTTCTAAATTCGATTGTGCTTTAGTTAACTCTGTGGGTACTTACAATAACTCTGGAACGTGCTTTGTGATGTGATTAGCATAAAGGTAATCTTCGTAATAGATAAGTAAACAAAATAAATCAGAGGGCTTAATACAAAAGGTGAAAGTCCGTGTCCCAGTTATTAAACCACAACAGAACTCCTAGGGACTTCAGCTAAGCCAGGATTCTGTTAAAAAATTTTAACAACTTTTTAAAACAAACTCATGAAAATCTGAAAGAAACTGATGAGATTTTACCGTGATTGTTGTTACAGGTGAATACATTTCACTTTCCAGAATCATCTTTTTTGCTCTTCATCTACAGCTGTTAATGGAGCAGCTGGTTGACTTTGCTAGCATTATTTTTTGATCCTGTTCCACAGACAGTGATTCAATGAGTGTCAGGGTTGACTTCAAAGCAAGAGTAAAGCTGATAGCTCATTACCACTCAGTTCAAAATATTTATGGGATTAAGAATCATATGTTATGGATAACTCAAAAATTTTTGAAGTCCTAATCCAGTGGACATACAAATCAAAAGCCTTTGGATGTTTATTTTGACTGAATGCCTTCCTATATACTTTAATGAGTCCAAGAAAATCATTAGTTTCTCTAGAGACACCTGGTCACTAGCAAACAAGCTGAGGATTCATATTGCTGTTCTCCAGGCTTTAAAAATGGATTTTAGGGACTTTTACTCATAGTCGTGTGGACCAGCCATAATTTTAAGTCATAGATCAACTAAGAACAAAACTGCAAGAAATGAAAGCAGGAGCACTGGTGGTTTAAAAAGCAGAATAAACATATTTTTCTCAGCAACTATCCTTTTTACTGTACTAACCCCCCCAAATCCCTGGGTGCCCCAAATTTATTTGTCTTACAGTCTTCAGTATCTACAGCTTGCCAGAAGTTGGGATTTAAACATTACAGTACAGCCACTAAGTAAACAACCATTCCTGCATTCATCATTTTACATCTGGATATGGAATTGGTTTTTGTTGAACCGTCATTATTATGTTGTTTTTCGCAGCATGCGTGTGTTTGGATTTGAACTTATTATTTGGCTGTAGCGCTCATGTTAATGGACCTTACCCCTTTAACTTATCTTACCCATGGGATGATCGTTGTATACATCCATTGTATACATCCATTTTCCTGTGTGGATTGAGAGGATGACATAGAAGGACATGCCTGGGGTCTGGGCAGTCACAGAGTCCCTCACAGACACCTCACACCTTCACGGAGCTGTGACAACAGCTTGTCCCACCCTGCAGCACTGGGACACGGCTGCTCGTGCTGGCTTTCCCACACTCCTGCCGATCCCCGGCTAACTGCATCAGTGCTATCAAATGGCCTGCTGGCGCGGTGATGCAAGGGAAAATGCTGGCTGAGGAATGATCCTGTGACTTGCCCACAGCTGGTCAACACGGTGCGTGTCCTGGGTTGTACGGGGCCCCTCAGAGCTGCTCACGTACCCAGCCACCCAGAGCATTCGACCATGTTAGCCTTGGCAACGAGCTACTGCCGCATTTGTTTTTCCCGTTTTCATGCCAATATATGTTTTACGTGTAGGAGCATTTAAATGGCGCATTAAGCACAAATACAAGATATTAAAAGTGCAAATGTGTAAAGGGTGTTCCTTGCCAGACAGGGAACTGCATGCCAGGAATCCAAGGGGTGCCAGAGGAGGACTGCAGTCTGGGGACTGGGTCTCCAACTGGAGGTTGGGGTTTGGCTTCAAATCCAACTTGATCCATGTACCTCTGTGCTGAGACTGTCCTTGGCATTTACATCAGGAACTGCAGGTTATCCTCTGATTGCGTGTGGCTACGTTAGCAGTAGTTGCAGAGGATTTTTGCTGCTCTGTTAAAACAACCCTTCTGCTACCTGCAAAGCTTGCAGAGCAGCTGGGGGAACTCGCTGATGTGGGAAGACTGAAAGGCTTAGTGCAGGGAGTGCACGCTGTGCCTAACTCTCAGCTTGTGGCATATCCAGCAGACTTTGGGACACAGGATTGAGCAGGGTGTTGAGAGTTTCTCTCATCCTTCCCTCTGCCGGAAGGAGGAGTCACGCATCTGGCATCTAACATGCTGTAAGTGATCGTGGTTAGGTGATTGAATCTCACCCTGGGGTTTTACCCCAATGTAAGTGTTTATACCCTAGGTGATGAAGGCTGATATCTTCTTCCTTTGAATAAACTAAACAAAGTGAAATCTACAGCAGCTGATGAAGGGCCTTTTTTATTTCTTTGCAGTTCTTGATGTATTTCTGTGACACTCTGATGTGCCGGCAGAAAATTCTTCAGTGCTCTTTTTCAGTGGGAACATTTCAGCAGGATACATATTCCAGCAATGGTTTCATGTGGGGCTTTTGATCCCTACACACTTCTCACCAATTGTGCATCCAAAGACAGTCAACACCTTTTCTCCCATCATGCTGCGAGGTCCTACTGAGTTGCTTCTCTGTTCTGACCTCTCCAAAGTATTTCCTCTCCAGACCTCTCCAGAGTATTTCACTGCTTACCCTCTGAAATTCACCTCCTGTAAGTACAGCCTCTGTTCCTGCTTTTTAGATATCTAATTTAGCTAGATATCTTAGGACTGTACTAAGACATCACTACCCTGGATGGGCTCTCTACTGAGCAATCCTGGCCACACTAGGTGGCTCTTCTTTTCATCATTATTTGCCACCTGGCCAGTGTTTGCACTATCCAATTTCTTAGCAGAAATATTATGTTTACTCTCAGATCTTGATAAAAACGTTGAACAGCAGTAAGTCTTACACTGCTCCACGCAGACTTCACTACAGTAACTCCCATTCCGTAACAATTCTCCTTGGACAGCTGTACCTTTTCAATCCACCTGGTCTCATACCATTGAATATCTTGATCTTACATAGTTCTACCTTTTGGTTTGTTGTTTGTGTTGTTTTTTTTAATCAGGCTGTTGTGTGATACTTGTTCAAATAACTGACAGAAAACTCTGACACTTATGATGGTCCATATCCAACAAACTCGTCCCCTCATCAACAATGAATACTGAGCCTCAGGCCTGACAAGGCTTGCTTTCATTAATGCCCTCCACACTTACTACATCAGCATCTTCAGTTCACAACTGATTGGGTCCTTTACCAGTAATTAAATTATTTTTAGTGACTTTGCCCAGGGCAGAGGTTAAGCCGAGCTGCCTGGAGTTCCCCGAGGCTAGTCTCCCGTATTGAGATGGAGCCTCTCATTAGCACAGCCTGACCTTCTGGGATTGTGCCAGGACCCAAAAGTCACCTAATCCAAACGCTGGCAGAGACTTCCTTGGCCAAGACCTGTAACTGGGGAGGGAGCAGCCAATTCAGGCCAACCAGTTTCTTAATATTCATGACATCCTCCCAAGTTACCAAAGAACTGGAAAGCACCTGAGATATCTTCATAAATCTCGAGTACCATCCTCCTTCTTTCTCATTCTTTACCATCACTGGCAGATGGAACAGCTACATTGAGTAGTGAGCCTCACCCGTCACTAAGATTTGTCTCTGCCTAAGATTTCTAAAACATACCCTTATTAGTCTTCCTAATCGTTGACTTCACATCCTCGCTACTGCAGTGCTTGCCTGAGAATGTGCGGATGGGCAACGTAGCAGGCATCCAGGGATTCGTGGGGCAACAGGAAAAAACATACTCTCTTCTGTGACCTTCACACGCCTTGCTTGTTCACAGGTATTTTTCTGACTGTGCTAAGCCGAGAGCCAGTCCTGCTAGTGCTACTGTTGTTTCTGCCTGATTAGAATCATAAAGGAAATATTTCTCTGGTCGGTGATACAAACCACACGTAACAATTCTGGGAAAGCTGGTTGTCAAAAATAGATTTTAAGAAATAAACTATATGAATTAAAAAATCCTCCTCATTTTATTCTCCAATTCAGGAAATGCCATGAGATGACACAAAGATTTTCATTTGTTAATGCCTGGAAAGAGGAAAGCTGGTTCCATTTCAGACACCATCAGATAATACCTTTGCCAGAGGATGTTATTACAGTTTTAGGCTAAATATATAATATAAATAACCTGTCTTCTGCTGTACAAAAAATGTCTACTGGCTGGAAGCAATTATTGTGAGATAATACATGGAAGTTTGCCAGCTGGGCTTGTTAGGTTTTCTAACTCTACATTTATAATTTACATTAGTGCATAGCACTATCTCCTAGCGCAGCCAAGGCTCTATTGCTCTATTTATGAACCTCCTCTATGTATCAGTGGTAAAATTACAGGGCTGAAGTAAACCATGCAGTGAACTAATCTAAACCAAACCCTTAGAAGAGATTAATTTCCATGCAGGAAATAAGCACCACCTTTAAATGGGCGACATTCAATATGAGTGAATTATTATTCCAATTATTTGGCTAGCTTTACAACTTGCCAGTGGCTCGATGCCAGCATTTTACTTAACAGGCTAATAAAAATTTGATTATCAAAGCCACCAGGTCAGCTGCACACAGAACGGCAGTCAGGGGGCAGAGAGAGAGCTGTAGCAGCCACAGCAGCCACCTTGGTCAGACACAAGCCCAAGGAATTACACTTTTTTGTTACGTCATGTCCTGTGGTCAGTAATAAAAATTAACCAAAAATACTCCCAAGAGCTATCTGGGCCAAAGAACATGTGGACATGGACCAGTTTTCCCTCCACCAGTGACCTGCGGAGAAGATATAAGTGTGGGAAACAGTGTTCCGCCGAACCTGCCTGGGGGACAAAGGACCTTCATGAGGACAGAGGTCATCCATCCCTCCTGTGCCCACAGGTGTTTAAACGGGAAGGGGGGGGCAGAGATGCACAGGGACGGGGAGGGGGCATGCGACTTTGACAGATTTTTGCATTCCTGGATCAGCAAGGAATAAAAGCCGTGATCCAGGCTGGGGGTGAAATCCTAGGAAAGCCATTGACAGAATCTCACAGATTGTAGGAGCAGATTTCTACACAGAAAATAGACCTTCACCATATAACAGCTTGTCAGCAACCTCAGTATACAATAGAGCACACCTATGGAGAAACTCTGGGAGGGTTGTTATAATGTCGCCTGTGTTTTCTTGGTCTGATCACAGAGAACTGGAAAAATCTCTTTGGGAACAAACGTCTGGATGGAGATAAGGCTGCATTTGCAGTTTATAGTTCCTGTGTGATTTGCTATTGAAAAGGCTAAACATGGCTCCATTCAAAATGTTAAAGTTAGCCCCTGGGAGACATTCTCCCAGCAAAATGAAAGCTGTGGAAACTGTGCAGACACCTACTTTTAAATGGTCGCGTGAGAATGAAAGTCTTGCTTCCCTTTTCACTTTTATTTCCTTGTTCCTTACATGACATTTATATTTAGAGCAAAAAAAGAAACAGGAGCAAAAACGCTCGCTTAGCTTATTGAAGTCGGACAAAATGCTTTGTCTGTAGCACAGAGATGGGACTTTGGGGTGGCAGAAAGTTGCTGCAAAGCTCTGCCAGCTGGGCTGCTGCTGTGCTGCAGGTGCAACTTCTGCTGACCATCAACGGTGTGGGCAGAAGTCTGGCACCGGGGAGGGCAACGTTGCTTAGAGAGAATAGGCTCTGATTTGCACTCCCCATCCATCTGACATGTGCCAAAAAACTGTGCAAAAGCAGGATTTGTACTAAATAACAGTGGCCCCCAATTCAAAACTCGTAAGTTAGGATATTCATCTGTCTTGCAGAGAAACCATGGCAGGAGATCAGTCTTCACAAGGTCTTTCGACACCCTTAAAATCTGGGTCACCTTCTGGAGGCTCCTGTCTCTCCCCAGTGAATGCAGAGGGAGCCAAGGAAGATCACCTTCCTCAGCTCAGTGCCCCAAGCTGTGGGAGATGACTCTGGGCCACACAAATGGCCACACAAACAGAGCTGATGTGATTCATCCTTTGTGAAAACGATCGGAAAGGGTGGTGAGTGTGGTTCGGCAGAAAGCAAGATGGAAAGCACGAGAAATAGGGAAAGCTAAAAGAGGAAAAGGGGGAGAAATGGAAAGAAATGAAGATAAGTGGTAAGAGGGAAAGCAACCACCAAAGGGAAATAACAAAGAGCCTATGGGGGAAAAAGTGTCTGAGAGAAAAGATCATGCAGAGGGAAGTCAAAAGCAGAGGAGCGAGAAGCCTGAGCATCACGTGGAGAAGCCCTCGTCCCCAAACCCTGACAAAGGAGCAGCTGCTGCCTGTGGCGCGGGAGTCACTGGCTCAGTCACCCCAGGGGCCAGAGGCATCCCTGCATGTAGGACACTGCAGCTTGCTCTGACCGGGTCACTCCTGCGACAGCCCCTTCTGCCATTCCTGTTAACAGCAGAAATTTAGCACTTGGGAGGCAGCAGCCAGAGAATGAACTAGTCTTTTCCTTACGACAAACACACAGCACTGTTTAATGGACACCGGGCAGGGTTTCTGGTGCGTGGTACCAGCAGGAGGAATTTTTTATTTTTCTGTTTTCATCCTCTTCTAGATGTGAAAAAGTTGGCAAACTATTGAGGGCTTTTTCCTTGCTCTGCTACCAAAATTATCACAGCATGACCAAGGCAAGGTAAGCACAGAGAAGCCTCCAAACACATTCTGTGGGTGCTGGGAATCTCTGGAAACACTTTTGGTTTAATTGTTAAATGTTTTTTGTACCTACCGTGTACTTGGAAAGTTATGTAAATGTTATGCAACTCCAGTGATTAAAAATCACTTACTAGTTCATAACAGTAAGTATACAGCTGACTGGCAAAGTTAAATATGGTTAATAGAAAAGAATGTGGGAGACATTAGCCAGTGTAATTGCTTTAATAGAGTCTATTATCTTTAATGGAGTTTTTACAAATACACACACACACACGCACACACACAGAAGATACCAAATTAGAAATAGAACTCTAGTAGAGCCATGCCACAACATAACTATTAAGACCGTTGATAAAAGGACTGCACTTGCAGCTGGATTACGAAGTACTGAAAAACAAAGTGAGATGCATTTTCTCTTTGAGAAACCTTCCTGATCACCATTCAATAGCGCGAGGAAGTGTTGCCTGAAGGGTGAGCCAGCACATCTGGGATGCAAGCATCCAGACTGCGGTCGCAGGGTGCTGCAGCAGAACTTGCCGCAGAGCTACAATGAGAGGCTGAGGGAGGGAGAGGAAATTCTCACAGTTGCCTACTTCCCCACATCGCATTAAGCGACTCAGTGATCACAGGCCACAACTGAATTACGGGAGTGAGTCACAGAGTTCAAAACAAGAGCATCCACTAATTGTCTCATGGAAGAGGCTCGGGGAAGTCTGAAGAAGGACTTTGTAGGATATTCTTTTCCTCATTGTGAGCTCTGTAGTCTTTTGTAGTAAAGCCAGCTGTTCTGATCTGAGAGTTTATTTTACAACTCATAGCCCAGGGAGGGTTGTGTTCCAGGGCAGGGCATCCCTCATGGGCAACAGTTTTCTGCTGTGAGCCTGGAATAGCTTTGAAGCTGTCCAGAAGGAGTTCTTAGACACCACCTGACGGCAAAATTGAGGAGGGGGTAAATGGCCTCATCCCCAGTCTAGCTGTCCCATCAGCTCTGTGTTTTGGTCAGTTTGGTTAAGATTCATCCACCCACATTTCAGGCGTTCATGGTGAGAAGATGATATTGTAATCATTATTTGGCAAATATCTCTGCCCCTAAGCCCCTGGACTCCATGGTCTGTGGATGAGAAGTCTCAATGATCAGCCCCCGAGCCTCGCTTAGGGGCTGTAGGGCTGGGTACAAGATGGGGAAGAGCTCCCGGCTTCTGCTGGAGGTTTGCTTTATGGGTGCTGGATGTTCCACCCTGGGTGATGAATGGGAATGAAGTGGCTCTGGGAGGCATGTGGAACCAGGGCCCTGCTTTGCCCCTGTATCCATATTCTAAGTGCATAGTGGAGCATCATCTCCCTTTCCCTTGGATGAGGACAATGTGTCAGTGCTCCTGTGATGCTGATACACCCTGCTCACGGGCACTAAGGATGTACGCGAGAGGGATGAATGCAGCCACAGCCGCAGGGGATGCACAAACGGCTGAGGACATGCTGCAGGTTAGAAGGAGGGGAGAAAGGGCATTCTTCCACCGGCAGCTCACTCCGGTGAGGGGGTTAGTGAAGGTGGGGATGGCTTATGCAGTGCTTATTGCCAAAGGGTTACAAGCAAACTGGTCGTGGGACTGTGCTTCCTCCCCATTACTGACCACCGCCCCCAGGAAGCTGCTGCATTTGGGTCACATGCAACCCACTTGCTTTTATGGTGCTTATTTCATTGAACTCTTTGGCCTATGTTTCAGACAGAGAATCAGTTTGTTATTCCTTCTGGGTATCTCAGCACCTCCAGAAATGCTCTAACCCCTGATTTGACTGATTTGTGTCTTACCCCTCTCCCACAGCTTCACTTCTATGTGTACTCCAGGTTGTTGGGATCCAATTTCCAGGATCCGGGAATACAGAAAGTCCAGGATCCAACATACAGTAGTGGTATAGAAACCTCTTTGCCAAAAATTCATCTTAGTGCATGCTGGGTTATCGTGTACTCATTTCTCTAGGTAATTCAGATTCTTGGTCTCCAATTGCTGTCCTGTTGGTAGCCCTGAGCTTTTTCTTCCTCCTTTTCTTTCTGTCCTATGAGGCATGAAGTCTCCTCTCATTCTTGCCACCAACTTTCTGCTTCTGTTTCCATAAAGCTGCCTAAGACAGGAACAGATCACAGCTTACATACTGGACTGTTGTTTTCTGAGCTAAGGCTTATTCAGTATTTCAGTAGACTTCCTTGCAAATCAAAGATAACCAAAGCTCAGCGACTCAAATTTCATTCCCAACCTGGAGATAAAAACATCAACAGAGAAAGCAGATGACTCAAAATGGGATTTACAGTTTGATAGAGAAAAGACCTATGAAGGCAGATTCACTTGGAAGAAGCTCAGTTGGCTGGTTCAGAGGCAGGCAGGAAAGACTTTATGCAGATATAGTGGCTTCTTCCCATTGAGATTATATGGACCTGAAAGATTTAATGACCTAATTAATCTAATATCATCTAATCTCATCCTTGCTCTTTTCTGAATGAAGAAATTAAACAGTGGCTGCTTCTGGACCTGTCCTTCTCTCAGGTCTCACTTGTGGGGAAAAATCACTGCTGTTGGCAGGAGCTGAGCGCATTTACATTTTTCTTCTATCTGAACTTCTATAAAAAATGAAGACAAACTTTTTTGCCATTGCCAAAAATGTGGAAAATTTAGCAGGCTGGGAAGGTGAACAAAAATTAGAAAAATCTTGCCAAAAAAATTGAAATTTTCCATGTTTTACACTTGGATTTAATCCAAAATCCATTTGGAGTAAAAATAGATGCCAAATTCTTATCAGAAAGGCGAGAGTTA
This sequence comes from Dromas ardeola, assembly GCA_013398915.1. Classification (NCBI taxonomy): domain Eukaryota; kingdom Metazoa; phylum Chordata; class Aves; order Charadriiformes; family Dromadidae; genus Dromas; species Dromas ardeola. Next base: position 539,357 of record VYZM01020053.1, read on the forward strand.
GCAAAGAGATTTGCCAGGATTCAGAAGGAGCCTAAGTTAGTGAAATATTATCACGTTTGGGAACCATCTACTAGAATAGTAACACTTACGGTCTTATATTTAAAACAACAGCTTGGTCTCAGCTGTCTAAAAAAACTCATTGCATTACTGCCAAGTCATTAGCTTACAAAGCTCCAGGCCCTGTCTACACACAACCCTGCCATCAGTTTAACTAAAATCACTATTTAATCCATTTAGAGCAATCAGCACAACCCTTTTCTTTTTTGGGTAACCAAATTAACCTAAATCAATACCAGCCTGTTACAAACAGAGACAAACAATTTAAGGACATCAACATCAAAACCTGTGTTAGCTCAAGCGATGCCAGTTTTGTGGCGAGGCGAGAGCTCAGGTCAAGCCCTGGGGATGCTGTGATGGTCCTATTTGTGCCATAGAGCTGTGCCTGAAGCGCATCCAGCAGTAGCTTTGTGTTGAGGTGCCCAAGTGGTCTCTCCTGTGCAGTGCTCCATGCATAATCTGGATCCCCACTGCTTCTCGGGGCCATGCCCCGCTGTCTTTAAGGAGCTGTGGCCACCCTCACCCTGTCCTCCTCCCAGACCCGTGCCCTGCGTGAGGAACCCAAGCAGTTTGCTCGGGAAGCTTGAGGTGAAAGGTCTAAGACATAGCTGGCTCTGGTAGAAAGCGCTTGGCTTTGATGACCTGGGAAACCTTGTTTAAATTCTATTCTCCTGTGCTGAAACACACGAGAGCGTAAATCTGGCTGCAGCAGTTTATGCCAACATCCTCCCTCCCCATGTTCATGGCTGTCTCCCCACAAACAGGGCCTCTCAGGAGACCTCCTGCATCCCCCTCCTGGGAAGAAGGAGGAAAACACCAGCAGCAGCAGCAGCAGGCCCAGAGCGCAGGCTGTTGTCCCCTGGGTGTGCACGGTCTTTGGGTGAGGGGTTCCCCAGGTCTCCACCGCTGCTCAAGGCACCAGCTCCTGGTGCTTGCTCCAAGCCTGGCTATGGCCAGCTGCAGTTGATGGTGTCCGATTCTTCTCTTGGCAGTGACAGTGAACGGTTGCTCCGTATCCACCTTCTTTACGGCACACATAACTCTGTAGACCTCTATTATACCTTCCCTAACACCATTTTTTTCAGGCTGAAGGATTCCGGCCTACTGGACTTCCACAGTTTCCTTTTGCAGGGAAACTATTCGCTATCTTTGGTCATCCTTTCTGCCCTCTCTGGACCTTTTCCAGTTCTGCTATATCCTTTTTGAGACGAGGGATGAGAGTCACACTCAAAAGCAGGTAATCCAGGGATTCATGCAGTGACATTCATACAGCATATCCTTGTCTTTTTTTCTAGTCCCTTCCTAATACTTCCAAACATTTGACTGTTTTTTTTTTTTGCTTGCTGACAAGCATCAAGTTGATATTTTCATGGAAGAAATACAACATTTGGCTCTTGAAGGGGGGACACAGAGATTACTTTTCCCTATGTGTATCACTTCACATCCACCTACACGCAGCCTGTTTCCCCATCCTGTCGCTCTACAGATTCGTAAGGCTCTTCTGTATTTTTTTCAGTCAACTATTTTCTTTACTACAGCGGATATCTCATCGTGAGCAAACTCTCTCACCTACAGCTCACCTTCTTTTCCATGTCTTTACAGGTATGTTCTGCGTGTGTGCACAGGACGGGGGGAAGTGCACGGGAAATAAGGCAAAAATGCAAGTATGTACCCCATACCAGTTACTCGTTTTTCGGGTGCTGCATCAGCAAACCCCCATGGTAACACCCTACAGCAAAACGCGATTCCCAAAAGCGAAGGAGAACAGAATCAGAAAAGAAGCAGGGCCACAGACAGGCCAGGGAAGGGCTGCTGAGGTGCAGAGACACCTTTGTAGGTGCCCATCTCCAGGTTTTCCTGCTGCCCAGAGGGAGCATGGAGTTCAGCTCAGAGCTCCTGATGACTTCAGGGGGAGCTTTGACCCGAGGCAGAGCTGCAGGATGTAGCTGACATTTCAGCAGGCGAAGGATGCCATTAACTTCCCTGCCAGACGTAGGGATTTCCAAGTGGTTTTACTAAAGCCATCACCTGGAATCTCACCTGAGTTTATTCAAGAGACTGAGAGGACTCCAACTCTCTCCTTCCTTTATACAGAGTGCAAGCTATGTTGTGTACATTCAGAGGTTAATATGAAATCTCAGTCTCTGTTAATCTGTGGTGGAAAAAGACAGAAATCCCTCCAAAACCTGTGATCTTCCACAGGCAAAGGAACTGCTCTAAAACAAACTAGCATCTCCTTCCTCCTGTGGCTGTAATCCAGAAAGCAGTTTACATGAAGGGGGTATCTGGCTAAGCTATGAAAAGCCAAAAGATGCTCAGATGTGACCGTGACAATATAACGTAAAACAGGGCTAATTCTGTATTGCAGAGTGCCTGGGTAGCAATAGATGACTGCAGCCACCTGCCCAGATGCACCAGCCTTGCCCCATCGTTTCATGCCCCCCACCCTGGAGAAGGGTGTAAGAACAGGAGATCTGGGCTGTTCAATGGCTTCTAGTCCCGGGGTAGGTATGCTGTGGAAGGTACTCAGTAATGAATGGGCCCTGTAGAAGAAGGACCCTTAAATCACCCAGAAGAATAAATAAGCCTCCACAGTGACAGTGCCACCATTTCTAAGTCTATTGATGCAATTCTATAAGTGACTGGTAGCGGTGCCTTTCCATTGGGGCAATCCAAGCAGCAGCTCAGGCTGTGTTATCCCCTTTAAAAGCCCTTTGTGGTGTTTCACCATCCCTCTGCTGTGGCGCCTGCCAGGTCTCTCTGAGCCCGGGACACCCCTGAGCAGCACAGGGTGAAGAAGAGCTGCCGGGGACAGGATGACCAGAGGGACAGACTCACCTTTAGCATCAGCTGGGCAATGTCCCAGGGCTTAAACGCCAGCCCCAGCCCCATGCTGTTCGCAGAGCGCAGCACAGACGCTTCCTTTATGCTACAGACGCAAAGTCTCGGGGGTTTGAAGCCACTTGTGCTTTCTACCTGAGGGTTTTCTGTGGCAGCCGCAGTCACGGCAGGGAAGTACACGGGCACATTCACACGTGCGGAAGCGTTTGATTTTATACTGGCAGGTCAACAGCTAAAAAAGGCTTGCATTTTCTTGTATGGGTAGCATGATTATAATACAAATTAAGGGATTTAGGGCTTAAGTCTACGAATCCTTATTAACACTCGTACTCCTCAAATGTAATAGTTCAAATAAGAGGATTTGTATAATTCACAAGTCTGCAAGAACATGTCTGGTCAAAGTTCCTCATGGCTTTTTATTTATTTGTCTTCAAAACACTCCATACACATATGATGAGATATGAAATAAACATAATGCTGTTCCTTGCTATTCCCAAAATTTCTAAATAGAAGGTGCTGAGTATAATGTATTACTATCAGAGGACTAGCTAAGTCTAAAGATAAAGCTTACATCACACCACTAATTGTGTTTATAAGAACTTAAAAAGAAAACAACAAATGGCTTGCAACTCAAAAACCCCCAAAAGTTTGATTTGCTTATTTCTAGAGCTGGACACTAGATGGCAGAACAAATATACATTCTCTAATAATTGACAACACATCCTTTTAGTAAGAAGGCAGGCTCAGAGAATTTAAAGTATAGCATACCTCTAAAATAACTTGAAAGCTTATAGCTGCCCTATTTTTCCTGGTCAGTTGCTGTAGAGCACAGGCCCTGTTAAGGCTGGGTTGAAACCTTTTACGTTCTTTACAATGAGCATTAAGATTCAGTCACAAACTCAGGTCTCTCGCCACAGATGCCCATGGCTCCCCTTTCCCCACACACCTTTTTAAAGTAGGACCCAGGAAAACTCTACCCCAACATTTAATAGATGATAAAAGTGTTTATAGTGAGGTAAGAATCTCAAATGAGTCCAAGTGATTTAGGGACATCGGTGTAACTGCAAGTTGGTAGGTGTCGTGGTTTTGGCTAAAGTGGCCAATGGCCGGCAACAGATGCCCCCCCCCGAGCCTCTCGTGCACGGGGAGGAGGGGGAAAGATAAAGAGAGATTTACGAGTTTAGAAGGAACTAAACTAATGAAATATTAATAATAAGATAAAAAGGAAAATAATGAAATAGATACAGTGTATACAAAACCATATTAAGGTCCCGGATGATGTCTCCGGCAGGCACTGGGGAAGTCCCAGGCTGCACTCAGCGACGGGTGGGAACCGGGTTCCAGAGTTGGAGTCAGGAACACACGGATTGGGATCAAAGGCAGATGAACAGACGGGGTCCTCCTTGGACATCAGCCATTGAAGGCAGAGAGAGAGTTGACCCTTTGATCCCCCAGCTTTTATACTGAGCATGGGGCAGATGGGATGGAATACCCCCGTTGGTCAATTTTTGGTCACCTGTCCTGTCCGCTCCTCCCTGCAGGTGGGACCCCTCTACACCCCTCCACTTCCGACCCTCCAACGGGGCAAATAACGAAATTAGCTGCCCTTGGTTGTTATAGCAGCAAGTATAAGCACGAGCCTCTCTGTGTACCATTCCTTGGCACAAACTGTCTTACCACTCTGAACAAACCGTTTCAGACACAACATACTGCTAATTTCAGAGAGTAAGAAGAGGCCTAGCTAAGAAGTAAAATTAGTGAACAGAAAGTTGGTTCTGTTTTACCTCAAACCAGGACAGTAGGACACTGCACAGGTAGCTCAAAATGAGAAACAAGAATCTAAATTATTTGCTAATTATTGCTTTGCTCCTGTGAAGCAACATTTCTTCACCAGCGTATCAACTGGGAGACACAGTGGGGAAAGGCTGAGCTGAAAAGGCTGGGAAAAAAAAAGATGTGGGAAGAAGGCAAAGGAAGCGGTTTGCACCACGAGGTGTCAGCAGGCAGCCGGCCCCGAGCAGGAGGAGCCCCGGCGGTGGGGAGCTGGAAGAGCCGAGTCTGACTCCGGGCTCCTGACTGATTTGCGGTATCCCCTTGCACCGCTTCACCGTACTCACTTTCCCTCACAGCCCCCTCCATCGCCACCCCCTTTAGGTGTGAGGTACGCAAAGCAAAACATACCTACCAACTGCTGCAAGGAGAGAAACAACCCCCTCTCCCTCCTGAGGTGAGACTGCCTGCGCTTCACAGTTCTCATGACATCGGAACACCCAGGACTGTCCATTCAAGTCCATCCGTCACCCATCTGGTTCCTGTCCCCAAGCATGCAAAAGCTCTTTTGAACAAAACCTGGGCTATTTCCAGATCCACTTAAGCATCGTCAGTTCCGTCAGCTCTTCTTGCTGGGGCCATCAGAGGAGAGGACCTTGAGGAAGAATTAAATGGAAGTGGTAGGACCCTTCTGGATTAAAAGGGACCTGCAAGCCTGCAGGAAAGCACAGGGCTGTGGGAGAAGTGCCCAAAGCTAGATGACGTCCCACGAAACCTGCACTGCACCAGTAGCCAAAAAACAGTTTATGATGGGCTCAAGAAGTCATCTGACCTGTTGTGGCAGTGGAGGAACAGAGCCTATACAACAGCTTCTTTGGGAGGCGCAAACATCTGCATGGCATGAACACAACACTACTAGTAACAAAAAAAA
>VYZM01020053.1:544973-556913 GCA_013398915.1 Dromas ardeola
ATGAACCCACATGTCACTGGTCTGCAAAATCCAATAGTGAAGGCTCAGAGTTCAGCCCCCCGGGTGGCCGGAGGGACACCAGAGCCAGCCTGCCCAGTCTGTGGGAGGAGCTGAGAAAGGACCCATCACATCACTTTTGGCCAGCATTCAGGGAGGCACTGACTGGCTCCAGAAGAAGTCATAGGCAAGTCTCTTCTGCTACGTTCTGAAAATAGGCCTTTCAAAGAGACAATGGGTCAGGTAAAAAGATGTAGAGTTGGTGGGAAATAATACTCCTGAAAGATAACCTTCCTCAGAACTGAAGAAGAAACCTCTTCCGTGTTTCTAGGCAGTTTACCTTGGCTCGTGATGATTGCAAACCTCAGAATAACTCAGGTTTGCTCACCTGCGAAAGCAACACGAGATCTGCCCACCCACCCATCCTGACACAGGGCACCATGGCTGCCGTAGGACACACGCACCAGGCCCTGCCTGAGTGCAGGAGTAGCAGACCTCTCCCCTCACAGCCAGAGCACCGCTTCCAAATTTGAGACAAATTTGACAGACCTACCTAAGAAACCTACCGATTCCTCTTCCTGCATGGAGACGTTTTACCCCAGGATTCCAGCTAAACACGGAAAGGACTGAACCATGGGATGGACACGGGCAATGGCTCAAAGGAACTGTTTACAGCCTAAGAAAGGATAATTAAAGAAAGGGAAGAAACAGAGAGGGGGTTGAAGCAGCAAGGACAGTGAAACGGACACGTAAACAGCACACAAGGGGAAAGCAGTGGTCACCGTAAGCATTGTTTTATGTTAAAAAGTATATCTAACCGTGTCTCTAACAGCTGCAAATGGTGGTAGTTCACACATCAAGGTTTGTGGCTACCAATACGGGAGTGAAGGGAACGTGTATGGAAGTTGGGTGGTATGGGAAGTAAGAGCTTGTTGTTGACTTGTGACAGCACGGCTGGAAGCCTGCAAACCCTGTTCAGTCCGGGACCCACAGGTTCTCAGCTGCTCAGGAAAATCAAGTTGCCCTTATTTATGACCCAAGGATAGATAGATGCTTTGGGGACCTTGTGGTCATTTTAAATTCAGTTCCTACGCTCAACCCCAAGTCTCTTTTATAGCTGAGTCACCTGGTTTAGAAGTGTTGTTTCCAACTTCTTGCAGTGCTGTCTTCCTGTCCCACGTCCTCCCCAGTCCCACCCCACTCGCATGTGCCCCCGCTGTCCTGCAGCCCAGCCTGCTCTTCCTCCACGCTGTCCCACTCCTTGCCACTCTTCCCCCCTTTGTCTCTACCTCGCTTCCTTCCATTTTGCCTCTCCACTGCCTTCGCCCTTCCCAACTAACCCTTTACTGTCACACTCCAGACTTTCTGAAGTTTTGACAAGTTTCTTTTCCGAAATGGGAAGTGGTAAACCAACCTACTACCACACAGAGTCTTCTGGTAAAAATCCTGTCCTCCCCCTGTCACTTCATCCCCCCCCTTTCTACCATCTTCCTTTTGTTTGTCTTGGCTACTCTTTTGCCTGCTCTTAAGTTGTGAACTCTTTGAGGGCAGTGCCAGAATCCAGTCCATAGAATTCCATAAGGGACCTAGTATTAAATATTATAAAAGGTCCTATTTTAATTTTTTTTGCTTTTTATTTTCAATAAACTCACCGAAAATCCAAGTAAGCAGGACTCTAAGTAGACAGACATACGCGTCCTGTCAACAGGAAGTTTCTCTTGCATAACTTCTCTGGCAGTTCTGGAAAGCTAAATGCGGTTGGGTTTATTTTGCTCGCTGCAAATTAATAGTCCGGACAAAAGTGAACCCGTAAAGACAAATCATTTCTGAGAAACGAGATTCTAGAAAAGCAAATGATTTTTAGCACGCAGAGCTGCCCTCGCGAAACATCTGCTATGACGTAGCCCTGTTCTGGCCACAGACCAAGCATATCAATAGCTCCACAGAGTAATGGGATAAGAAATGGGAAAATTGCCATTGCTTGTTTAGCGGCTTGTTTTGCTGATAAATGTCTGTCACTTTTCAAATAGCTACAGTGTAATTGTTTTTTGGGGAAAATATTTCCTTGAGCAGGAGGCTTGCAGGCCATTAGCTATTTCCCATCTGTGCTGGTGTTTTAATACACCACACATACACTTTGCTCCCTGTTAGAAATTATTCACAGCTATTAATTACGGGCAGGCAGCCTGAAGTTTAGAAATCACGTCTGTCATTAAAAAGTTTTCTCTTGCCTTACTGAAAATTTAAATCTCAAAATCATCAGAACCAATATGTATTTTTTGAAAGAACCTCTACTTATGAAGATTGCCAGAAAAAAGTACTCCGTTTGGACATCTGTAATTTTAAAACAATGAATGACCGCACAAAAGCAGTAGCTGTTTGACTAAAGTAGTGGCCACTGTGTGCTCGTTCCATGGCTAGAGGCAGAACATCACTCGGCGAAGCACTGCCACGTGCTGGAGTTCATCTCATCCCTTTTCAAACTGTGCCATGAAAATTTTTTAATTCCACCCGATAGCTGCTAGGACAGACGAGAGACAGACCTCTGTTTAACATCACACAATACCTCTAGTAGCCATCTGCTTTTGCTTCACACACATACATTCAACGTGCAATTACTTGCAGTAAATTTAGCTGTGCCAAAAGACACAGAACTATACTGTTACCTGCATCAACTGAAATACTAGATGCATACTTTTCGGGGGGGGGGGGGGGGCACAAAAAAAAAAAAAAACCCAGAAAACAAAACCATTCCTTATTAATAAAGTATCCTTCCCCCTTTTTTCCCCCCTTCTCCCCTCAGAAAAAAAAAAGCAGAGACAAAACAAGGAGCGATGTAAAAATGTGGGTACTGTTGCAGATTTAGTCCAGCAATAAACTTGTTTTGTCATCTGAATCCTTTGCATTTTTATTTTTATTTTTTTTTAATTCAAGAGGATCACACAAAGTTTCTATCCTAACTAGTTTTTAGACTTCACAGAATAAAGTTAGGGAGAAAAAGAAAAGATTGGGCAGCCTGGTCTAGTGGGAGGTGTCCCTGCCCATGGCAGGGGGGTTGGAACTAGGTGATCTTTAAGGTCCCTTCCAACCCAAACCATTCTGTGATTCTATGATATTAAAAATTAGAAAGTGCCTCCCCTCAATGTATAAATATAGGAATAAAGTGAAATTTCCAAGTCAAGTCCTGCAGAGTGGGAAACTCGCACCGTTATCTACCGCTGGGACTGACAGGCAAAAGGACTAACGTACAGGCAGTGACTGCTTTTCAGAATTTATTGTAAAATATAGTATTAAACAATAGGAAAAAAGCCACTCCTTCTTCAATCCACCACATATTGCTTTATGTGGAAACAATGGCAAAATGTGACAGAAATGTATTTACCCATTCCTATCCATATATCAGATAATCCCAGCTACTCAGGACATGCTCATGGGAAAAATATTGGCAGTATCACAGCATATGGAAGTGGAAATAAAAAACATGCAGAATTTTCAATTGCAGTTGGGAGGCCTATTTCCTGGAGTCTAAAGATCATGTTGTTTTATCTGTTTTCCTTTAGCATAATGTACATTATCAGACTTTCATAACTTCAGACACCGGCAGAAAGCCCTGATTTTTTGCCAATGGTGACATACCCACCTCAAAGATAAATGTGGAAGTCAGAATGTCTGCCTTATTTCTGTTTGCCATTTCCTTTCCATAGGAACATGCACATAATACAGTTCCTGCTAACAGATATTTAAAGCTTGGCTAGCCCTTTTTCACTTATACCAGTTCAACCCCACTGGAGGTCCTCAGGGCAGCACAAACAATGGAGAACAGACTTCCAACACCACACGGCATTTACTTTGGCCAAAAACTGCTTGTCCTAACACCAAATTATTCATGTTAAACATACTTGGTCGGTCTTCTGTTTTTGTCTACAAACAGAAAGACGTCAGATTCTGCATTAAAGTGTATTACAAAAAACATAAACCAATACATTCCACAGGTGGGGTTTTTTGTGGATTTTCTAGCTCATATCAAAACTGTGAAGTACCAGTGTTAACTTGAGCAGAACTCAATTTAAACAGAACCCTGAAATGATGAGTGCACAGTAGTATTTACCTGGTGCAATCACCTTCATTATCAATTGGTGAAAAGTTGACTTAGCTTTAGTTTCTTGCTCAAAAGCATCAGTCAGAGAAAACTTAAGTTGCATGGCACCTTTGAGACCAACTCAGTTTCAAGTCAAGGGATGAACTTACACACACACAGATGCATTGTTTTAGGTATGACGTAAGTATAGAACCCAAATACTCACAAAACGGGGTCAGCAGAAACCTATGGATAATGCTAAATAACAGTACCCAAACTTTTTGTTTTTTCCCCACTGCTGTGCTTGCTGAAAACTGATAACAGCAACCACAACAGTTTGAGGTGACTCACACAACTGACAGTCACTGCTGTAGAGCGCAGTGGAAATGTTGGTCATTCTGAAAGAAGATACAATAGAGCAATACAGGAAATTCCATGCCGACAGGACAAAGTCAAACATTTGTTCTCTTGCACATCATAAAAAGTATTTTTGGTTACAAATTACCACTGCAAACAATCTTCTCATAGATAAACCTAAAAACGTCTCTACCTAAAAAGCTTTGAGAAGGGTCAAAACCCCATAAACCATAACTAAAAAGCTTTCTCTAAGTCCTCATCCCTTCTGAGTTACAACAGTCTCCTTATTTTAAGAAAGACCCTCCTCTTGGTCAATCAATTCCGTTTTGGTGGAGAACACATCAGCCAGCATGTGCTTTGGGATTTCAGATCCCCGAACTTTCAACGTGTAGCAGGCATTCTCTACTTTTGCCAGGCTCTGTTTCAAGGTATACAGCTTCTTAGATACTTCGTAAGGTCCAGTGTTGCCAATGAAAGTAAAACCATCGTAAATCTGACGTAAGAACTGGCTCAGTTCAAAAGGTGTGTCTATGTCACCATTTCCAACACTGCTGATGCAGAGCCGCATCAGCTCTCCAGTTAGATCAGCCACTCCCAGCAGGTAATCTACAGGTGTTACCTTCAGGCTCCAAGTGTGTGGCTGTTTATCATTGGAATTGGAGGTCTGAGGACAGAACAGAACAAAGTCCAGTACAGACAACTATGAAAAAGCAGTCTATAATGATTCAAATACACAATAACTTATCTAACATGACTGGTAATTAAAAACAGTCTGGAAAATTAAATTGCATGGCACTTTCACACAGTCTGATTTCAGAAGTACTAATTTCCTTCCAGCATACCAGAAGGTATGAAAGCATCATTTCCACTTGAGATGCAATTTCCATTCTAGCAAGCATAATAAACATAGCCTGCTTCTACCATCTCTATTTGAAACATAATTGTAACATCTTTGTACCAACATTCATTTACAGTTGTTTTTTTTTTTTTGGCTGACAGATCTCAGCGTAATAGATTTAAATTTTCCCTAAACGGTCTGTCCAAAGCTACCAAAACAATCAAGAATCAAAAAGAGTCTGCATTATGAAAACAAATCATATCATTTTGTAATAGTATCTTGAATTTCAAAACATATTTTCAACAAGAAGATGATAGATATAGTTCTCAGATCCATTTTATAGGAACTGAACTTATTAAAATAGCTAAAAAAATACTTCATGAAGAAAACTCATCACAAAGTTTGCTCCTATATCCAAGTTTCAAATATTTCTTATTGCCAAAATATCAGTAACTTGGGAGACAATGCAGGTTTCTTTCTGTTCCCTTAACGTGGTATCCACCCAAATTCACAAATCTGGCCACAGGCGTGCATGCAGGGGTTAACAACTTCACAATCTGTTAAAACAAGCGTGCCACAATGGGTTTGCCTCCGGTAAGAACAAATGATCTTAAGCTAAAAACTTGCCTTGTTTGCAAATATCTTACCAAGAGAATGAAGAAAGAATATAAAGTGCTTTACAGCAGAATTCTCTTCAACAGAGGCAGACTCAGGAATTCATCTAAAGCAGTAGTGCTGTGGATTTATATACGTTGCACGTGCACTGCATGTACATTTCTGTACGTTACTACACAATTGCCTTTTGTCTCCTGTAAACAATCAAACTGTAACCAGTTCACTGTTGGTAGCAGTAGTTTGTCCCTATGCAAAAAGTTCTATTTAGGGCAGGGCAGGAGTATGGGAAGTCAAGAAACAGTAGGTATGGTATTAGGGCTAAGGCTGATGGGACACAAGCTTGTCCTGTGAGGGGAAGCATCAAGACCAACTCCAGGAAAGTAACAAATGACCACGCTAAGACATATGCAGTGCATTTTAGCAGAAGCTGAATACAGTGCCTCCTGTGACTAGTTCAGTAAGGTTTCATTCATGGCGTTCATCCTGCCTTTCATTTGTTTGTCTCCCCCAACTTTTGCTACACCACTGTACACCAGTAGAACTTACAGGCTGCCCCAGCCATTAAAAATCCCTCCTCTACAGTTGTTTGCTAGTATTTCTCTATCCTGGATCTTGCCCCCTACCAGAAGGAGTTCAGTTTGCTCTGAATAAAAAGGATGTGAAATTTATAAACTCGTATCCCATGGATTTATAGTTTACTACTTGTCAGAATAAAAAGCATGTTTTGAACAAGTAAGTTAAAGCCCACATGTATATCTAATACCATTCCACTAACTGGCCTTATTTAATCAGATGCCAAAAACGTGACTAAGCCTACTCATTGCATTTCCATCTCAGAAAGATGTTTGTCACGTGAGAAAAGAAAAACTTTACCGTGTTTGTTGTTTCTTCTCTGTCTTCCGCTGTAAATATTAGTTGTTTGTTGATCTCTTCAACACTAATCAAAGATCGTGTTTTGATAAAATACTGAAATGAGACTGCCTCAACGTATTCTTGTAGTCCTGCAAAAACAGCAGAAGAATTAACTAATGACTCAAATTTTCCAGCAATGATCCACGCTCACAATTATTTATATTTTTTAAAACCTTTTAAATTAGACTATTTTAAGGTTACTAGCAAAAAATTAAAATGAAGATAAACTAGAAATAGCACTGAAACATAATTTAACAGAGCACGCTTCTGAAGTATGAAAACCAGACCAAGAACACAACAGATAAACATTTTCAAGTTTTTACTCCCACCGCATTTTTCATTCAGAACCTTCTGTAGTATCAGTATAAAGCATCATGTTATTCTCAGAAACATTCTGAACAGCAGCTCCCCATAATGTCCCTCAGGGTTCTATGCTGGGACCAGCACTGTTTAACATCTTCATCAACAACACAGACAGTGGGATCGAGTGCACCCTCAGCAAGTTTGCAGATGACACCGAGCTGAGTGGTGCGGTTGACACACCTGAGAGACAGCATGCCATCCAGAGGGACCTGGACAAGCTTGAGATGTGGGCCCGTGTGAACCTTATGAGGTTCAACAAGGCCAAGTGCAGCATCCTGCACCTGGGTTGAGGCAACCCCCAGTATCAGTACAGGCTGGGGGAGAAGGGATTGAGAGCAGCCCTGCCGAGAAGGACTTGGGGGTACTGGTAGATGAAACGCTGGACATGAGCCAACAATGTCCACTCGCAGCCCAGAAAGCCAACCATATCCTGGGCTGCATCAAAAGAAGAGTGGCCAGCAGGTTGAGGGAGGTGATCCTGCTCCTCTACTCCGCTCTGGTGAGACCCCACCTGGAGTACTGCGTCCAGCTCTGGAGCCCTCAGCACAGGAAAGACAAGGACCTGTTGGAGTGGGTCCAGAGGAGGGCCACAAAGACGATCAGAGGGATGGAGCACCTTTCCAATGAGGACAGGCTGAGAGAGTTGGGGTTGTTCAGCCTGGAGATGAGAAGGCTCCAGGGAGACCTTATAGCAGCCTTCCAGTACTTAAAGGGGGCCTATAAGAAAGATGGGAACAAACATTTTAGTAGGACCTGTAGCAATAGGACAAGGGGTAATGGTTTTAAACTAAAATGAGGTAGATTTAGACTAGATATAAGGAAGACATATTTTACGATGAGCATGGTGAAACACTGGAATAGTTTGGCCAGAGAGGGTAGGTGCCCCATCCCTGGAAACATTCAAAGTCAGGCTGGACAGGGCTCTGAGCAGCCTGACCTGGTTGAAAATGTCCCTGCTCATTGCAGGGGGGTTGGACTAGATGACCTTCCAACCCAAACCATTATATGATAATGGAGCTTTCAAAATATAGCATTCATATTATGGAGAGTGCAGATTACTGTTTCACAAGTTCACAAAGACATAAGACACAATGCAGAGAAAAAAACCGCGCGTAAATCAAAAGCAAGGAAGGCAGCTCACCAAAAAAAACCCCAACCCACACGTATAAAGAAAAAGAAGTTTCCTTTGTTTCATGTTATTAGCAACAGTAGATACTCGTTTAAAACTGAATTTCCCACTTCTCTATTTTGTAGGAATTGGTGAACAGGCTCCTTAAAATATGCAGGTCAGGTGAAATTCACATTCAGGACAAAGCATCTGCTGTTACAAACCACTCCAAACAAAAAAAATGGAAAAAAAAAAATCAACCAGACAGGACTGTGATGTCTAACAAGGGGAATACACTGAACAACAGCTCTGCCCAAAATAATTTATACTTTAAAAACAAGGCATGCAGGAAGACAAAAGGAGCTGGTGCGCTGGCAAGGAAATAAAAGATGGGATAACAACTGTAGCTTCTACCAGATTTGTATGCCATCTGCAGCCACCTGCCACAATTACCTCTCACTACCTACTTCACAGATGGTGATTTTCTGTATGCATTATAGCAAAGGTGAGACATAAAAAAGAGCTTGACTGTTCAGACAGTGATTTCACAGGTTCTGTCTGTTTTCCCTTATGTGCAGAGAACAGATTTGGGAAAAGGATGTGGGAAAAGTTCATAAGCAGAACGCTGAAGTTGGCAGTGTTGGTAGCAAAAAAGCAGAAACAAACCTGGAACAAACAGCCATGGCAGGACTAAGCTAAAAAAAGATCTGAAGACAAAATCAGTGCATGTGTATATCCGACCTATGGACAGAGAAAGTGCCAAAGGAAGATGTTAAGGGAACAGATGGTAACGTGACAGAGATGGTTCTAGCAGAGCCATTCTAAGACATTTTAAAGGGTTGGTTTCACTTCAAGAGAAGCAAAGAGGGGACACTGCTGTATCACACTGGAAGAGGGCCAGGATTAGACAATAGTTTTGCCCGTGAGCAAAGTGAGAAAATGTGGAAGTAAGCAAGGGTCCCAGAAGTAGAATCCTGGTTTCATTAGAATAATCTTAAAATCCTCAACTGACCTCTACAGGGCCAGAACCTCGGCCTATGACGATATGCAGGAAGCAGCAAATTTAGACTTCATCTGGATCAAAGGAAAAGTCTAAATCAAAAAGAAGAGAACACAGATTTGAATAACAGATGAGGGTGGAAATACCCTTGAAAATCTAGAGGGAACCTCAAAAGAAAATTCAATTGTAGAAGGCTTTCCACATTACAAACACAGAAGCATGATGAGAGACCAGCATTTCTTCCTTTTAAATATGTATTTGCAAGGTGAGTGGAGGAATTCAGAAAGGCAATTCAGCCTGCGCCCTTTATGCAGCAGTGGGAAAAGCAGAATAAGCTTCCAGCAACCAAAGCCACACTCAGCACTGCTGTTCACAGATCAGAATCCACACAGGGAGCTATAAGGCCAATTAAATACAATAATTTCATCAACTGAATTCAGGTAGAGCATTCTGGGCACAACTAATAGAGGAATACTAGATAAAAGATACTCAGGATCTTCTACAATAAATAACTTCAGAAGCTGCAGAGAGATAGATTTCATCACTCATTCTCTTCCTGACTTGCTCTCTGATGTAACACAGCCAGTAATTCATTACAATATTTTGGCTTTTTCTGTGGATAAGCTGTAAACTACCAAATACAGCAGCACTCAATATGACAACATCTGTGAGAACCTCTCTCTGCTATCTGTGGAGAAGACTATCATATACAAAGAATCAACTTGGCATTTTCCCAAGTTCACAGAGAGATCAAATCAGCTCTCAAACTTTTTGGTAAACTCTTTTCTCGATCAATCATAACTTCCAGTTTCAGCTCACTTCATTTTACTACTACTCCACAAGCATTTTGTCCTTTTACAGGATAAGCGTTTGGCTCCTCTGTTCATTTATTGTTATGTTGTTTCTTTTTTATATAGGCATACTTCTATGTATGTATACACACACACATTTTTGCTTCCTCCTGCCGTCCCACCCTAGCTGACATGGTTCCACTCTTCTCCTCACTCCCGTTAAACACCACCACGTGAATGTTGCGCACATAGTCTGGTTTGTCATTTACTGTCACCTTTTTACAATTAGCAAATCTACCTCCCCCTATTTACAAGTAAGCCTTACAAAACCTCATTTAAATTTGTTACCATCACAAATAGACTGGTAACAAATCCTGGTTACAAATACTTCGCAAAAAATATTCATATTTGACTTTTTTTTTTTCTTTTTAAAGTCCTTTTTCCAGAAGTAGCTACAACATGACACTTCAATGACCCAAGACCTTGAAATAAGGTGTTTCCATGTGCAGGTAGAAGGATGTTTAAATATGTTATGTTTTAGCTTAATGGTAGGACATCCGCTATTTTCAGCAAATAATCCCCAAGGTGAAAAACCCCATCCCATTTCACTACACCATCCAACAATACCTTTCCCCTTATGCTCTTGTTTTGGATTTATTCCAAAATTGGCTTATTTACAGATTGAGCTGCCAGTAATAGAATAGTTTGTAAAGACTGCCTTTTATGTAATTTTTTTTTCTAGTACATGGACTGAAAATCCCAATTAAAAGCACTGTATTATTTCTACTAGCACTTCTTAAAATTACAGATGTAAGGTAACAAAATGCTTAAGTATTCTGGTATTTTATTACAATTAGTCTATATAAATAGCTTGTACTAGTGACAAATTACAGTGACCCAGTATAACAGCTTCCTTCTATATTTTGAAGATTTATTTTCTACATAAGAACTAGAAAGTTACACTGAGGTATCTTCTATATTATTATTAAGTAATATATATAAAGGAGGAGATTTTGTGCCTGAAAGTTTGTGCACTTTTGACAGCTGCATCAGCTGGTATTCAAGACATCTAACCTTATTTATATATGCAACCTCTCAGACAGAACTGTTAAGCAGTTTCTATAAGAAACTTAACAAGAAATAACTTTTCTTCAAAAAACCAAGTCATTCTAGGACTCAATCAAAGAGTCAAATGAATGCGTAAGGGGTAGGAAAAGACAGATCTACTTAAAAAAAAAAACAAAAACGAGTCAAGGGCAGAAGTTCCTTAATTGCAGAAGTCAAACAAAATCTAACTCCATCTGAGACATACAGACATGCATGGAAGTTTTAACCCAGAATGACAGATCAAACAAGAGGTGAAATTATCCTCCTAAAATTTTACTTCATTTCCTCCATTCAATATCCGTTCAACAGGTAAAAAATGGGTTTAAATGGATTTCACGCCTCAGTTATTAAGGTTAGCAATGCCAATGCTACCTGCCATCTTCCCAAATCATCTGCTTCTCTCCCTGTCTCTTCTCAAACTCATTTTCCTTCTATCCCTTCGTCCTCTTTCTCTGTCTGGTTTTGTTCACAGAGCAGCCCGTGCTGGTGGTTAGGACACAAGCAGCTGACAGCCTGTGCTCTCTTACCCAGGTCCCTCCCTAAACTGTGCAACCGGAATCATAGGCCAAAAGCAGCCACTAGAAGGATAGCAGGAAAATAGACACAGCAAGTTTCCTCCAGGATCACTGTATGAAGGGTGGGGCACATTATTTACAGGGCGAGTCATGTGAAACCACCCGCTTGCAAATGAATTACAATTTCAAACCAGCAAAGCCATAGCTCTATCTTATTATCATATTTAGGCTGGCAAGTTACACTCTCATTATAAAAAAA
>VYZM01020053.1:557680-573874 GCA_013398915.1 Dromas ardeola
GAGTAATACTCCAAAAGCTGAGTATGGCAGGTACGGCTACAAGTAGTCTTTGAACTTTTAAGAGAACTGGTGAGAAAAAAAACACAGATAAGGCCACATCCACATAAACAAACTGCTCCATTTTATCAATTCAGTTTTGAATTACTTGAGTAATAAATACAAACACAGATGCGAATATTTGTCAGAAAAACTTATTTTAAGTAACCTTGAATGGATTACTAATGGAATATCAATAAAGAATGTATATTACATCTAGCAGTGATTTGTCTAAACTGGTTTACTGTCGTATCAATAATTAAATTGATGTAAATTTGTCATAATAAGCCCCGAATGCTTTACTGATTAGTCAGTTGCTACTTGACATATCTATGACCACCAAGAAGTTCTGTTCCCTTCTAGCTGCATGTGTTGAAGTGATGTATTTCAGATACTGAAGTGTTAATATTGTTCGCACTTTGTTTAAAGTTGAATACACCCCAACTTTAGGGAAAAGGTAATCCCAAGATTAGTCTCTTTCCCAATAATTATAGAAACAAATATAGGCTCCCTATTTAATAGGCATAGGTGCCTGGAGAGTTAAATTATTTCCCCAAACAGGCACAAAAACCCTGCAGAGAACTGCAAGAATATTTTAATTTCTCAATGCAGAGACCAGTTTAATCGAGCCTTTTTTTATTGTTATTAGAAACACGTGTACATATGACAAATGCTAGGTTTTTTGCAGATGACTCATTGTGGATGAGAAAGTCACAAGCTTTCATTTTGCTCCTACTTGACCTGAGGGATGTACCATGGTTACACTTTTGTAACCAAGTTTTTTGTTCTGAAGAGTGGGTGTTTTTGTAGCACCCAATGTTCTACATGAGTTCATAAAAAAAAAAACAAACAAAACCCCACCAAACTATTCCTGTGACAAGCAGTCTTGCTGATTTCTTTGACTACTTCTAATTGCCTTGATAATTGATACAGAGTTTTAGAAGTCATTCAGTTAGACGGCAAATTTCACACTACTAAGAGCCTTCAGGGGAAGTGTTCAAGATACCAAAGAAAGGAAGCTCTGATTCAGCCAGGATGTTCAACGATCAAAGAAGGAAGAGCATCTAACACAACATAGCTTCTTCAGTTCAAACCCCAGTGAAAGTTCCCTCAAGATGATGTTTCCATGCAACAGCCCCAACTCACTAGTACATCAGAAGTACCAGTGGTGTCCATTTATCCTTATAAATATAGAACTGGTGAGATGGTAAAAAAGGTACATCACTACTCATCAACCCCTATTTCTCACCACATGACTGAAAAACAAAATGTAATCACTATGTGCTATACTAGTTGCTTCCTGGAACGGAGTTCCTCTATGACACGTTCTCCTTTGTGATTTTAAACAAACAAACAAAAAAGGTTCATAGCTTTTTCTTGGTCTTCTCTCATGTTCCACCTGCATTTGGTTCCTGTAAAGCCTGGAGAGCTCTGGTCTGTGAATAACTGATGTTAACAGCTGCAGGGTCAAAAAAATTCCTGAGCCAGAGCACAAGGTCTCCTCCATTTGATAGCTATGAAACTGAATTCAAAGACAAATAACGTCACTAGTTTCAGATTGTCACGTAAATAACTGCAGTATTTGCCATAATAGTACTGCAGGACTTTAGGACAGTTAGGTCTTAAGTTAGAACTAGGAAAGGACAATCTTTGGCCCAATCCACAGCAAGCATCTTTAAAAGACGCTATATAGCTTCTCTTACGGACTTACGCTGCTCTCAATGCCTTCTGCTGAATTTATGACATATGCTGAACTCAATAGCTCATTCAGGGATCAGCTGATAAGCAGTGCACACATAGTACATGCCCTGTTTGGTCATGTCTGAGTTCACATTCATTTTCCCAGGTGTGTTTTAAGCTTTTACGTATGGACATACAAACCCTGCAGCACAAAGTAAAAAGCGAGAGGCTTTGCAGTTGCTGATTTTTCACTTTCCTTGGAAGAACCTAGAAAAAAGGCATGAACCAGAAATAATCAAAGGGTAGCAAAATGCAACAAGCTGAAGGTATCGAGTTTCAAATAAGCAACTTGCAGGGTGAAAAAAATCAGTTTGACAAAGTTTGTTGGCACACTTGGTGATGTGAGAACATCAGAGAAAAAGAGAAAGTAACAAAACAGAGATACAAAGAACTTAACAAAATTAGGGCTGATAAATATTATCTTATTCACTGCAAATGCCATTAATATTCCAGTATAATCAGGAAACTTTGTTTCCATTTCTGGCATTTTACCTCTCACCCACAACAGCAGAGATGAACTTTAATTCTTCAGTTACATCCTGTTCCTGTGTTATTATGTTTTCCCACCATCTTGCAGAAACCTGATTGCTTCCTTCATGGATAGCTTTCCTTTCAAGCTTTAGGTGTATTCAAATTTTTTCCTGGGTGAGACGTTTACAATTCATGATACCTTCCTCATGCAGTAAAAAGCTTTTCCTTTGTATTGCCAACCTACGGGTTAATATCCCACCTATTTTTATTAGTTTTTAAGCTTTCTTAAGAATAAAAAAAAAAGGTCCTACTTCTATTGTTCCAGATGCGCAGAACAGTTCTTTACCTTGATATTATTTCAGAAATACATAGGTATTTACAAATACATGTTCTTCCAGTATTATGAGAGTTAAGAACCAAAAAAAACAGGTAACACAGAAATCATTACCTGAATAGTTCCTTTAGTTTGTGTTCTAACGTGAATCCCTCATACAATACCAAAAGAAACAATATTACTTAAATAATCAGTAATCCAAACCTGGCCTGCTTGGACAGACCTCACTCATCTCCATAGCTTTGCTTACAGCATCATGTCTGGTGGTCCTACATATTCTAGCACAATTAAAGTATTTCCTTTTCATCCACGCAGAAGCTGACTTTGTCCAATCCAGCAACGTGGTTTGTTGCAGTATGATTACACGCCTAAAGTAACTCTAAATGGCGTAAGGCAGGAGACAGAAATAAACTCCATTATATCATTCTCTCAGAACACAAATAGTGCCTGCACAAGATAAATTACGTGTTAGATTGCGTCAATGCTGAACTTTTACACAGAATTTCCCACATCATCATCAGCAGAAGCAGTCACAGAGCAATAGTTTTGACAAGGTGCTGACACTTTACAGCCTCGTCATCTAATCCTATTGAGAGCAAGTGCAGACATGATAAAGAGCTAATGAGCTTCTCTGTGCACACCACTCCACTCACCACTGCTGCTAGCACAGCCACACAGCAAACAGAAAGGTCAGCCAACAATGCTCTAGTTGCACCTACTATCATCACTCCACGCTACCCTACTGAAGAAGCCCCAGAAGAATTACGGGTTCCTCATTCCATATTTTGTTTTATGTACAGCTATCAGCTGTGAAGCTAATACCACACCTATACTTGCTCCTAGCAGAATCTAATGACCTCATTGTAAAAACATCGACACGTAGCTAAAACTATCACTCCAAGAGGCTTTCAGTCAAGCTGCCCGATAGAAAATAGTTTAACACCTCAAAAGCCTTACAATTCTCTCACACGTCCTTATTGGTAAGGGGAAAAAAAAATGAGTAAGTCTTCAAATAGCTAGAAATTTCATTTAATAAAATCATGTTAAAAAAGGTACTCCATTCAATCCCACACAATGCCAACCTACCACGCAATTCTCAGTTTCCCTCTGCATTATGCAAGTTTTGCATTTATGCAGAGTAGATTTAGAACGTGCTTAGAATAATTGCGTAAATCCTAACATGTTGCAGAGCACTGCCTTTCTTGTCTTTAAGGCTCGTACAGGTCTTTCCTGTATACTATTGATATTTTCCTTAGTATTTTAGAGTTGAATACATATATATAAATATATAAAAATACCCAAACACATAAACACACACACATATATAAAATCCTGAAATATTCCTTCCTCCCCTTCATAAATTCATACAACCTTTTTCAGCCCTTTTCTTGCAGCGTCTCACAACAATTTTAAAGAAACAGTATACGTTTCCTCACAGGATATATAAGGTATACATTGCAAAGTGGGGCAAAGGAGCAGGAATTCTATATTACAAATAGTAAAGCTTTAAAAATATCAACAAAGCAGAACATTCTAAAATAACAAATGAAGAGCTCTACATTAAAAAAAGACTTCATTATTTCAGTATCTCTTTGTTTGCTTGTTTAATCATCCCCTGGGACAATCTGTACTGTTAAGAAATGTGTAGAAAACAGTCATCAGTTTTTGTTGTTGTTCAATTAGTGCTATACTCAGTGTTTGAGCTCATGCAAGTGTCCTTTGGGGAAACGTCCTGCGTGCCATTAGCACTATTCTTAATGAGGGAAAGCATGAAACTCCTTTAGTGCTCTGCCAGAATTGTTTTATCTTCAAGTCAAAAGAACAACTGCTTGGAGTAACCCCAAAAAAAGCATTTAACAATTACAAGTGGCAAACAATATTCCCAAGCATTATACTCATAGCACTGTTCTATTTATAGGCTAACAGTTATTATACTGAATAAAATACGTATTAGGCAGCTTTACTATGCAGACAGTCATGATTCCCCAGTTAAGGCTGCTACGATGGTTTCCATTATAAGCCCAGTTTTGATCCCTTTTACTCCTTCTAAGAGAGGTAGGGTGGGGAACAGGAGGATGTTTCGTGTTTGGTTTCAAGACAAAGGAGAATATTTTTAGGAAGTTTGAGGTTAATTGGACATGTTGCTTCTGAGATATGGGACATAGGCGTTTCTTTATTCTTTTTTTAAGAAAAAAAGCGCTTTAATGGCAATGTTTTTGTTCAGAAAAAGCTTTTTAACTAGTTCTCCAGAATTTCTTCAAAATACAAAATCAGAAGTGAAAACTAGGTGAAAGGAAGGTCAAGACTTGGAGCTCTAGGAAGTACATAAAGACAAAAGATCTAGCACTTTTCCTAGCTACATTTATTTTCAAAAAGGCATGCAAGTTTTTTTCCACTGGGAAAAAAACAAAGCAACATTTGAAGAACACGAGACTTAAAAACAAAACCAAAAGCAACATTCTTTACACTTATCACTGGTTTTCCCTCCACAATTAGAGTTCTTCATAAACAGTGGGGGCAGGGGGATAAAGCATTCCCTCTCACAGTTGCTCTTTATCTAACTGTCCCCTCATTCTTCATGTCTCTAGGCTTTCTATCTCAGCTTCATAATCCGGCTGGCAAGCATCTTCACATCTCCGGCACCTCCTTGATCTTATATTCAGTGCAATCAAGCTCTACAAGTCTTTAAGCCTGCATATTCCTTTTTTGCCATCCCAACGACTAACTGGAGAACAGAAGATCTAATGAACAAGGTAAGAGTAAAGCTCAGGCTACAAGTTTGCATTTCATACTTGTCATGCACACGAGCTCATTTAAACAATGCCTAAAAGCATTCCCTGTCTTTTCAGCGCCACACGCGTACATACTAACACACACCCTTACAAAACATGCACGATGGACACCATCTAGAACAAACTCCCCTCACAGAGCAGCAGCATGTAGAAGAGCCAGTATTTAAGTAGACACTGTGGGTGACCTACAGAAATGGAATGAAGGCTACTTATTTCAGTTGGATTTTATAAACAGTCGCCTTAATGAGGCAAGAACTACTTAATTACAGAAACAATGGGGAGATCTCAGGACCAGGCAGTATTTTACAACTGAGGAGATTCCACAGCCTTGCCACTAACTCATGTCACCTGATGAGAGGAAAAAAATAAAAGTACAGCCATTCCCAGTTCTAACTCCAAACAATCCCACTCCGATCCAGAGCAACCTACAAGGGCTCCAGAAATGCAACGGGGAGGCCTGCATATTTCTGTCCTTTAGTTCTGTCCCAAAACTGTTCAGCCATTTCTTTGAGAGACTGCACACCTTATTGCTAGAAAGATGGACAGCAGAGTCTACTTCTCCTCCCCCTGATTATTTAGTGTACTAATACCTCTTTGCCTTCCTTTCTTTTTACCTAGACAGGTCAGTAAGATTCATTCTTTTAAGTTGTCTTAAGTCTGTAGTAAGAAAATTCTTTAATTCTATGATAATCTCACTCTACTACAAGTCCCATGCAAGTGTTAGGGATGTGCTGTTGTATATATAAAAGCTTTGCAGCTGTGGAGGCATTGAGTCGTCATACACATGCAGCAGGACTCAACTAATGGAAAGAAAACCTTATGAAATTCAATAAGGGCAAGTGTAGGGTGCTGCACCTGGGGAGGAATAACCCCATGCACCAGCACAGGTTGGGGGCTGACCTGCTGGAGAGCAGCTCGGTGGAAAGAGACCTGGGAGTCCTGGTGGACAACAGGATGACCATGAGCCAGCAATGTGCCCTTGTGGCCAAGAAGACCAATGGCATCCTGGGGTGCATCAAGAAGAGTGTGGCCAGCAGGTCGAGGGAGGTCATCCTCCCTCTCTACTCTGCCTTGGTGAGGCCGCATCTAGAGTACTGTGTCCAGTTCTGGGCTCTGGTTCAAGAAGGACAGGGAACTGCTGGAGAGGGTACAGCAAAGGGCTACCAAGATGATTAGGGGACTGGAACACCTCTCTTATGAGGAAAGACTGAAGGATTTGGGTCTCTTCAGTCTGGAAAAAAAGACAGCTGAGGGGGGATCTTATCAATGCTTATAAATACTTAAAGGATGGGTGTCAGGAGGATGGGGCCAGGCTCTTTTCAGTGGTGTCCAGAAACAGGACAAGAGGTAACGGGCACAAACTTGAACATAGGAAGTTCCACCTAAACACGAGGAGGAACTTCTTTACTTTGAGGGTGGCAGAGCACTGGAACAGGCTGCCCAGAGAGGTGGTGGAGTCTCCATCTCTGGAGACATTCAAAACCTGCCTGGATGTGTTCCTGTGCAACCTGCTCTGGATGACCCTGCTCTGGCAGGGGGGTTGGACAAGATGATCTCCAGAGGTCCCTTCCAACCCCTACCATTCTGTGATTCTGTAACTTCCTCTACTAGAGGTCTAGAGTAATTTGGCCTGCTCTACGATGGACAAATACATCTTAGTCATTTTAAGAGGCTAAGATTTAAAACACTGGGAGAAAGTTTTAGAAATGCTGAACTGTTTCTGATAGCATATTTTCAGTTGTTTTCTAAAGAGTTTATTCCGGTCCATTTTGACGTTAACAGGTATCTTTACGGAAGTCAGAAATTGATTATGCATGAGAATCAGCATATAAGTATTGTATCAATATTTACCAAATATATAAAGCAAACCTGAACAGAAATTTTTTCATTAATTTCTTTATTTTCAGGTTGCTGTGACTAGCTTAAGTTTATATATCTAAAGTATAAAGCTAAAGTTTATATATTTCACATAAAAATCTTAAGTTTTCAGGTTGAAAATTACGTATTTTTTAAAAAAAACAAGTTGTTTTTTCTCCACTCAGAGGCGAGAATATGGAAGTAGAAACGTGGCGTCAGGTTTGCTCACTTGCTTTATAAGACATGGGTCCATACAGAAGTTACCAGGCCATAAGTTTCCACATCTGCTATGTGGGTGGACTTCATTACATCTGAGATGAATGCAAGCTAATTCCAGGCAAGCTGCCCCTCAGTAAAAACAGAGGTAGGTACGCCTCTCTGGATTTACCCACACAAAGCCACATACTAAGAAAATAAAGACAAATCAGGTGAAGCAGCTGATCCAGGGTAACTAGTTACCCTGTAACAACTTTGCTCAAAGGGCAAGGCTGATAGCTTGTATCATGAGGTCTCACAAAGATTGGTGAGGCAGCAAACTTCAAATGCTGTTGTTCTATTGATGGTGTTACCAGTCACACAGGACTACGAACTTCATGGGTTATTCAGACAAGGTTTACAAGTCTCAATGAATCTTTCAGAAATTTTTGTTCATAGAACTGAATGCAAGAATTTCCAGCTTTTATAAGGGGTCCATAAAATGAAAATCCAAACACATTTTCAGCCCGTCAAGATACTCATAATATACTTGAACTAGTTTTGTTCCCAGTTCGAGGTCATCTATAGTGTCAGAGTTTTGAATTATCTCTTTCTTTTCACTGCCTCATTACAGTACTAACCTATAAATAGCAGCAAGACACACACAGATTCTAAGTAGCTCTTCTAAGAATAACTACTTATATTTAATTTGAACAACCCAATGCACCACAGGTAAGAGGACTGAGGAACTGAAGTAGAGCCATTGAAGACTAGCACGGCAAGCTCCTTCTGGTTCATAAGTGCCAAACCGAGCTTTCACTTAAGAGCTGTCTCACTCTTAACAATCTTAAATTTGTTTAAGACATAAGTACAAGTTAAACTGTGCACCATTTGTCTTGTAAATTACATACATGTATTTGCTGCTAGTTTATCAAATCAATCCTACCTATGGACATGTTTAAACAATTAAATCATTCAGGGCAATTCTTCAGCTCTCCTCAGTGAAGGAGTCTTGCCTGAATAAGGAAAGATATAGAGAATTCCGATATGTTTAAAACAAGATTGATAAACACAAGACACATTTCTACCATGAACGAGATGTCAAAGAAGCAGTTAGGTGTTCTACTCGTGTTGCCACAAACAAGGCATAACAGTTTAAGGTTAAGATTCAGATTGTCAGCAAAGAAATATGATTTGACAGCAAGAGTCACGAAAGCACTGGGACTTAGTACCTTAAGGATTTTAGTGAAGACTGCTATTTATAGAGAGGAGCAGAAAAAGATGCGACTGAAAAAAATATACACTCTGACTTAATGCTTGTAACACAGAGGCAGAAGCACATCTAGAAGAAAGAAAATGCTAATCTATGCATTTTAATTCATTAACTTTATCAACTCAAAACAGGATCATTTCACAAAATAGTTGCTCCAACTCTCCTCCTAGAAATTATAGCCCTTCAGGCGGGGTAAATCACTGTGTTGCAAATACTCCTCTCAGCCAGAGAGGACCAGCCAGTACATTCATTAGAACGAATCCCAACTTCAGTTTAGGGTCTAAATTTTTCCAGTTCTAGTCTCCCATTTAAGTCTTCATTTAACTGCAATAAATGAACTCATAAAGTCAGTTCATTTAGCTGACTCTAGGGCAATAGCCTCTCTAATACCAGAGCTAACTTTTCTAAGAATAAAGATTAATCTGAGTCCTGATTTATAACCATAGAAATGCAACAAATTCAGACCTGTAGCATGAAGAGGAACCACTGATACATAAAGAGAAACGGAGCTTAGTGCAAAATATCATGCTTGCCCTATTTTAAAATCATTTACCTGGAGATATAGCTCTGTGGAACTGATACATGTCTTCTCCAATCAGTTCTTGTGCAACCTGCTTAATCTTCCGTCGGACAGCATCTAGCTTGACTTCAGATTCATTTAGTATTTCTTCCCCATTGGGAGCACTGCAATCATAAAACAGAAACTGAAAGAGCAGCTTTCAGAACGTGAGCAAACACTTTAAAAATATTACACATTTTCTTTTACTAACCAATACATTCTCAATGGCTTCAGGAATAAGCAAAGCCCCTATCGGAATGAGAAACAGTTTGACTTCCATTGACACTGACTGCAGATTCTGAAATCCTGTAGATTCTTACCATGAAAATAATCAACCAGCCAAACACAGTTCTGGTAGCATGATGTTTATTCCAGACTAGAATTTTAATTACTGCTTAAGTAAGAACAATGAGAAACACGTGCAAAGCTTCAAAAAAGTATTCCAGAAAACTAGCAGTATTTGCAGAAGTCCTTCACCCCCTTAAAAAAAATATATTTTGCAATACATTACAGTATTGCAAAATACAATACATGATTTAGTTCTACATGTGATTTTTTTTTTTTAGGAAATAATTATGGACTTTGCTATTTGGGAACAGATGAAATATCTGATTCACAGCCACAACATATGCTTGACATTTAAAGTTTAGTTTATCTAATTTCCTTTAAACTTTCCCCACCTCCAAATAATCTATATGGTATATTAGTTTACGGTCTATTTAAGGAGCTACTGATAGACTGGTCTTGAGAAAACATTTAAAAACTAACAGATTTCTGAAAGCAAAGCCACAATAATAGCAAAAAGCAGAGGAGAAGAAAATAAAAATACTGCATGGAAGGCTTCCACTCTCCCAAAACCAAGAATATCTTACAAAACAGGAATCTAAAATTTGGAGTAAAGAGGGTTTTTTTTGTTGTTGTTCTTTCCTCTACAAGTTCCCAGCATATCTAGCCTCTGCAGTGGGAGTAGCTATTTACAGTCAAGGTTGTAGCGGTTACTAGAATTATCACAATGCCTCTTTGCAAAAGAAGATCAAGTTAAAAAGAGGGCAATTTCATAATCCCTATTTATAACTGTTACTACTATGGTTACTATAAATAGTTACTACTACAGCAGAAACGCATTGACAGGTAACAAAAAATAAATTTGGGAAAAGGAACAGGGAGAGCTGTTGTAAGGGTAACACATAAGACCAACGTTTGACACAAACAGTAAATAATTTATACAACAGGCTATGCAAAGCTTCCAATTTTCCTGTTATTCTTCTAGTTTGTCTGTGGCTTCCAAAGACTGCTTGAAGGCTCATGAAAACATGTAGAAGCTCGAAACTTCACACCTCTTAGACTGCAGTGTGTATTGAAGTCAACAGAAGCCAAGTCACCTCCTTTTTGCATTGATGATCTAGGGTGAGGCTGCAAAAACCAAAATGGGGAAGTAACTGCAGAGGCAGCTAGCCTGAAGGAAGGGTGCATGCTCTTCTCTCAGCTTGCTGGAAGGTGGAGAGCCCTCATCTGCTGTTATACTCTGCTACTCTGATCCTGTTTAATACAGCAATAAAATCAACTGAGAAACCTGAACCCACATCTTTCAATTCTCTAACTGGAGTACGCATTCATTAGCTCACATCCACCCTAAAGGATGTTTATGGGAAGTTAATTAAATTCCTCTCAACAGAACAGCTATTAATCACAAATACAAAGAACACTGCAAAGCAGCTTCCAGGTTTCTGTGAACACTTTTGTGCTCAATGTGACTCACCTGGTAAACCGGTGGAGCAGAAATATCGTTCTTTTGCTTTCGATGGTTATATCACGACTGAGCTTCACAAGCCGTTCATACTTATCATGCCTGGTGTCAAGCTCCAGCTGAAATGCTGCAGAGTCAATCATTGCAGTAACAAGCATGGTTATCACATGGACACAGCGTAGGGGAAAAGCAAAGAGCCTGTGCTACAGAAACTGCTTGTAGTCCCCAGCCCCACCAGCCTTTTCCCCGGTGTGCCTTTTCCCAAGGTGGCCAGCGCAGCTGCTCCTGCATGGGGCATGGCTGCAGAGGCCACCACTGCCTACCACCTGCCAGAGCTGCAAAATTCATCGTTAATACTACTTTTTTATAATAAGTCAGGTTTAAATATACATCAACTCTGATGATGCTTTAAGGCAGCCCAAACAATTTAAAGGGAAAATACTTGTTTTAACTAGTAAAATCTATTCTGCAATACTGCTGTTCAGGAAGCTGACTTAAAATTTCACCCAAATTCAGCAAGATAAATTGAAAAATAAAGCCCTACAATCATTAGAAAATAAGATTCAACAGTCTCTAAAACAAAACAAACAAATAGGGATTTGACTAAGGCACACACACTTTTAAAAATGCACCAGTTAGCAAAAAGAAAGGTTGCATTTCACAACCCAACTAGACTTGGCCAAAAGTTAAGTATTTCAATATCCCTAAGAATTAAAGTCCTAAAGCAAAGTGAGATCAATTACTTAAAATAAGATTTCTTAGTTACTGATGTAAATTCTCTCCATCTAACTACAATGAACACAGAAGAGAGGATGTGTATCTGGTTAACACAGTCAAACATTATGAATGTTTCACAAATACCATTAACATTTTATAGACCATTATTCCACTAAATAGACAATTAATAAATAGTTACAATACACATTTCCTGCATGACTGCCTGAGGCGTTAAAGTGTCCATGTGACAGAATGGAGAAAATGAGCTAAGAGGTCAAATTTTTAAAGGGTCTGATAAGTGAATATCCTTTAGAAAAGCACAGCAGTTTGCTGGCAAGCAAAGTTTAGATGAAGAGACAAAAGTAGCTTCATGAAAAACAGTATTTCTCATCACCTCAATAAAAACTTGGTTCCTCTTATTTTGTTCTGTTCTCCCCAGCCTTCTTCTGAAACTCTAAGTCACAAATGCTCCTTCTGATCTTTTAAGTCTTTCACACGTCTGATTGGTGTGTCTCTTACAAATTCTGAGAGTCAAGTCCACCACTGAACTACCATCAAGAAGAAATTTTCCCTCAAGTCATAGTGACAGGAACTTGAGAAGGGTGAATGGTACTTTGTTTGGTGCCATGCATGACAATTCCAATGACCCTTTGCCAATTTCATTTACCGGGAAATTCACTATTCTGAAGATCTACAATATTAGCAATGCCCCCTATCTCTTCTGGACAGTTGTGGCTTTTAGACTTTTACGTCACATTTTAAAGCTGTTAGGTACTACTAGGAAGTGTTTTGTGACCTCAAGTAAAACACGGACAAATACGGTAATCTTTAGCCTAAAAGGACGTAAGAAAATCTACTGTACTGTTGCCTAAAATTGCAAAGGATTACTACTTGAGGGATTCTCCAGGCTCACACATCGAGACCACACAGACCTTTCCTCCACATATTCCACTTTAATGTCTAATCTATTGCTGAAAGCAAAAACTTAGACTCTATTGATTTGGTGGTGCAGAATAAGACCATTAAAAATGACACTTAATAAATCTTAACCCTACAAACAAGATACTATCCACTCTCTCTATCACTTAGCTGTTATATTTGAAACAAAAATGTAACTGAATACTGCAAAAAAAGGTGTAACTGAATACTGCTTTTTTTTGATCAATTATTATTATAGAAGACAATTTCTCATTAATTTTTTAGAAATCTTTGGTGCCAATAAGTAACTATGTCAATTCAAGTAGAAGATTTTTCTGAAGAGATGAAAAAGAGCAAAATGCGTATAAACATTTAATTTTACCCATTAAGTTGTTTAGATTCAGGCAACATACATAGAAATAGTGCACCACTACGGTTCACCTTACACAGCTTGCTCAATTATCAGCCATCTGAAGCACAACTTTTCTTAACACTTGTGCCTGACCACAAATGGTCAGGCCAAAGACCACAAATCTCTCTGCCTGGAGCTTATAATCAAAAGTGCAATATAAAGAATGGATCTTTGAAAAGCTGAATAAACCGTGTCACTTACATCCTTTCTGAAATTAACCAAATGCTGCTGACTGGATCGCATGGGAAAGGAGGAAAACAAGCGTTGCTTTGAACTTGAATTAATAGCAACCTTAAGATAAGCTGATATGCTTGAGGGTGAAAAATTAAAGTTGAAAGTACAGTTGCACTACTCAATTCAAGTGCAAGTGTATGTACGTTATTTAGTATAAAAGTTCAGGGGTCAAATTTAACCATCTGCCAAGCTGACTTCCACTGAAAAAAAGAAGTATCTGTTTTAAAGAAAGCAAGGAAATTATATGATGTTGAAGTGACCATCTATAACAGCCACCCAGCTCTTACTACTTCAACCTCCTTAGCTTCCTAAACCATAGGGGGCACGGGGAAAATTTTACACCAAGAATTAATCTATTCCCCATATCACATCTCCTTCCTTCTTCTATCAAGGCTTCTCATTTCTGAAACTCAACTTTGCCTTGTTAGGACTTGCCTAATGAGAAAGTTCAACTAAATTTACTGGAGTTTAAATCTGGTTGTGTTCAAAATCCTATGAAAACAATTTGGTTGGAGGGAAGTTTACACTTGCTTATTTAAAGAAACTGAAATATACGCTAATTTTAAAGAGGCACTCAAACTGAAGTAAGTGTCTACATACAGATCTATATTAGTTTACTAAACTCTTATTTTTAAAAAGCACATGTATAAACAGCTACCAACTCGCAAATCAATGCATACAGATTTACATTAAAGTAGCTTAGTCATCTATGCACCAAAGCTAAGGTCAACAGCTAAGAGCCTTCTCAGTCTTCCCAAAGGTAGCCACCTCCTCCTTTTGTCCCTGTGGCTCAGGTTTTACATTACACCTCTACAGATCTTACAGTTTTCTGCCACCAAAGGGCCCAGTGGCCTTTTGTCTGGCTGAACACTTACGCAGCTTGTTTGGCATCAGGTTCAGCACAAGCTGAGTGGGGATGGGGAACAGCAGGTAGGATGAAAAAGGGAGCAAGTCATGAGTCAGTTTGAGCTATGTGAAATCCCACTCTCAGGACTTTATTGCACACAAAGCAAAACACCAAGCTCTAAATGTATGAAGCATGAGTCCAACTAGTTTCAGGTTTCTCCCGCAGAGAAAGCTGGTTTATTCCATCACCAAATACTAGTAGTTTCCTAGCAATATCTATACCATGTTTTCATAATCTGACATTCCAAGTGCTTACTTACATTTAAAAGATGTCATCAGAGCTGAAGATGGATTAACATTCTCTTTTTCCTCTCTTCTTTGACCATGTGGAAAATTGTCATGCTTTCGTTTTCTGAACCCACCCGATCCTATTAATAGAAGATACACACACAAAAATGTATTTAAAAATAAAGTAGTTTTGCCAGAGCATAGGCAGTATCAGAATGCTGTCTTCAGAGCATTCCTGACTGTAGCCATAATTCACAGGATAGAGTAAAGTAACCTGATGAACCTTATTATCAACTGATGTCATCTTCACGTTAGCATGCTACTTTTTCCTCCACATTTCTAGTGAAAATTAGAAAAATCCTACCAATTTCAACGGATGAGTGTGGTAGGATCCTACAGTTTCCTTTCTGTAAGAGAATGGCTGCATGGAAATCCTTCTGTAAGCAAGGGCCTACAGGATTAGACTTTTTTTTTTTATTATTTTAAAAATTCAGCTTGACAGGAGTCATTAACACTATTTATGTCACGGGTCTTCAGTAATCAGAAAAAGAACTCACCCAGAACTCATCTCTTTTGGACTGCATTTCACTACTGATTTACACTTTGTGCTGTTTCTTCCTTTTGTCCTTCCTTCACCTAGGACCGACTCATTGGGTCATTCACGTTTTAACCGACCGTTCCTCCCTCTCGCTACCTCCTTTTTGTGACAGCTGTACACTTTGTATTCCTAACAGAGGCCAAAATTTGGCAAACTCTTACATACAAGCATACCTTTTTGAATATGTGGAGTTCTCTCAATTTCCTTAAAAGAAGAACAAAAGGAAGCTACTTAAAAGTTACAGATGAACACTGGATTTTAAAGTGTTTCCGCTTAATTGTTTATTATCCAAAACCAAAACCAGAAGTGGGTGTAGTTACTTTCTAAAAGAGGAAACTGAAAATCATTTTTTCCTTCTTTTCTGTTAGGACATGAGTTCAGGGCTTTGTTTTTCC
Source organism: Dromas ardeola (assembly GCA_013398915.1). Taxonomy (NCBI): domain Eukaryota; kingdom Metazoa; phylum Chordata; class Aves; order Charadriiformes; family Dromadidae; genus Dromas; species Dromas ardeola. The sequence continues at coordinate 573,093 of VYZM01020053.1, forward strand.
TGTAGCAGCTAAAAACATTACAAACACAACCCCTGAAATAGTGCAGAGAATTAAAATTCTCTGCAGTATTCCGAAAGCTGGGAATATCATAGTGACCTACAGGAAAAAACAGGCCCTCCTGAAGTAGGGGGGAAGAAAGAAACTGAGAGAGAGAGAGGTTCCACTGAATAACCAATAACTTGAATATCAGAAAACCACAGACTGCAATAACAGTAACTTAGCCTTATTTTTGAAAAAAATGAAAAATAAAAGAGCCAGCTTCCTGGCTGAAGGGAGGTCTGTGTGACTGCCTAGGCTAAAACAACACACAGGCCCCAAAGCCAGTCCTGCATTATCCGAAGTCAGATACCGCTACAAGCGCTTTAGGGGCCTAACACACACTCGGCTTCTGGCTGCAGCAACTGCTTTTTTTACCACCAAGGGCGAGAATTTCTAAAACTACGTTCACAGACGTAAGGCCCAGGCGAGGCGGCCTCCGAAGAAATGGCGTCTCTCTGGGTGTCAGGGCAGAGCTCAGCAGCACAGCCGAAGGAAGGTGGCTCACACCTCCGCCCCCTCCCAGCCGCGGGGCCTCCCCCTGCCGCCGCCAGCCCCAACCCCTCACGCCCCCGCCTCCTGCCGGCTCAGGGCGCTGAACCGGCCACCGAGGGCCCGCACGGCCGCCGGCCCGGGCCACCTACGGCTGGACTGCCCCTCGGCGGCGGCGGGCGGCCGGAGAGGGCCCGGAGAGGGGCCTGCCCATACCCCTGCACGCTAGGCAGCGGCGGGCGGCCCCGCTCCGG
>VYZM01020053.1:573961-606350 GCA_013398915.1 Dromas ardeola
CGTCACCTTCCTTGCCGCTCATCCCGCTGCCGCCGCCGAGACAGGCCGCGTCCCCCCGGCAACCCGCTTCCGCCGCGCCGCGCGCCTTTCCCGCCCCGACGGCGCTGGCGCAGGTGCCTGACGCCAAGACGCCACATAGCGGAGCGTTTCCGCCCACCGCCTGCGGCGCGGGAGGCGTGGCGGAGCCGCGGCGGCGCGGAGGGTGATATCGGGCCTTGCTGCCCTCGAAATCGGGGTAGTGCCGCTGGTCGGGCCGTACCTCCGAGCAGGCGACTCCGTGGGCAGCCAGTCTGCGACCCCGCCGTGGGGGCCTCCCCGCGCCCGCGGCACGACGGGACATGTAGTGTCGGGGCGGGGGCGCTGCGACCGGTGGGGAGGCTTCGGTGTTCCCTGCCCGCCGCCTCCGCTGGCAGTCCCGATGTTCCCGCGCCGCCCGGCCCAGCCGGCTGAGCAAGGGAGAGGCGGGGCGGCATCGACTTTCCTCAGTCTGGACCCGCAGAAAGTAGCTGTCGTGTCGCCTTTCCCCTCACCCCCCTCCCTCAGCCCCTCTCCCTGTCTCCTTGCCGCCCCCTTCTTCCCTGGCATATCGGGAGCATGGCGCTTTCCTTCACCGTGCCAGGAGAATGGGGGCATGTCAACAGGCCAGCGTGGCCAGCACCCAGCGCCCCCCTCACTGCCCAGCGGGGAGAGGGGTCCGCCGCTCCCTGCGAGGAGCTGTACCGGGTGGAGGAGGGCAGGGAGGACGGGACAGTGACAGCGAGACAGGGCCTGGAAACCGGAGACACTGGCTGTGCTGCACACCGAGAAGATGTGACAGTGAAGCCACCCGATATCTGGAAAAGAAACGCGAGAAGCAGCAGATGTAGCTGCTGCCACAGGGCGCGCAGTGGCCACAGCAGGTGAACTGAGGTCTCTGGCCTGCGGGCAGGGAGAGAGGGGCATGAGGGGACTGTGTATTGCCAATCTGACCTGGTTTGGGACCGCTAATTCCTGAACTCAGGTTATTTGCATCCTAAATTTTGTCAGACCTGGTAAAAATAGTGTTTCCATTGCTAGGGATTTAGTGTGAGTGTTCACAGGAGACACCACAGGATTGAGCACAAGGGCGATGGACGTGCACTAAATGTCTCCCTGCACAGAGGGCACTTGATGACACTTCAGTTCTTACGGTGACGAGCTACAAAAAGTCTGCTTTCCCCACTGGATTATTCATGCTTTTCCTTCCTACACACACATCCTGATGCGTTCCTCTAACATGTTTAAAAAAGGGATGGGTGTTGCAAATCCCAAAACCAAAAGGCTCGCAAATCATCAGTCTCGTTGCTCTGCTGCTAGATTTCATTTCTTGTCACAGCTGTTGCCTGTTTTAGTAGCTGGATTCCCAAGGAAACAAAGCCCCTATGAGCACAAAGGCGGAGTGCTCACAGCCTTTGTGTGTGGGTGTGCATGTGTGTCTGTCCTTCCTCCCCACCCTTAATAATTTTTTAATCTGTTGGTCAATTGGTCGATCTGATTTGACAGAGGGAAAGAGCCTCCAGGAGTGATTATAAACATCCTGACTAGGGAAAAAATTTTGGGTGGAACTTGCACCTTATTAGAAACCAGATAAGCCCAGCTGCGAGATGCAAATGCTTCAGAGTCCTTTGGCAGTTCCCGAAGAGGAGGGACACCAGCCCTGGCTCAGGCCTTTGTGTGTAACGAATAAATATGGCTATTAGCAAACTTGAATACCAGGTAAATCTGTCAACAAATTCAGGAGGACAATAAATCACCTAAGTCAGATAGTAGGGGAACAAAGCTTTGACAATGAGCTTTAAACAGTCTCTAGGCAGCCAAGCATGAGTTGCTAAAACCTGGTATTTCCAAATATCTAGAACACATGACTGTCGTGCAGTGTTCAAAATTATTCAGAAGTCTAACATGAGACCTCTCTGCAATTTCCTAATCTAAGAAAACAGATGTTAATCACATTTAAAAAACAGTACAAAGAGGATCCCGGCAGAACTTCCTCAGGCCTGATCTGCATATTGAGTTGAGCAACAGTTTGATTGCTGCCCTACCAGCTGCACAGGAGCTTTCTGCTTTCTATGTAGCAAAATCAGAACATGAAATGATTTGTGTCAGTGTTATTGCTGCACACATTTAAGCTGCTTTTGGAAACCCCCTTTTTTTATTTTTAACTGTGCTATTTCCCTGTTCTCAGCAGCTATTTGGAAAAAAGCAGAGTGGTTTTGGTTACGTCGATATCGCAGGATAATGGAAAGAGTGCTAGCATTCAAATGTTTCCCAGCAGTGGAGAATTTTCAGCCAATTTTGGGGAAGGGAGGTTTGGTCTTCCACTGATTCCTGTTGGACTCAGTGACACTTTGCACATGCCCAGAAATACTCAACAGCTTTCTTGACATCTCTGAGATATTGTCATGAATAAGAACTGATATTTTTTTCTGAGCCAATCCATTTAAATGTGGCAGTGATAAACTTCTTTGGCAACAGGTCATTTGCAATATCTTTCGCTTTCTTCTAGATGATAATTATACCTTTCCCCCTCCCCTTCCAGTTATGTTTTCTTTATGCCTGAAGAGAGAATGGCACCAGCACCTGCACAGGTGTGAAGGAGGAATAGCAACATTTTGAGGGAGTAAATGATAACAGAAAGGAGGTGCAGGGATTTAGGGTGGGGCAAAAAAACTCCCAAACAAACTAATGAGGTTTTCACAGAGATTTCAGGTCACATTGAGATGTTGCATGAGTTGCATAGGATTGTGCTCCAAATCCTAAAACAAGGTCAGTAACTCAGCTTTCATATGGAAAAGAAAGTGTTTTTTAAGACTCATGGTTGTGAGGACAGAGCATGAGTAGGAGGACCAGATATGATCTGTGCCTTTCTGAGTGAGAAAACCAATTGAAAACAACCACTGTAGGAGGTAGGAACTTCATTCGCTTTATCCCTTAAGTCTGCCGCTTTGGGCAATGACCTGCTTTAATAACACTCCTACACAATATTCTTCAGTGAGGCTTTTGCTCTGCTGCAGCATTGTCAGCAGAGACCACCTTGAAATGATGGAGTGGAGAATGAATCTCTCCTTCTCTGGAAAAGCCTGAGTCTAATATCGACTCAGCTGAATGCTGCGAAGGGCAGTCATAGGAGTGGTGGCAGGTCCAAATCAAGGACCACACTAGTAAAGCTGCTTCAACACCTACAGCTTCAAGTAAGGGAGTTGTACAGAGGTAGGGCCTGAGTGATTTGGCAGACACATGAAATCACCATATCTTTATGCCTCAGTGTAGCTTTTTGCAAACTGTTTAAGATCCCTGGGTTTACTGGCAGAGCTCACAGTGTATTCTTCATGGACCTGTATGGCTTGTATAGCTTTAGAGACAAATGCTATCTTTGCGATGCCCTCCCATGTTTAAATAACCAGCCTGGGAATGTTTCCTAAAGTCTCTGCTAACGCAATAGCACTATGGATAGTTAGAGCTGGAATTATCTCCACATATCCTTTTGGGTTTCGTTTTATCTCTTGACATGACGTACTCTCAGAGCAAGGTTGTGAGGTTGCCTTGGAGATTGAGGGCTTAACCATGGGGCTATCTGTCATACTGAAATGTTCACATTAGCCAATATAACTGTGAATGCTTTCAACAAACAGTTGAGTGAAGTGAAGTGACAAAAAGCTTACGAAACGGTCACAGGGGAATTGCATAAACTGGGGTCAGATGTTCAATTTGAGACTGTTACATGACCGAGGAGTTTTGCAGCTGGTTGACGAAAGGAAGCGGGAGGTCAGCTGGTCTCTAGTTGTTATAACAACAACCTGTTACGTTTCTCAGGCAACAGAGATGCCCATAGTCTTTTGGCAGGATGGATCAGGAGGATGGTTTCCTCTTTTCCTGGAATAATGTTTGAAAGCTGCAAATGTTTTTCAGCCAGTTGAATTTGAGATTTCTCTTGGAAGTGGCAGGATCCTCCCAAGTGCTAATACACTATGGTGCAGCCTTTGAGTGGATCAGCAGGAAGACTTTGGGAACGCACCATCGATTTAGCCGACTTGTAAATGAGCAAGTGGAAAAGAGAAGGACAGGGAGAACCTACAGGTTTGCTGCAACATCCAGCTGGAAAAAAAAATAAATAAAGAGACCCAACTGTGCATTGTCTTTATTCCTAATGTTTAGTTTATGTCTTCCAAGTGAAAACTGGCAAGTGACCGGCTATGAATAATGTACCCATGGGGAAAGTTTGTTTCTAAACATGAACAGTTAGTGCCTGGCTTATGTCTGGGTGGGTGTGCTGGCTATTTCATAAATATTTCATTCTACTGAGGCAACCACATGAAAGGATTGCTTTGGAGGAATTCAAGGTGAGAATATCTTTATTTTGCATCTACATCAACACCAACACCCTTAATGCAGTAGAAGCAAAGTGCAGAGACTAACTTTTCTCCCTTGTCTCTCCCATGCCCCTCTCTGTGCCTGAGCCCCTTACAAATTATAACTGAAGTGACATGATCCTTTATATTTCTAGCTGCTTCAGTTTGGCCCACTTGATGAAATGGTGGGCTTTTCTGCCATAGTGGCAGGACAAAGAAAAGGTGTGGGCTAAAGTTACAGTTTGTTGTGTTTAGGTAAAGATGCTGATGGAGTAAAAGCTGCAAACAAAGCAAAACCAAAACATTTCCTTCAGCTATGGGAGTCACAAAAGTGAGGGAGCCTGAAGGTGCAGTTCTCATCAGAAATGGTAAATCCGATCACCTAACAGCAGAATTTGCATTTTTTTTTTTGTATGCATAGCTAAGTCTCTCATCTGAACCCTGCCAATCTTGAAGAGTATCAGATGCTCTTCAGTACCTACGTCCCTCAGTACCCCCTGGATAAGCATTGCCAAGTACATATTCTCCGTCACCCTCCTGGTCCTCTGCAATGCTGCAGTTTGGAGGTAATGGCTCTGAGCAAAGGAGTTAATTTGATTCATCTGCAGTTAACCCTCTATAAGAAGGCAGCTGGGAACGGTGTTTGTGTAATCATCTGAGAGAGGCAAAATATTACATTATATATGGAAAACCCTCATTCATGCCAATGTAAATCAGGAACAATTCTGTTTAAATTGGGTGCCATTGAGATGACTATCAGGTCTTGAGAATTCCCAATGTACAGAATATTTTATTCTGCGGTATAGGTAGGGCCAAAAAAACACAGCAAGGCTCAGGTAGTTAGAGAAATGCTTTCCTAACAATTCCCACCAAAAAGTTCTGTTACAAAGCAGTTAAGGTTGCTCCAGGGCAAAACACACCCACGCAAGAAATGACAGGTTCAGGGAACCTTCTTCCCATAAGCTATCGTGCATGCCTCGTATTAACCACTCCCAGTGACAGACTCCAAACCCCAACAAGAAACTTCCCTTGTTCTGCGGGATGAAGAAACAAACTAAATACCCATCCCTCCTAGCCACTTCGGTGCAAAACCCTCTGGCTCCTGCAACACTAACATCAGTGGCTGGTGCATGCGTAGAGGCTATGGTGATTCTGGGGAAAAAAAATGGAGATTAACAAGTGCCCCCCTGAGCACGCACTCTGCTGGTACTGGCGCTCTCAGGGACCGTCTTTGACTTTGTCAGACTCTGTTTTCTCTGTGGTTGACCACTCCACTTGGTAGACCCCTTCAATGCAGAGCCGAAGAGCCATCTGTTGCTTTTTATTGGACTGGAGAATGAGTTATTGGCCAATGGCATCCTGGGGTGCATCAAGAAGAGTGTGGCCAGCAGGTCGAGGGAGGTCATCCTCCCCCTCTACTCTGCCTTGGTGAGGCCACACCTCGAGTACTGTGTCCAGTTCTGGGCTCCCCAGCTCAAGAAGGACAGGGAACTGCTGGAGAGGGTACAGCAAAGGGCTACCAAGATGATTAGGGGACTGGAACACCTCTCTTATGAGGAAAGGCTGAGGGAATTGGGTCTGTTTAGTCTGGAAAAGAGACGGCTGAGGGGTGACCTTATTAATGCATACAAATACTTAAAGGACGGGTGTCAGGAGGGTGGGGCCAGGCTCTTTTCAATGGTGCCCGGCAACAGGACAAGAGGTAATGGGTACAAACTTGAATATAGGAAGTTCCACCTAAACACGAGGAGGAACTTCTTTACTTTGAGGGTGGCAGAGCACTGGAACAGGCTGCCCAGAGAGGTGGTGGAGTCTCCATCTCTGGAGACATTCAAAACCCGCCTGGACGCGTTCCTGTGCAACCTGCTCTAAGGTGACCCTGCTCTGGCAGGGGGGTTGGACTAGATGATCTCCAGAGGTCCCTTCCAACCCTATGATTCTATGATTCTATGATTCTATGATTCTATGATTCTATTTGATATATTTTCACTGGAATAAATCTGGTTCCCTTGCTGCGAAAATAGCTACACCTGCACCAGATATTTGTATGGGACTTCTTCTAGATGATTTATTCACAGCTAGGCCAGGAGAGATTTTATGTGAAAGGGGTTTTGTCACCCAAGACTAGGGGTAACCTGGGCAGAATGATGATGGCACTAAGTTGTAGTTACAAATAAAGCTTTAATTTTTTTGACAGAATTTTATGATCAGCATAGCATACAATTTTATGACCAGAATAGCACAGGATTTTTATAATCAGGATCAGTGTAGCACAATTTTATAAGTAGCATAGCACAAAATTTGTAGCACAGGTTAGTTTAACGTTCTTAATCACCTGTACCCTCTGCAGATGGGGTCAGATCTTAATCCTTGGCTTGTAGTATCAATATAACAGTCATAATATAGGCTCGAAACTTGTCAAAGAATACGAGTCAGTCACTCAGTCCTTGGAGGAAGTAGATGGTGGTATAGGCATCCCTGACCTCTGGGGAATCACAGGTTTTGCTGTCCAGCAGCATTTGCGGTCCAAGTCCCACTTAGGACTTGTAACTGCTTGATTTTATAGACAGTGCTCTGTGTGCATTTCCCTGTTCTGTGATGGGGTCAAGGGGACCTTCAAGGCTGATAAGGAGGGGAGCAGTCAGCTCGACGCCTAGGAACCTTGAGGGTGGTAGGGAGGGGATGAAGAAATCTGCCTGGAGCACAGGACCTTCCAGGCCTGATGAGGAGGGGAAAGGGGGCAGATACATGACCAACTTGGTCACAGAGAATGGCCATTTGCCTTATAAAACGGCATTAGTTAAGCTGGCCATATTACGAGAGGTCAAGAACAGGGGGTACCGGTTACAGATTTCTGTTGAAGAAGCCCTTGCTTCAAAGTGGGTTGGTGGTCTTCCATCTACCTTACCACATAGCTCTATACCTTCCCACACCTAGCTGCTACTTTCATCCAGGTTTCTTCTGCTCCACAGGGTCACAGTGATTGGTACTGACCAGGTTTTGCCCTGTTGTTTAAATGCTAATACAGATTTAGTTCTGCCTTTTTGTACCCAGGTGCTCTAGCAACAATGTCTTGGCATCACTCTAACCAACTTTTATCTGCTGCCTCTGTGCCATAGGGGGCTCATGAGCTTTCTCATACTCGGCAGAAAGATAAAGAAGTGTAGGTCCAGACACAGAAACCAGAAGGCTTATGCTGGGCCTCAAGGGAGGGATTTGATGCAGCTCCTATACAGAGCTGCAAAGACAAGTAGATGAAGTACAGTAGTGCTACAGAGCTTTGTCCATTGAAAATGACCTGGAGAAGACTTTGTCAAGAGGTACTAGTCTGAGAACAAAATTTTGGGTTATGGGTGATGACCTTGAAGATGGAGAGGACAGTAAGACTGAAAACGTCCTCGCTGAATCTACTGTACACACGCCAATGCTGTGACCTGGTCATAGTCTGTTACTTTACCAGGTGTATCCAAAACTCTGGCCCTGCTCTCCCTGACTGCTGTGCTGTGTCATCAGCTTCGACCTGGAAAACTGAAATCATAATGAGCTGTGCTCATTACAGACTGAACATTTTATAACTCTGTCACAGTGCAAAGGCCCCAGAGAGCAAAGTAATAAAGGTTTGATATGCATTTATAACCTCACTGTTAAAAAGTCAGCATGAAGTTTTTATTTTCCTGTCCTCCAGGAAAATCTGTTTATATCAACAAATCCCAGAGAATCAATACTTGTTTAGAAAACTGTAATAACTGAAACATTAATCCTAATGCCTTTTTAATGCTAAACGCCTTTATCAATGTTTTCTAACTGTACCACGGGCTATGTAAGTGTAATACACAATATAGAGCAATCTTGGAGCAGAGGGCTTTTAAGGATACCTCTACATGCATCTCTCTACTCACTGGTCTAAGAATATGATATCAAAATGGGTGGAACCTTTTCTTTGTTTCCGTAACAAGAATACATCCCATATGGAAGTCATCAGCATCAACATTAAGCTTCCCTGTAAGCTCTTTTGAGCCACTGTTATTAAAAATACATTACACATACACCTGTACAAGTTGAAGTCTTGGAAGGACATGTCTATTCCCCAGCAATCAAAGCGCTTTCAGTGCAGATGCCTACGGGGGACAGTGATCATAAAGAAGCCAGAAAGCAAAAGGAATGCTGAGATTTCAGAGCCTGCGTGATTACCCACAGCTGTACAAACAGTACAGTGGAGAAAACAGATTGACCTTGGCCATGTTTTGAGAGTGCCAGATAACCAGGTCCTTCAACAAGCCCTGTTTCAACATGAAGAGGAAAGAAGAGACGGTGACCCTGAGGAATGCGAGGAAACACAATAATGACTAAAACAGCAACATCGCAAGTCATCAACTTGAACATCTTCAAGGGACTGGTCTGGGATAGAACCGGTTGGTGATGACAGACATCTGCCTTATGCACCTGGCAGCGTGAGAAGTGGATTAGACCGGCTATATGACAACAGTATCTCAAGTACAAGTAGACAGCACCCTTCAAAACATGAATTATTGTGCCTTAACCATCCCATAAATACTTACGGTAGTGAAATTTTAGCCTGTTTGCAGGGAATTTGTAATAGAATTTAAAAGGCAGGAAGTCTTTTGGTGTATTTCTAAATCCACAGAGCCATGGCTATCTTTTCCCAGCTTATTAGTGCCTTTATCCTCCTGTATAGAGAGAATATTGGGGGGCCCCATGCTAGCAAATAATTGCAATGCTCATCTCGCAGACCTCCCCTTCGCCTTTGCAAACAGATATTTTCTTCACTTTTTCCTCACATGACTGGGGAACACACCCTCCCACACCAGGATCACTTGCAAAAGTGCAAACACTATCACTAGGTTGGTCATCAGCGTCCCCTCTAACTCTTATCTTGGGCTATGCCCCACTAGGGTTGTTAAATCAGATGCTTAACCTCGGGGAATCTCTCTCCCCCCTCCCTGTGGCGGATGAAACACAGTGGGTCAGCTAACTGGTAGAGAGCTCACTAGATGTTAGGCCCATGAACCACGGAGGCTTAATGCAGGATGAAAGCTAGCAATGAACTTCCTCCAGAATCGCCCGTAACTCAGAGCAGGCTGTGGAGATAATCCTCAAAACGGTTGTGGGAAACAGCTTGAGGATTGAAGGAAACCTTATCTTTGCTGTGCTGGAAAACTGAGTGTTACACAATACGTGTTTTTCTCACCTTGTAAATTCTGCCCTTGCAATGTGCAAATCCTCAGGCATACATGTGTTCACTGCCATCCAGCATCTTGGTAACCAAAGAAGAGAAGTTTGGAGAGCTTGTAAAGATCATTGTGAAGAACATTACTGTAGTTATGAAATGACAAGAGCTCCCTAAACAAAAACAAACAAACAAACAAACAAGCAAAAAAGACGTCAGAAAGGAGGTGGAAAGGGATCAGAAGGTGAAGGTCACTATTCTGGCACTCAGACGCCGGTGGAGGACTCCCCTCCTAGCACAGGGACTATGAAAGTGCTTCCCTGTTAAGGCTTCACCTATAGCTGCTGCCAGCTTGGCAGGAAAAGCATCTCTCTGAGGAAAACAAACTCCTGTGTTCCCCTGACATTGAGTTGCTCCTGCAACACCGCAGCTCTCAAACCACCTGAGTGACTCCAAGGAGAAACACTGCCTTTACCCTGCCTGTTTTGCCCTCCTCTTTCAAGCACTAATTTTATATTCTACAGTCAGCCAAGCAGCTCTTTGCAAATTTTACAACTTGTTCTCCCCGGAGCCTGAAGGCATAAAGCATTCACACAGTGCACAACCTGAGAACCGAAGTATAAAATACATGAAAACACAAGAAGCCTGTATGGAAGGTCTTGAATAAGGTCAGTGAATCTGCCTACACCTTCAGGAGCAAGCACTCACCTGAATGATAAATTAAGAGTTAAAAATAGACCATGTTAAAAGCTGATGAAAGCACAAGTAGGTATAGCATATTATTTAGATCTGTCACACAAAAATCCCGTATCTGATTTATGAGAAAGTGTATGGAACATATCCTCACCAGATATCTGCCAAATGCATATTGAGACCTTTAGAACAAATTTAGAGGAATGAATAATTACAAATTGCATGTAATGAGTAACTGGGAAACAGGATAAGATGCAAGATGGGTCTTTCAAAAGCAGATCATGCCAAACTAAGCAATTATCTGTCTTAGATGTGATAACTCAATCTGTTTGGCAGAGGAAGCACAGTAGGTCTCACCTATTGGACTTCAGTAAAGCATTTGATTCAGTGCCACTACTTAGGTGATTACAAGGCAAACTGGAGAAGATGGAGATTAGTAGGCAAATTGTAAGGGGGTGAGGAAATGCCTGAAGGGAAGAAGATAAGTAACGTTGGAAAGGTGCCGTGCTGGAATGAGGGGGTTCCACAAAGACCAGTAGTCTTAGGGCTTTCAATTTTTTTACTGACAGTTTAGATAATAAAAAAACCAGGAGTGTTGTGAAACATGACTGATGTGTGATGAAATCTGTCAACAGCAGAAAGCTGGAGGGTGTTGCTAGTACTCAAGAAGTTATGAATATCACAGGCACAGATCCTTGAGAGATGAAATTATACAAAGAGTCAAACACTGTAGTAAAAATCAGATGGAAAAGAGGTGGAAATGATGCTAATAGCATTGTAAAAAAGGCACTGGAGAAACTTCATCTGGAATACTATATACAATTCCAGTTAGCTCTATTTTCAGAAAGCCCTCCAACTGGAACAGGTGTTGTGAAGAGATGTCCAGGAAAATTATGGGGAACGGACAGCCTGTCCTGTAAGACACAGGAAGAATTTCAGCAAAGCAAAAGATGAGGGAGCTTACAATTTCTCTCCATAAACACCGTGGGCGGACAGGAGCGAAAAAGACAAACTATTCAACTCGAAGGACAACCTGACCCAAAAATATTTGAGTACAAACTGGCCATCAACAAACCGAGTCCTGAAACTAGAGGAAAGTTCCTAGTTACCAGAGGCATGACCGAACAGGCTTCCCACAGAGGAAGACAGCAGCAAACGTTACTGAATTTTGGTATGAGGTGTATTTAGTTGCCAAAGAGCCTGTACGACATGGCTGCCTGCAGCAACCCGGGCCAGGCTCAGTGCTCCAAGGGATCAATTCCCATCTCTGTCCCCGCTCCTCTCCTCAGAGCAGCTGCCAGTGGTGTCCCAGGAAGGCGTTCCTGGAGTCTGATCTTACACAAGGAGGTGTCTTGCTGGTTGCACAGACTGGGAGGCAAATCTTTGAACCTCTGTCTCCCAGCCCTCAAGGAAGGTCGCTCCCTTTTCTCACAGTGCTGTGCAAAACACAAAGTCCTCTTCTGTTTCTCCATCTGCCCCAGGCATTGCTTAATACTTGCCAGTTTTCCAAAGGTGCTCTTCATTTTGATCTTAGGCAGTAGTTAAACGTCTCATTTCTCCAGCCCAGGTGCTTCCTCCGCCAAGGCACCAGGGAAGACGCAGGCTCTGTAGCAGCAGGTTGCTGAGCCCCCATGCGGCATTTCTGCCCATGCCACTTCACTGCGCTCTGCCCCTGCCCCAGGGCTGCAGCGTGCTGTGCTCTCAGTTGTGGCAGCACAAGCGTCGGTGGGGACCTACCAGAGCAAGCACCAGGTCTGGCCGAAACACACACGCCAGTGCAGTTGCCAGGAAGGTGCACACAGGCTCATGGAGAGAGGAGGAGGAAGGGGAGGCATGCAGCTACTGTTCATTATCCATGTTATAGAATCAGAATCATAGAATCATAGAATGGTTCAGGTTAGAAGGGACCTTAAAGATCACCTAGTTCCAACCCCCCTGCCATGGGCAGGGACACCTCCCACTAGACCAGGCTGCTCAAAGCCCCATCCAGCCTGGCCTTGAACACTTCCAGGGATGGGGCATCCACAGCTTCTCTGGGCAACCTGTTCCAGTGCCTCACCACCCTCACAGTAAAGAATCTCTTCCTCATACCTAATCTAAATCTCTCCTCTTTCAGTTTAAAACTGTTACCCCTCATCCTATCACTCCACTCCCTGATAAAGAGTCCCTCCCCATCTTTCCTGTGGGCCCCCACGTCCTTAGTGGGCCAGCCACCTTTCTCACTGGGGGAAAGGCAGGCATATTTTGAAAAGTTTCATATGATCTTTTCTGGACGTGACTACTTTAAAAACAGTATGTTGACCGTGGTGGATGGCCAGGTGCTAACGCACATCACAGAAGCGCTCTTTCGTATTTATGAACTCCAAAGCCTAGTTCCTGTAAGAAGGGGCAGAGGAGAGTGTGGGTCAGGCAACAGGACTGTGAGCTCTGTCAGTTGTGAGCTCAACTCATCTGGAGCACCTCGGATCTCCAAAGCCATTGATCATTTCCCGGGGACTGGCTTTCTGCATGTGTTCATAGCGACGCGCACTTTCACCTCCACTGCTTTGACGTGCAGCTGCACCCCCCACCCCACCAAGCTCAAGGCTGACCGCCAGGAAAATGCCCTTTGTCACCTTGGCACTGCTGCCCACGCCAGGTTTACTGAACCACCCACCTCTTTTTCTTCAGCGTGGTATTGGCCTTGCAAGAACTGGAACTCTTCCAAATCCTCCTTGAAGCCGCCCCCTCTCTGCTCTCCCTCCCCCTTGCTGGCAGCGGCTTTCTGTGGCCAGAGGAAGGCGTGGGTACCTGCAGGGTGTCCCCCCCTCCCCAGGACAGCAGCGTCTGCTGGGAAAGTAAAAAGTGACTTTTCCTTTGCACATGTTGGCATCAAGGAGGTGCACTGAACTTGTCCATCCATGCAGCTCACGTGTGTGTAAGCTCTGCTGGCACCGAGGAGTCCCGTGGGTTTTGAGAAGGGGATCTGGCCCAGTTTTCATAGAATGTGTTAACAGGGAACACACTGCGAGCAAGCTTGTGGAAGGCAGGGGATATGCGACAGGGCTATATTTTGAATTCTCTGTTAGCACAGTACAATCCTGGCCTGAGCCCAGGGCCTCTCGAAACCATCCAATATCTATTCTAATGGGTGTCAGCATTTAGAGGTAAACCTGTTCCTAGGCAGACTGGACACACAATTGTCCCAATAAATAGTCCAGGAGCCTATCTTTAGAGCAGAGCTCCAGCACATAGGGAGGAAAGTTGCAATTTCGCCCGCTTCTTTACATGTTGGCCCTGATGTCCCAGTCTGGCTGACCTTTCACTAGTATAAAATCTCCGAGAGCTATTTTCATCCTAGTGTAAACCAGTGCAGCTTCGGGGTTGGCATCACAGGAGTTTCTTATCTCATGGGGACTGTCCTAGCACAACCTTCCTGCCGAGCACACCTCCGGGCTGGAGATAACAGGATCTGCGGTACATGCTGACTGCTACTGGCTGTGCCTGGCCCCCCCACCAGAGGAATCCTGAGCCAATCATTTAGGATTTCCCCCTTCCCTTCCTTAACAGTGGCCCCCAAAAAACTACCAGTCTCTTCCCTTCAGGCAGTGTTTCTGCCACCCTGCTCGCTCACTGCAGCTGGAGGTGAGGACTGTAGCGTGTCTTCTGTGGTCCAGAGAGAGGGAGGTGCCTGCAGAAAGCAATTTATCCCTCCTAAAATCTGAACTGTGTCTCTCTCTCAGGGAGTGTCCAGGAAAAACTGTGCTCTTGACACCAATGCTTCATTGAGACGCCTAAGATGAGGTGGGGGTAAATCCACACCCTTCTGCTTCTCAGGCACGATGTTTCACAAGCATAAAGCATTGTAATTCTCCTCCTGCTTATTGCTCTCAGCCGCTGTGTGTTAGGTAGGATGTGAGATAACGTACGTCCTCCCACGTTCTGGCAGAGCTCTTTCCCCTGAGTGGCATAAAGCGTGACTTTCATCTTGCTACACTAGATATTCAACATCGCTTGGTGTAAAGGATGCATATTTTCGTATCTGGCTGGGATCAATAAACAGCTCCTATCTGTGGCAACAACTGCCTGCAACATCGAGGGTTTGCATTTTGTTATGTAATGGTTGCCGAAATGGCTACCTTTTGTAATCAATAGCCTGAGAGTCTTTCTCGGGAAGATTTGCATTTCATGATCAACAGCAATGGTAGTCCAGGCCAACTTGATGAAAGGGACAGTTAATCCCAAAGAGCCAAGTAACTGGAATGTGCCCGGCTCTGGGGGGGCATCACTCAGCTACGTGCATACAGCTGGGTATGGCCGGCGTAGCTGAAGCTGGTAGTCAGCCAGAGGTTTGGGGGTTGGGGGTGGTTTTTTGTTTTTTGTTCGGTTTTTTTTTTTTTTTTTAAATAAGAAAAACATCCACAGTTGTTCCACAGGAAAAGAACAAGTAATCTACCCACATGGAATATATGCAGTTGTCCTTGTTTCCTCCTTGCTTACTTTCACCTTCTGCTAATGTAATTTGGGTGACAAGATTTTTCCAAATGATGAAATAGGATAAACAGCAGTTGGGTGCAACAGACGAGGGGGAATAACCATCAGGCTTTTAACAAATGAGTAATGTGTGCGCAGGGCACATACTGAAATGCATAAACCTTGCAGTATTTTACAAAAGTGGGCAAAGGAGGTTAACTCATCCACACAGGTAGAGTCCTATAGCTGTGGGCTCTCTGTGCTTCACTGCCCGCTCTCCCCTTCCCCTGGAGGCTGCTGCTGAGATGGGACAGCTGAGATGCATGTGACGCGACTCCTAACCCACTGAAGTTTTCAACCTGACATGTTAAAACAAACTCCCCCTCACCCAAGCAGGGGAGTGAAAAGAGGCCCAAGGCGTGAATCTCCATGGAAGTAAAACACCCCAGGTGACACAGCCCCTGATACCTGAGCAGGGTCACTTCCACGGTGGTTTGCACCTGCTTTGCACAGATGCCTGTGTCCACGTAGTGCTCAGTGTGGTGATGGACACACTCTGAGTCACGTTCAATGCAAAGTCAGGTCCGAGCTGACCACGCATGAAACACCTGCCAGAAGCCAGCCTGTGAAGTGGAAGTGGGCTCTCCTCGCCATTGATCCTGCAGAGCTGCACACACACTGGCAACAGAGCAACATCTCTAAGAAGTGCCCCAAACCTCAGAGGAAACAGCAATGACTGTCAAAGCTAGAGCCACGTGAAACTGCATAGGTAGGCAATATTGCCCATGCTTTCTGAGCACCACTCAGCCGCATGCGAAACATCTGATTGACAAGTGCAAAGGCTTGAATTAAATGAGTTTTAATGTTACCATCCTCTTAGCTGAGGTCCAGCCACTGACGGTATGCGCTTTCCTAGGCTGCTGCAATATGAAGTAAAACGAGCTGGCATTAATTGTAAGTGAAGGTACCGAAACATGCCAAGCCCATGCCTGGTGCTTGCTAGAGCAGACCCAGGGAACGCTGCCCTTGAGGGCACCTGGTTGGGTCTGTCTGGCCAAAGCCATTCCTCTGGGCTCCCCGGCTGAGCTGGCAAAGCTGACTTTTGCCGCTCCAAGGATAAAAGGCCAGGACTAGGACTGGCTTACGCCGCTCACGGGAAGATGGAAATGGCCAAGCTGGAACAGGGAGCTGGCAAACCTTGGATAGTTGGGTATGCTGTCCTACTACCATTGGAGAAGGTGGAAACAGCAGAGGTGGGTGCAGGGACAGTAATTTGTACCCTCCCATTCCAGCTTCCCAAGCTCTGGTGTAGCTAAAATACGTAGCAAAGCCACCACCATTCCAGCTGCTTACTTTGCCAATGGTGAGAGCCAAACTCGACTCACGTTAGCATTCCCTGCATCTTGCCGCCTCAGTGCCCAGAAGCAGCTCCATTTCTCCTGGTGAAAGGAAGATGATGCTTTCATTTCTCGGTCGGGCTTAGAACAGCTACAACACAGCAGAGCAGACAGAAGGAGAGCTCAGATAAGCCCCACAAAGGGGGAAGAGCCCAGGTTGAGCGTGGGGCCAGGTGCCCAGCAGGTCCCCAAGCCCCTATGCGCAGGTAACCTCGCATGCCCCACGTGAGGCCACCTGAGTGCTGGTGGAAACCAAAGCATGGGGCTGGGCAGTGGCATAGCTGAGGGGGATTAACACTGCTGTGCCCTACGTGCTGTAAGTTTCCACTGCTTACGTGCTGGGAGGGAGCGAGTTCCTCCTGCCCGGCATGTGGCTGCATGGCCCACACCTCGGCCCTGCTTGGATTCACATGCGCCACGCAATGCCTTCACGCAGATATATTTATCAAGCTAAAAAAAGTTCTGGTTAACTGTTATGTTGACCGTGAGGCAGAGCTGTGCTATCTAGGAGGGAAAAAGACGCCACCTGGAGCTGCAAAAATCTCACGAGCTTGCAAAATAAGGAGGGCAGCACGCTGGTGGGAGTTTGGATAGTTAGTGGAGTGGCGGAATTGCGGCACCAATACAGAAATGATTCATTTTCACCCTGCAGTCCCTCCCCCCAACTGTAAGAAAAAAAAATTGTACTTTTTACATTATTTCCTGGAATACGTGGTTTTACTAGAAGTGCACTTTACACTCTTGTTATGAGAGGGAATCCAGTCCAGTGGGAAAAAGTCATTCTTGGAATAACTTTCAATGAAATCAGGAGTTACAACTGGACTGACTTTGGCGTAACAAGTCCTCAGGATATTGGTGGCTGCTGCAGTCGTGTTTTTGTAGGCAGTCTGGATCTACTAGTTTTCCTAGTATAATAATTGCAGTAAGAACTGCAATGTTTTGTAACCAAACTAGTTTATACTGGCAAAAGCCCTACTTTGTATGATAGAGAGGTGACTTACACTGTTAAATTTCTTTCAGTTCTTTTTTGGGAATTGTTATTCTATTATAAAATGTCTTTATGCTCTCTGCACAACAGGTGGGGATGATTACTTCTGCATTGATATGACTGTACCATTTTCTGTCATAGACACGCTAAAATGTTTAAACTTTTGTTGTATTTTGTAAAATACTAACATTAGAACATGGTTTGGGGAAGAAAGAAACTACTGTCTTAAAAAAAATAGAGTGATGCCCTAGATTACCAGCTTGCAAGGCAAGTTCTGCTTGACAGTAAGAGAACAGAAGTCACAAAAAAATCTAGAATATTTTCTTTCATTATTTTTATCAGGCTTGGGATCTTTATTTCCTAAGTTCCATGTATAACCATCTGCATAGACCCAGAGCCTATATATTTCTATTTTAATTTCTAAGAACCGAGTTCATCTTGTTTGCAGCATGGAGAGAGATTGGGTGGCATTTTGTATGTGATACCACTTAATGTCATATTCATTTAGAAATTAATTAGGACACCGGCAGCCTTGCCATTGCCAGTTTGGCTGCAAACAGGTCTAAGGAGCCTTTGGAAAGCAAATGTTCCCTGGGAGCGTTGCCTGAAAATGGAAGGCAGTGTGAGGGAGAGCATGAAGTTGCAGGGATATAATCTAAGTATGGGGCAAGGGTTGATGTCACCATCTCCTTGAAGGTGGGATTTCACCTTGTATTTGTCAGAGAAAGAATGGAGATAGGCTCCAAAGGCTTTGAAAGCATAGACAAGCAGCTGTGTTTGATGGTTTAAAATTAGGGGAAGCTCAATCCATGCTTGTTGAGAGCAGCTTTATAGTATTTCCACAGGTATAACGTGCAGCTTAGAAAAACTACAGATCAGTGCCGTACTGTTCCTTAAAATAAGCCCCCAGATGACTCACACAACATCTCAGTGGAGGCAGGAGAGGTGGCGAAGGAGAAAGTCTCTGTAGGATCCGTGCAGGTGAGATCTACCTAGATCTACCAGGAAGAAGGGGCTCTGGGCTACCTGAGTGTGCAGATTGCTTCTGAGTGGCCCATTGTGGATTATACTAATGAAAACCAGTTCCTTTGGCCTAGAGCCTCCCCTTGGTGACCAGTTTCCTGAGGCAGCTTGGAGCTCACAGCAATTAGGCTGCCAGGGGCGGGAGGAATTTGCTCTGGGGGCGGCAGGGCTATTCTGGCACCCTGCAGCCGCCTTTCCCCAGGGCTCTCTCCCCCATCCTGGGAGTGGTGCATATCCTTGATGCGACAGCGATGGGGCCTTGGGACACCGGGAAAGGTGGTGCAGGAAAGAAACAGCGATTCAACGGCCTGTGGCTCCTTCATGGCCAGCCCCGAGGGGTGCTGGGTGCTCGGGGGTGTCGCAGCAGCGGGACGCCGCCGGCTGCGCTCCCTCCTGCAGCAACCCAGGGCGCAGCAAAATCTCTCCACCCGCCGCACCTGCCCAAATGAGTCCATCTGCACGTATAGAGGAATACCATCAGCCGTGATATAAATGGGCTCGTACAAATTGGGTTGAGTGCTTCTCCTACTGAGAAAAGGGTGTCAGTGGGAAGGGGTGACAAAAAGGCAAGCAAAGAGAACAACTTTTACAGCAGCTCTGTGAATAAATACCCGCAGGGCAAAGACGCATGCGTCTTGCACCCAGAGAAAGGATGTTGCAGCAATCAAGGTATAAGAGAAGGAGAGTCTGGCACAGTTTTGGCTGTGAGGCTTGCTAAAAAAGACCATATCTTGTAGATATTATCCAAAAATAGTCTGTGAGACTGAAAATAGTATGGTTATATGAAGGTTTAAAAACAGATCAGAAATGAAGCCTGTGGAGATCGAGAAAGTCATATGAGATACAGAAAATCAGCATGAACTTCACAACCCATAAAAGACAAAGAAATGGAAATTAAATTATACTAACTCACACTACCTCGTCTCAGTCTCCAGTCACCTGAGCCAAAACAAGCAGACAGTTTTATTTACTGGTTTTTCATTTTTCCTGGTATGTACAAACTGAAGGTGCTGTATGCCAGACCTCCCGTGCTTCTCGTGTACAAACCATGTTTCTTGCTTGCACAGGCCTTGCTCGTCTGCCAGCACCTCAAGCATGTGCTTTGGTGGCTACCTCAAAAACTGCCTGGAGGACTGAAAAGGGGAGAAGCAAGAAACCGGCTGTGTCTGGAGGAGCAGGCTGTGTGTGAACCCCACTGGTTTCTGCAGGCCAGACACCTGCTTCGGGCTGGTGGGGTTTTTCAAAGTATTTCATGTGCTGCTTTCTCCTGCCCACCAAATGAGCCTGGTGTCCTGATCTTGAACATGGGGGTGCCAAGCAACCCAGAGAGCAGCAGCCAGCAGCTCTGGATATGAACAGGGACTGTCGACTCACACGGGCAGCTGCCTGGCAAGTCTTGCCACCACCAGAGGCGTAGCCAGCTGCCTGGGGGCATTTGGGACTTTAGTTCTAGACTCAGGACCCTTAGTTAAGCATATATCCTGCTCAGGTGCGTTAATCTCTCATCTGATTTAACCCTCCATCCCTGCTCAGGGGTATTAAGGGTTTAATTCGGCATTTGCAACGGGACCCAGATAAATGAAGAGCTTAAGGTGAAAGGAGAAGGTAAGCAGAGGGGCTGCAGCAGAGGCTGATCCTTGTCCCTTCAGGGGGACAGCACGGAGCCCTGTCATTCCTCCTGTGCGTTGCTGCAAGCACCGGACACGAAGCCATCTCGGCAAGGTTCGGCCAGACCTTGCATGAGGACACAGTGCTCAGACCTGGGAGAGAAGAGGGCAGCCACAGGAGGAGCAGGCAGGCTGCTGGGGCAGCTGCAGCACCTCCTGGGGTGGCATGGGGAGAGGAAGGGGGGGGACGGCCCTTCTCAAAGCCCTGCTTGAGCTGTATGGCCACAACCAGGCTGGAGACCCAAGTCTTCTTCTAGCTGTAGCGAAGGGTTAATGTCCCAGTCTACCCCACCCCAGCAGCTCACCATTCTCCTCCTGACCATGACTACCCTCCCAGGTTTGTCTGCAAAACTGCTCGTAGGTGCTTCTCTCACCCCTCTGGAGTGGAAGCGAGCCACGCGAGCTCATGCAGCTGAAGTGCAAGCTCTGCCTGCATCTAGTTCATTGCTCGTAAATAGGTCAAGGAAAGCTGGTGGGGGGTGTGTGTGCCTGAGTGCTGGGTGAGGGGTAATCTCTTCAGCCGACAGACCTGGAGTTTAAAGGTTGGCTCATCTACCTCTGTGGGGATTTGCCCCATGCACCCAGAAGCTAAGGCAGCCAACGTTTGCTTTCCATGGCTCCTGTTCGGTGTGAGCCACACCGAGAGGGTGAGTCTGGTCAGAGGAACTCCAGATATGCCCAACCTTTTCTCATCCCCACGTGCTCCTTGACTGCTTCTTCCCCACCTTGGCAGTTGTCTCCAGCTAGCATAAAGGTCAACCTGGGGGGAAAGCAAAGCCCCACCGCCCTTTGCACACTGCCAGGGGCACAGTCCCTCCCTGCTGGAACCAGGTGTGACAGCACGGGGATGCGGATGGCCCTGGCCATCCAGTGTCCACTCCTCTGCCTCGGCAGGGCAAGAGAGCCAGGCTGAGCTTCCGCCTCACACCAGTGATTTTCATGCACGTAGTCACTTGCAGCTGGGAGGAAACTGTTTTGGTGCTGCTTTAGGTGCTGGGATCTTGACTGCTGGGCCCTGGCAACGTGAAGGAGAGAGACACGCTCTCCTCATATGTGTAATACATGTCCTGTGGTGTAGGTGGGTTTGGGGTCGAGCTTATGAGAGCACAGAATCTGCAAGTTCTCACCTCTTCCTTCCTTCTCAAGCACTCTCAGACCAATACGCCGCACACTCAAAACAAACCACTTCCTTGCAAGCATCTGTACTATGAAGTTTTATTAATTCAGAACTGTAAAATCACTTTCTCCAGGTACCTCAGTGAGCATCAGTGTGAGATCCTCTGACACGGGATCCAAGGAGACCTGGTGTTCACTTCTGTGGACAAGCGAGAACCTTATTCTCTCTAAATAAGATGATTATCAAGGGGGTGTTTGTGCCCATTCTTGTTTTTGGGGACTCTCCTTTCCCTTTGCTGCCATGACTCATAAAACTCGTTAAACCAGAGTATGCCTAGCAGGAGAACTTCTAATTACATAGCAGTTGCAGGGCAGTGATGGAATTTATGTTTGACAGGCTGACGGCGAGATGGCTTTATCTACAAAGCTGTTTAGATGTCAGTATAGCCAATTCCATCCGTAAGGCTGGGCAAGCTGTACCAGGCACCAAACCAGCAAGGAGGAAGGTAAAATACGTGCCAGCAGCAGGCTCGGGACACTGGTGGTTTGCATAAACAGCCTGAAAACGTGCCTGTCATCACCGCGTCTGGGTCAACGTGTGGAAACATTATCTGGCAAACCGACAGTCTCGCGCTGCAGAGTGACCTAGATAGGAAATACAATGCAGGGAGAGAGAAGGTGAGACTGTGCACTGTTGTAACACATAGATCAGGTTATTTGCTGCTGCTTTTATCTGGCTATAAGAGTTTAATAGTCAATAAACCACTTGGAAACAAGTTCTGGCCTCTCCCTTCTCAGGCACTCTCACACCAAGGCAGCAGGCAGCCGGACCAATTTATGAACAATGTATTCCAGTACTTAGCAAAATATTAACAAAATATTCTGAAAACCACTGTACACATCTCAGCTAGGCGTGCACCACTTCAAGAGCACAGCCTTAAGGTTTCTGTGAAGCCGGTCAGAGGGATTACACCAACATTGGAGGGACTACTCTTCTTTTGTGTGCGTAAACAGGTTTGTTTACAGGAAGAAAACTCTTTCCACTCTGGCCTTTGAGATTACAGTAGAGGATTCAGTGGAAGCAGACTAGGATGATTTTGCTCACTGAAATCAAAAGGCAAAGTGAAGTGTTTGGAAACTAATGCGTGCTACTGTTTGAAATCCCTTCCCATTTGTACATGTTTTGCCATGGGGTACTTAAAAGCCATACATATGATCAAGTAATTTGTCATCAGTTTTGGGTTTGTTTTGTTTGTTGGTGGGTTTTTTTTTTCTTGTAATTTACCTTATAATTAGCACGTTGTATCATACATTCTAGCCCATCTAATATCAGCTTGCTCTGATTTTAAAACTCTACCATAAAGCCTTAGCATGCTGAAAGAAGTAAGTACTGCTCTGGCATGGAAAGCACATCACCTTTAAGGAAATCGTATCTGGATGAGGCTTTCAGGAAGGCAGAGGGATAATAATCTTGTAGGGCAATGGCTGAGTGTTCCTATATTATCATTTTCATATTATTTTTATATCAAGAAAAGAAAGATCTCTCAATTCTGAAACTGCTGGCAGGAAGAAAAAGATTTTATTAAAGATTGCGTATCAAAGGTCTTTGAGACCAAATAATAACTTACCTATAGCCCAGTGTGTTCAATATGCAGTCTGTGAGCAGGAAAATGGTTTGCTTTCATTCTTCTGTAGACAGAATGTCTCCCAAATTAGCTTTGTTGGCTCCAAATTACTCTGTGCAGTCAAAATTAAGCCTCTTCTTTGTATTTTTGTATTTTTTCCTCAAAATAATCAAACAGGTAATGGAGTATTCCTGTTCCAAACCTATAGTAACCGAGATTTTGATATTACCATGAGGCTGAGCTATCAGAAGTCAGAATGAAATTTTCCTTTTTCAATCCCATTTTTAAAATTATTTCTTTTGAAAATAATACATGAAGCCTGATCCCAACAAAATTTTTGCCCCACATTTAAACTGTAGATAAATCTTGGAAAATGCACTGTAACTAAATTTTGGAAGACAATGCTTTTTAATCTGTTGTCACAATCAAGGGACCTACGTTAATGAAAACGGGGAGTGTTAGGACAGATTTTTGTAGCTTCTGTAGCAGTCAACTGGTTTTCTTCTATATTTACGTATCTTTTAGAAACAGAGTTCCAAGTGTTTTGCTCTTGGGACTTACTCCAGAGTTATGTTTGTGATTACTCTGTCGTATATTATCTCACTCATGAAAGTCCATCAGAGCAATGAAAAAATTTCTACATGGTAAACTATTGTAATTCTTACAGCATCTATTGCTGTTTTCACTGATCCCAGTGAAAACATTTCTCCATTTGTTCTGGAGAGTGAAAGTTTTTCTCTTCAGTAGTGTTTCTTGACTGACTGAGGGAATATCAGGTATCTTTCTTTGTCATTTGCAGCTGACGGTCACTGTGGCTGCATTTTGCACTCTGCCAGCAGTAGTTTCTGTGTAAGATCTAAGGGAATTTCTCCCCGCGCGAACATTTTTGGGAAGAGCCTTCCGTCTTAATTATTCTCCTGTCAACCTGGCCACAGATCTCATCTTACATTCAAAGAGATCCCGTTCCCCTTCCCGGTCCTATCACGCCATTCCGTAACCCTCCTTCCGCTGCCTCCGTCGGAGCCCGGCACTGCTCTGCAGAGCGGGGTTGCAAAACCTCCTCGGGGATGAAGACCTCCTCTATTTATAGAGTCCTGAGGCCAGATGAAAGTTTCCAGAGAGCATTCTGGAAGGGCTCCCATCTGGCTGCTCCGAAGGCTTACGCAGGGAAACGAGCTTGCTACCTTGCTTCATAGCTTTGCCCTGCATATTAGCATTCGCTACACCTTTGCAGTAGATTATATCGTGCACCAGGCGAGCATTTGATGTTATACATCGACATTTATGAACTTTTGAAGAAGTTTTCTTCCTGACATGCCTTGTCCGTATCTGGATTACAAATGCAAAATCAGAGGCTTGGGGCAGATTCTCTAGCATGAACCCACATTCTCAATTGATTTTTATCCTAGGTCTGCGATTCAATGCTATCTTAAGATAACAGAGAGGGAGAACTGCTTTTCGCTTCATGCTGTAGTTTTTTCTTAGAAGATTCCGTCTCTTGAGGCTGATATTTTTAAAATTGGAAATAAGGTTCCATTAATAAATGCACTGCTGAGTGTTGCTCCCACAAAGATATGATTCAGCATTTCTTTTATTCATGTCACAAATGAAATACTGAATATTTCTTAAAATAGGGGAGAAATGGTCACCCTAGCTAAAATAGGAGGTAGAAGCCTGGCTGGGTACACAGAATAAGCATATCCACAAACACACGAGCCTTTGTGTGTATATGAGCTAGCCACATTTGGCCTCCCACATTGATAAGTTGCTGTTTATTTAAAAAAAAAAAAAAGAAAAGAAAAGGCAGCAAGCCCTTAACTACTTTTGCCCGCAGCACATGGCTTTTATTGGAGGATATGTTTGCACAAGGGAGGAGTGTTGCCTCCCACCTAAATTTCAAAAACGCTTACCATTTGGTAAATAGGTGAGGACAGAGCCTGTATCTATTCTCTGCCTGTCCTCTCCAGTTCAAACTCTATCTGTATCACACAGGGAGGAAACTGTAATCTGAGGAACCCTTTCAGGAATCTGTTTTTTAATGAAAACTTCTGAACGTGGTCCTAGCATTAGACGCAGTCTGAGGTTAACCTCCACAAAAAACAAACAACAACAAAAAGACTCCAACCAACAACAACCAAAACAAGAGAGAATAATGCCAGGGAGAAAATGTAAGCCTAATAAAACAGTAAGGAAAAAAGTTAAATCTGCCTCCTGACAAGATAAGCATTATCATCTTCCATTGCACTGATGAAGAATGTGTAAATTGCTTGCTGACCTTTTTTTTTGCTCCTGCATAAAAATGAAAGGCCATTTCTTCCAGTACCAATAAATGCCATCTTATCTCTAAGTCACTAATTAGCTAGCTGGGTGAGCAAGGAACAGGTTCAGGGGTAGCAATTCTAACAGTGACAAACTGATGCAGCATGATAGCAGGACTCAGACACAACCCAGTCCTAATTACAGCTCTGTAGCACATACTATCACTCCAAGAACAAACCAAAGATGTTAATAATTCATATTCAGCTGTGTGCTTGCACGAACTCCTGGTAAATTTAATTTTCCATGACCTAATATTTAGGTACTGCTTTGTAAAAGCTCTCCAGCATACAATTCCAGCACTACGTTTTACTGGATCCATTAACAGCATTGTGCCATCTGAATGTCCATTGAAAGAGATAAAATGAATAGTGTCCATTTAGATCATGCAGGGGGAAGACAACAATTTTTCACACTAATATAGGAATTTCAATTACTGTTATATCTACTACTAGCATTCCTGGTTTAGTAAATATCTGTCCTTGGTATAAGTTGCTTGGGAAGTGCTTTAAAACACGCTGAAATATCTTACTATACTATTAAGTATTAGACTAAGAGTATTCGCACAGAGGGTTGTGCTTGTTAGCATAGGAAACAAGAAGACACAGAACACCATCATAATGAGCGTGCATCAATATCACAATTTTTTATACCACGTTTGTTCAGTTCCAAAATCTCAAGAACTCTTTTAATTAACAGACAGAACCTTACAACTACTAAAACCTGGAAGAAAAAAAAAAAAATTAGAAAATGCTAAGTCCCTGGCATGTTGTTCACAGAACCAATAGCCTAAAACATCTCTCCCTGCATCCTTAGGTAGCAGAATCAGCTGATGCTAGCCATTATCCTGTCTTGGTATAGAATACCCTGCACTTCGGATCTGCCGATTCTTGCAATACAGCGTCAAAAGGAAAGGCTTCTCTCTCAGTTTGGGAGAAAGTAGAAATGGGTCAAGTTATATAATATGAAGTAAGTAAGGGTGAAGTTACGTGACATGACTGACTCAGCTTACCGTTCTGACTTGGGTGGTCCTGCTTTTCCCTCCCTGACTCCTGGCCCTGCTGGTCCACACCCTCTCTTGCACCACATCAAACCACTCGGAAAGCCGATCCAACTTGTTAATCCAACAGAAAACTATTCTCTTGAACTGACTCACCAAAGGGCTTGACACGCGTGGTGCTAAGGAGCATGCTGCTGGAGGGAGCAGAACCACCCCTTTCGGTGGGCAGCAACTCAACGCTCCTGACTTAAATGTAGCACAACCGAAGAAAGGGTTGCAGAAAGGCACAAGAGGAGTGCTGGAGGCAAACAGAAGGGCATGGTGTAAAAGCCTGTGTCTTCATGAAGGATGGAAATGCAAGAAAAGGCATCACAAAGCCCTTGGGATTGGGGAGACGCTGAGGGGGCAATGGCGGGAGAGCAACGGAACATTGCATCCTGAT
The DNA here is from genome assembly GCA_013398915.1 of Dromas ardeola. Taxonomy (NCBI): domain Eukaryota; kingdom Metazoa; phylum Chordata; class Aves; order Charadriiformes; family Dromadidae; genus Dromas; species Dromas ardeola. Next base: position 600,236 of record VYZM01020053.1, read on the forward strand.
CTGCGTCAGAGGGATGCACGGGAGCCCAGAGGCACCGTCCTGGCAGGAGGGGGAACGGGGAGCGCAGGAGAACACAGTGCTGAGCTGTACTGAGCCCATCTAGATTGCCATGGCTCTGCAGGGTTCAGGTTCACAATGCTTGTGTGTGTGTCTGTAGCCAGCCCTGGCAAAGGTGAGCTCTTCAGGACAGATGTGCTCTCTTGATAGTTTAACAAAACATGAGCTTATAATACTGTATCCCCATTGTTCAAGAAAAGGGGGAGGACACCATTGTTCACTTGGAAAACAAACAAAAATGAAGCCTGCCCCCATTCTTCTCAAGACATTGCCTCAAAAAAAAAAATCAAACCCCTAAGTCTTATTGAGGAATAACACCTAGTCGGTCTTATCAGCTCAAAAACTCCCTTGCTATTATCTTTTCCTTCCTCTCTTAAATTACTGAGACAGGCTTCTCCTTTCATAGCAGCAAATGGTTTAAGTTTGCTGTTTTCTTAGAATCTCTCTTACTGGGTACAACTGCCTCAATAAGAAAAAGAATTTAGAGGTAACAGAAATTGCGCTAGCCAACTGGAGAGAGGGAAAAGAAACTGCATCTTCACCCAAAGATAGTGTCCAGTCTTTTAGCAAATACACCTTTATGGCTTCAGGAACAAGTCTTGAGTTCCTCTCTTGAGCTCTGGGTAATGGTTTCTAGGGAATCAGGGAAAAACAGCAGAGACTGTAACCCGTTAAATATCAGGATATATTGTAATGCATGAGCTGACGGGCTCTCAAGCTTTCCAAAGCAAGGGGCAGGGAGCAAATTGTCCTTCTTGCCCACACCCCAGGCATCCCTGTTCTCTTTTCCAAACACAAGGCCAGGCCCTGGCAGAAGAGAGAACTACGTGCCTGGCAGCCGAAAGACAAGGAAAGAGAAAATATGATGTGCAATAAATCAGGTACGTGCAAAATAATCGTGGCAGGCCACATCATCCTAACACTGCTCGGCATTGTTTCCACCTTGATGATCTTTCAGCGTGTCACGATGCTGAATCATGATGACACAAGGGGCAGGAAGCACATATCAGATGCAAAGTGAAAAGTTCATGTTATGATTGTGGCCCTACGAAGCGCTGGAGAGACTTTCTTTACGTTGGAGTCCCTTGTTCTCATGCCGGTAGACTTGTCTGCATCGAAATCAAGGAAAGCTTCTGGAGCAGTTTAGCTAAATTTGACCTACATACAGATAAAACAGGAATCATCTTTTTTTTTTTTTTTTTTCCAAAACTGCTTATCGCTGTATCAGTGTGTGGATTTCAAATAGTGTTTAAAAAATGTTCTTTAAAAGTAACTTTCTGTTCATAACTGGACTTTAAGCACCCCGAGGGCCTGCTGGCTTGCTTAAGATAGAGGCCAAAAATGTACGTAATTGTCAGTCTTAGCAAGACAGGGAGTTCTTTTCTAACCAAAGCCAGAAATACTCCCTCTGGAGAAACCTCACAAACAATGTGGAAAAAGCTTTTGAACTTTCCATGGTACAAAGTTTAAAATGAGGACAAAACTGCAATGAGTCGATCTTGAGCATTTTCTAAGCTCTGCTGCATTTCCATGGCTTTACAGATACAGACATCTGGTAGCAGCATTTTCAGTTAAAAAAAAAAAAAAAAAGACATTGTCTTGTACTTCACTAGCATAATTAATTTTTCTTTACATATGAATAAAATCATTAAAGTAGTCAAATATTTTAATATGCATAAATCTCTCTGGATCAACCCTAAACATATTTTTGGTGTAATAAAAATAGGCTATATTCCCAGAGAAGTAAAGGCGTATCATTTCAGACAGACTCAGGGACAGCAAAAACAATTTTAGTTGCAGAGCCCGGAGGAATGCCGCAGTATTAAAGACAGTATTAAACACAAGTTTACACAAAGTAATTGAGAATAGTTCTCCTTATAATTTAGCCCGGCATTTATAATCTCAGATTATAATGAAAGGTTTTTCCTTTAAACATTACACCATTATGATATTCAGTGATAAACAACCAAATTATTTCTGTTACTTTCATTTCAGCAAAAACTTTTAGGGAAACTCTGCAATGGTATCAACAAGCACTACGCGGGATGGGAGGTGATCCAGGGTACTGCGGATTATTTTCAGGGCTCTGAGCCCGATCCTCCGTTGCCCCAAGGGCTGTGTGCCACTTGATGCTGTGACAGGAGAGCATCAAGCTCTTGGCGTACCAGAGAGCTGAAGCCTGGATCTTGAGAATTGCTGAGACCCCTTAGCTTGTGCTGGCCACAAGGTGACTTGACCCTGCGGTCTGTGTGCTCCTCCGTAATGGTCAGCACTAGCAGAGCCAGTCAATAACCCTACCACCTTCCTGACCACCTCTAACAGGGGACCCTTTCCTCCCTTTGCAGAAACAGGGGGCAGGGGCGGTATTTGGGAGATGAATAAACCACACTAACCCTTTGAGTACCTCAGGAAAAGAGCATGCATTCAACAAAGGAGCACTTGCATAGCCTTGTACTTTGTACAGTTCGTCCCGATTAGAAAGGAAGTGCGTGTAACAGAGAATCCAACCCAGACAAACATTTCTCTCGTTTTATTTGGAAAAGCTGTGAACCTGTTACAGTTCACTTGCTAGTATGAAAAGCAAGCTTGAAAAATGCCACTTGAGATTAGTGAGTAATGGTTTAAGTGGAATAAGAGCAGTCAGGCTGAAGAACGCAGTGCAGTGGTCTGGGGGGAAGAAAGCAAATGCTACAAGCCCCCAAGTTCTGAATTTTACTTGTGATGCTGTCGTGGACACGCATCTGTCTGACTGACGCCTTACACTACCGCCGACCTCAGGAGCAGGTGTAGCTTCCAAGTGGCCTTCTGGCAGCAGTGAGAAACTTAGCCTGGACTCCCAAGGACTTTTTTCCTGTTGACAGCAAAACTATGCGAAGATTAAATTATTTTTTATTTAAACTTTATTTCTAAGCTGATTTTGTTCTGTGAATTAAACTTCTCTAATCTTGTTATTCTGCATTCCCCTCTGTCCATGGGCTTCAAAGATTCTTTTTCCGTTGCTTATACAACCTTACCGCTGCAGTACTCCAAATATATAAAGCATGGTACAAATGCAGCTATTATTACTACTTAATTAAAACAGAAAAGTTATTAATTGACCAACTCCTCCTGCCCCCCTTTTTTTTTCATTTATAATAAACATACCAGATCCATATCTAAATGGTGACAAAAAACTATGACCTTGCATTAAGTTTATCCCACAACATCCTCACCATGACTGGTATTAAAGACTTTTCATCTGAAGTCTCTGCAAAGCAGCGTGTCTCATCGCTACCTAGTCACCACTCAGCTTCTTTCCCAGCACTCACTGACACATTCAAGAAACTCCTATCTTGGAAATGCCACATCAGGGAGCAAGTGAAGAGTAATCAGCAGAAAAGAAAGAGGAGGAAGTCCCTTCCCCCTCGGTTTTGGCAACCATCATGTTGGTCATTTTGCTTTGTACACCATATGTGGCTTTTCGTCATGCTTTGTCCTTATGCTGTCTTTTAAGGAACAAGCTCTTTGGCAATGAATAGAGTCTTTATATGCTTCGAAAACATTTCTAGCATATTGTAGACACCATTGTAATATAAATACTCATTGTCTTCCAGAGTTTCCTTACCACCACCACCACTCTTTTCTGCAGCTTTGCCACTGGACAACAACCTTCATTGAATTGTTTTGTGCAGCTGGTGAAGTACTGTAATCATAAAATATGGCAAATGCCTCATATACCCGAAAATGGATTTTATTGAACTTGGTATTTCTGTTGACCACGCTGGGGAAGAGTATGTCAAGACAACCTCAAGCAGCTCAGCACATTAGCAAATGTAAAAACTAAGACCTTTAATTGTATCCCAAAAGACATGTGGGAAAGAGAGGGAAACAACAAAAGACTTTTGAAGCCAAATTAGCCCATGAATTAATAACTATCATTAGGTTTCGGCAAGGCACCATATTTATACCTTGGTCCTTTTCTTATTTGTTTCATAGTTGGACTACTGTGACTTTCATCTCCATTATGTTTGCTGAAGGAGTACGCAACAAATGCAAAAGGTCTTTAACTCTTCAGTTTCTTTCTGGCAGATCGTCATTGTTTGCATTTCTCAAGTTTTTGAAAATAACAGCCTTGACTCTCTTCTCATTTAGCCCAGTTTAACAATGCTGCAAGTCCAAAGAATTCGGTTGCATTAATCTCAGTTTAAAGCAAACTAGAGGAGTGCTTAGCCTAGTATTTCTGACATACCTCATACCTGTAGTTAAAGAATAACTCTCATTAAACCTAGATTAAAAATCCTATCACTTTATGCCCTGGACTGAAAACTTGTTTTTAACCCCCTTCCTTCTACCTCTACCGCTGCATTTTCCTCCCTTTAAGGGCAATGAACAAAGAAATTACTAATCTGCAACTCTACCTGGTTTTAGTTCCCAGCTTTTCCAGTTCATTCAGCTTTTTTTTTTTTTTTTTAATTCAGCCTTGGAGCTTGCTGATCACATTCACCTTGAAATCTCATCCTTTGGGCTTTCATGACCTTGTCCTCTGACTACTCCTTTTGCCTTTCTAATAATTCACCTTGTTTTTCCTTCTCATTTTCTGTGTATCTACCACAGGCATTTGTAGCCTTGGCACACTTTGTTTCTCCTTTTACATCCTTCACATAGTACACACAGTGCCTAACATTCCTCCAAGTCCTATGCTATGGCAGTTAATTTTAAATCGAGTTCTCTACAGAGAGATGATAAGAACCAAACAATTTTAATTGCATACATAAAGCCATCTCACTGTAATACAAATATATTACAGTCTTAAGCCTCACAACAGCCTGTGAGGAGTGAACGCATTACTATTCCTCTTCTACAGTGGCAAAGAAAAACTGATTTATCCAAAATCACATGAAAGCCTGTGGTGGCCTATGGGTTACCAACCAGAGGATTCATTTCACCTTTCTACCTCCAGATCTGTACCTTGGCTCACGTATTTGACACTTCTTGGACTTTAGAATGGATTTGCTTTACAGGCAGTGCACAGGAACTGCAGGCACTGCCTCTCACCAGCCCAGCCCATGGAGAGAACGCTTGCCGTCTGTTCACCAAATGGTTCTCCGAGGGGGTGGGCAGGAGAACTCCCAGCCCGGGAGAAGTCCTTGCTTCGGCTTACCATGAGGCCATGCAGCACTGACCACCATGTTGGGCTGTATGGCAGGAAATTGCAGAATATGCTCCACTTTCCTAACATCTACCACAAGCGAGCAAAGCCACAGGAAAGACGGATCGCTCAGAGCTTACACATCACCTCAGAGGAGTCCAGGTCCCCGTGTGGTTTCTGACAGCCGACGTGACTGTGTCGGGACCTCTGTCCCTCCACCGGCGCTGCTCTGCCAAACCAGCTTCCTTCTTCCTGTCAGGGGCTTTGCCATGTTGATCACAGCACTGGGCCCCAACTCCTGGCCTCTCCTCGTTTCGGCGGCCACATCACCTGCTCCTTCTTTTTGCTTTTGCTTTTTTTAACCGGCCTGACTCCGGCCTTCCCTACGGCCGACTTAGGTGGGACACAGGCCACAGGTTATTTATGAGGGAGCCAGCGCACGTCCTGCTCTGCCAGCTATCCGGCGGGGATATTTTGGGGCCTTCGGGTGCGACAAAAACCTGGCCCTCCACAGCGGGCTGGCTGCCCGCCGCCACCCTCCCTGTCACTCAAGGCCACAGCACCCGGCTTCCATGTCGGCCCGGCGCCCCTCTTGCTCCTCGGTGCCACCGCCTCACCTGCGGCGGGCCCCGCATCCCCCCGCCTAACCCGGCGGAGCGCAGGCACAAGGGCACCCACGGATTAGCGACAGCTGGGGTGCTCCGGCCAGACCACACCGGTGACACCCCCCCGGCAGTTTCCCAGGTCCCTGGCGGCGGCGTGGGTCGGCGGCGGCCGGGGAGGCCGCGCTCCTCGGGAGGCCGCTTCCGCCCTTCCTCCCGCCGCCCGGCCCCGGCCCGAGGCCTGTCCCTGCGCTCGTCGCCGGGTCTGGGCCCGGCGTCTGCGGCGATGCCCATCGGCCTCTCCGCACGGAGCGGCTCGGCTCGGCCT
>VYZM01020053.1:607908-619037 GCA_013398915.1 Dromas ardeola
GCCCCGGGCAGGGGCGGGTGTGCGCGCACGTGTGCGCCTGCCCGCGGGTGTGCGTGCGTGTGCGCACGTCCGGGTGTCCCTCCGTGCGTGTGTCCGTGTGTCCGTCTGCCCGTGTGTCCGTCTGCCTGTGCCCGCTACTGCCCCGCTCCCCGCAGACGCCTCCCAGCCGCGGGCCCGGGCTGGGTTGGCGGCGGGCGGGGGGGTGTTGTCCGCCGTCAGCGCCCCGGGGGTTGCTCTCCACCGAGAAGGTGTGGAAGGGTTGGTGTGTCTCTGCTTTTCCAGAGCAGGGAGGGTGGAAAATAATTACAGAATGGTTAGACTTGGAAGGGACCTTAGAGATCACCTAGTTCCAACCCCCCTGCCTTGGGCAGGGACACCTCCCACTAGACCAGGCTGCTCAAAGCCCCGTCCAGCCTGGCCTTGGACACTTCCAGGGATGGGGCATCCACAGCTTCTCTGGGCAACCTGTTCCAGTGACTCACCACCCTCACAGTGAAGAATTTCTTCCTAATATCTAATCTAAATCTACCCTCTTCCAGTTCCAAGCCATTACGGATCATCTTATCACTACGTGCCCTTATAAAAGTGCCTCTCCAGCTTTCTTGCAGGCCCCCTTCAGCCACTGGAAGGCTGCTATAAGGTCTCCCCAGAGCCTTCTCTTCTCCAGGCTGAACAACCCCAACTCTCCTGCCTTTTGTTCGAAACTTGACCCACTTCTTGTTAAAAACTTGGCCTCGAAACTTATCCGCGAGGCGAGTAATATTGAACTGCAGCTTCACCCGTGGTCTCCCAGAAAAACTGGAAGTGAAATACTCATTTTCCCCTGAAAACGGGGCACTGCAGTGCCTTCTTGTGAGGAACAGCAGCCCTCGGCCGGAGCGGCGCTTGCTGGGTAGTGTGAAAAACTGTGCATAACGTTTGCGGGCTGGCATGAATGGGTCAGGTTTTGGTAAGTCCTGGCTCAGAAAATGGGCTTAAAAAATGCGGATATGGGACCCATAGCAGTGTGTGAGTGCCCCGGTGGCACTGCAGAGCGGTGAGTTACAGTGTGACCCTCTGGCAGCTGGTACTACAGCGGGCAGCGGAGTCACTGCTGTGAGGAGCAGCATGGCTTGCAGGAAAGGTTTTATTTTTTTTTTAAACTATCATGAAGTCTCTGTTCCGCAAAAATCTTACTCTTTAGCTGTCTTTAGAGACCAGAGAACTGAGTCAAAAATCTCCCATTGTATTAGCCTAATTTGCAATTCCCTTCCAGTCCTTTAAGTAAAATTCCTGCCATTGGTAAAGGCTAGTAATGAATATTCATCAGTATCTTTTCAGTTTTTTAAAAAAAAAAAAAGACGGGGGGAAGCCCCTTGACAATTTGCTACCTCTGTTAAAACATAAGGAAGCTAGTGAATTGGTAGGGACCATCCCGCCGTGGTGGTTGCAGTGTCACAGACAGACTGTTGTTGCTGCAGCTGCAGAATCTCAGCTGGTAGGAAGCTGCGGGAGGGAGGAGGGGAGAAACTGGGAGGCAAAAAACAGCCCTGGATTTGTTCGGGGCACGGGAAACTCCTGTGATAAAGAAAAGTGGGTGGGAATTTTTCATTTTTTTTTGAAATGTGATCTTTGCGTTCCTTTAGTTGAACCAGCGCAGTGCTAAAACTTTTTAACAGGAACATGGTCTAGATTCTCCCTAGATCCGTGTTAGTTTGGACTTTCTAAAGCCAATTTGTCTTTCAGACAGTCCTAAATCTCTTCAAGACCTCACTGCTTCAAACTTGCACTCTAAAAATATCAGTGGCTTTGCTGGGTTTCAGTTTTAAGCAGCAAAGAGGAATACCGCTTCTGTTTTTATGTGCAGTGGTATGCTTCTGTAAATAATACATGCCAGGGCTGTAGAAAAGGACTTTTGGAAGTGTAATCCTGAATCACACGAGCAGTTCCTGGACTACTGTACCTTAAGTTTTTAAGTAGTAACTGATACTTTTGCTAATAGTGAAAGATAGAGAAAAATCGCTTCGTGTTGCATGCTTTTGTGTAGCTACAAGCAAAGTAATGAAGATTGTTTAGTTTTCAGTCACAGCTGAAATTCCGCTGTATTTGGGGGATCAGAGCAGGTGCAGGGATCACATCAGTAAAGGTGCAGTGCGTTTTACTCCTTGGTGGTATGGAAATGCATTACTTTCTGTCTTCTCGCATTGCCTTACTTATCTTCCCACAAAAGTCTGTGCTTGTAGTGCTGCAGGAAAGCTCAGTTCCCTAAAGCTTGAGCAAATGAAATGACAGAACGAAAACTGGCAGTCACTCTTGAGATTCACCCCTGAGTTGAATAAGTAGAAGCAGCTGGTGAGGAGAGATGGGCGAGTCTCTGGGAGAGTTTGGTCTGTTGAAATGTGGGGTTTGTCAGTGTTTGGGAGTGCTTATTCGTAAAGTCAGCAGGGGTAGGAGTGATGTGACTTGCACCTTCTCTCTTCTTTTGTGTCCATGGAGAACTGCACCTTTGCTCTGCCGTGAATGCCACAGTAAATTGAGTTGAAGGGCTGTGGTGGGGGGAGCAGTCCGGCAGTGGAAACTTCTGTACATCCTCCCTGGTCAGAGGTGGGGAAAGGAAAGGTGTAAAATAAATACGGAGACACCTTTTGGTTATCTGAAGTAATTTTTTCTTCACTTCTTGCCTCTGTTTTTTTCTGAATCGAGTTTTGATTGCGTTGCTGCCAGAGTCCCAGTATACTTTTTATTCTTGGCAGAAGAGATCAGTGTGCAATGGAGATACTGTAATAGCTGCAACTGGTCACTCTGGAGCTTTTCTGTTAGTGTGCTTTGTGTGGAGACAGCTGCTTAGTTCATTTAGTCAAATACAGTCTGCTTTCAAATCTTGATGGGTATGGTGGATTTGCACTCACAGCAAAGACTTTTTAAAAGGAACCATCCACGTGTGATATTTATTCTTACTGGTTTTATTTTAAGTTATAGGACCAAAATGCATGGAAATGTAGCACACATTGACTGAGCTCTTATAGAGTAATTTTCCTGTGTGCATGTGTTGCAATACTGTGGTTTGAATAGTTGGTGTGTGGAGAACTTAGTGTACCATTTTACTGAAGGTGCTAAATAAACCAATTTGCAGCATCACTGGTCAGATTTGTGATTCCCCAGCATCTGAGCTAGCAAAAGAATTCCAGCCCTTGGGCATCCCCCTGCCCTCTCTAAAACACTACCAGTGCTAGCTCCACAAGGTGATGGGTTGGCACGGTATTAAATGATGCAGGCTGGTACAGCAGCTCGTGCAACAGGGGACCTGCTAGAATCGGTCTGTGCTCATCAATGTCAGGGATGTAGCTGTGCTGAGGAGGTCTGGGGTGGTGAAGTCCAGGAGTTTGTGTTTCTTCGAAAAGTAATTTACTGAGAAATCAGATGGGCAGTGTGTAGCTTTGAGGAGAAGGTGATTTTGTGTGTTGTTTTGGTTTTGTGGTGTGTTTTGTTTTTTTTTTTAAGCCTGACTTTTTTTCTTTCTTTTTTTTATTAGACCTTTAAATGAAAAATAAGCAAAAAACCCAAACCACTTGCAGCCAGTTGTTCAAAATATCGTTGTTGGGTTCACTGCAGTGTCTTCTTAGAAAACTGGCTTTGTTTTTGAATGTTGTGCAAGGGTTGGCATTATGTCACAGGAGCTTTTATTGAATCTTTAACCTTTACCAGATCTAGTTCAAGCTCTGTAAACAAGCATATCCTATTAGAGGGAATGATTCATAAATAAATCCGCTCCACAGCGTGCTGAAATTCCTACCCTCTTTCTATTACTGAGTCTTTAAAAATGTTTTGTTAACATATAAAATTATACCTCTAAAATCTGAGGTTTTATTCTCTGTACTTCAGCTAGCAGATGGGTACTCTTACAGAAATGAATGGATTATTGATCAAAGGTTTTAGTGACGCTGTTGATCAAGGCTAATTGTTTTTGGTGTTGGGGAAAAATAGCTGTAGATAAAATAGAAGAGATGATACCTAGATTATCACTTCAAATTTAGTTAAGGCTTACTTTTTATACATATTGCTGTTGTTTGCACTGAACTTGCCATCACTTCTACTAAGTGTCTAGAAGCAGTACATGAAAAGGGGAAAAGAAATGGGTCTTGAGAAGTATACCCTGCAACTCAGCCTGTAAAACTGTCAGGGGAAAAAGCTACATTGTTTTCATGGAATCTATTTTAAACTGATTCACGTTCACCAGGGCTGGTCTCTTAAGGTAAAGGACATGAAATAAATTAAAATGTTAAATGTGTGAGAAACCTGAGATTTGAAAGTCTCTGTTAGGGGGTTTCTGTAGACTAACTGGGCTACCTAGAACTGATCTACTTAAACTGATGTGGTTCTGCTTAGACCTGACCATCAGTAGATGGTTGCTCCAGCCTGAAAGGTACCTATATAGCAGTAGGTATAAACTAGCCAACTACCTTTGAGGTGTGTGGACAGTACAGCAGCAGTTATAGGGGAATGGCTATCTATTTACTCATTTCAGAAGTCCTGATTTACTGCATTCTTTGCTTTTGTTCTCTTAGTCTCTTTCTTTCCAGGCTCTGCTTCCTTCTTTTCTCTAGCAGATGGTGGCACATACTTGCATACATGAGCTGTATCTCATGAGTCTTTCTCCTACTTCCTGTTATTTTCTAGGTTTTTCTTCTTCCATCTCTTCCCAAAATATTAATTCTCTTTTTTTCCCTTTCTATGAACAGTTACCACGCTTACACATGCACGTATTTCTGTTTCCTGCCTGTTCTATATTAGATAGCCAGTGGAGTTATAAACCTGCTTATCAAAGTCAGGGAGTGAAATCCTTCTGAATCTCACCCAGGTGAGAAGGTTTTTCCTTATTCCCCACACAGAGGCTGCAAAGGCTTTAAGGGAGGGGGCAGCTTTATGATTTTTTTTTCCTTCTTCTGGACTCTGCTCATCATCTAAAACTTCATATAACTCTGGAGTTTGCATCCATTCCTGGTATTGCAGTAATATTGGGACATCCCGGTCATGGACTGGGTTCCTAATAATCACCATATAAATGGACATCTCATCTATTAGCTGTTCCTGGTTCTGCTCCCATCACACCCAGTGCCACCCATCTCCTAACCCTCCCCCATGCTTTTTATTGGTAGGAGATTGAATAGACAGTTTTACAGTCGTTGTTATATCCCTTTAGTTTTTGCTTCATTCCCAGTCCTTGTAACTTGTCAGAAGACCTACAGTTCAAATTGCTGCATTTTCCTGCTCTCTTGTCTCTACCAGTGGCACCTGCTGCTTCTCAACCACCAGTGGCTTAAAAATTTGCTTTATTAGCTACACATTGTGCAAGCCTGCTTTTCTGCTTTTTCTTGAAATTGTTGAATTACGTAATTGCTCATCCCTTACTCTCTCCCTGCCTCCAATCTCAAAATAAACTGACCTGATTGCAAGTACTTTACCTGCTGCTTATAATTCCCTGGGTGCTCATCAGTTTTCAATACGATGTTGTGCACAAGAGCATTCTGGAGTTTTCTGAAGACCTAGAGAGCTCTGGATGCAGACTAGTCCCTATTAAATTAGCTTCTTGCAAAGTTAGTAACGCTCCTTTAGAAAATAATCCTCTGAGAGTGAGTGGATTTCTCATACCCTGCTGTTAGCTTTTCTATAAATTGGAAAGAAGAGGCTCTCTGCTCTGGCCATTTATTTCTGTTGCAGCTTTCCTACAAACATGTTGGATTTATGTTACCAAGCGAAGAGAAATGTGACTAAGGAGCAGTAATCAGCTGGTACACAGCTGCTGACAACTTCAGCTCTAGCCCTGAGAGGGGGGGCAGAGGGAATGTGGGAGGGAGGATAGGTTAAGTCTGAATTTTGCAGATGCTGCTCAAAACAGCATACAGGAGACCTGAGCAAGATTTCTGGGTGTTTTTCCCTGCTATATCTTGTTCTGCAAAATATAACTGTGAGCGTTTGTGGCAATAGGAAGACAGATGAAAGTAAGAGGTAGAGAATAAGGACTTGGCAACAAAGCAGGTACTGGAAAGCGATGATGGTGGCAAAATGTCAGTAGAAGAAAAGCAAGCACAGAGGTGGATGCGGTGCTCTGCTGCAGCTCCGGTGAGCTGATCTCTCTGATCAGAGAACCCAAGAGCTGCAGCTGGGAATCCGGGCTGAGGAGCATCTGTGAAGTGGGAAGCTTCCCCTCAATTTGCTTGTGGCGTGCCCGGTTACAGAGATCTTTCTGTATCACTCTGGGGATTTATTTCACTATGACGCCTTGAATTATTTCTTGGTAGAAAACTTAGTGATCTAATTGGTTCCTAATGGATGACCATACAGGTTTGAATTTGTCGCTGTGGTGTGGGAAAGTGTGTGTAAATCTCTCTGTCTCCCAATGCTCACTTGAGTTGCTTGACCTTGATATAGACTATATCCTTACTGATTCTTTTCCTGACAGCTGTGTTTCTGTTGGCAATGGTGTTTTCTTCTAGACGAGTGTGCTGGTCAGCGAAGGATTGTATCGTGATCCACGGATACCCAGCAGCCCACAGTTCCTATATCCCTGTTGGGGTAGAGCCCTGATATGCGATGAGTACAGTTTCATTTGTTGTTCCTCATGTACAAGTATTTTGGATCCCAAACAGAACAGATGATCAAAAGGCTGTCGTCTCTAATGCAAATGATCTTTTGATTGGGAAGCACAGCATCCAGAAAAGACACTTGTTTATGGTCAGTGAAAATGAAAATGTGAGCATTGCAGAGATTCTGTCAGGTTCTCCTACTAGAGAAAATTACAAAGATTTACTAGTGTCTGAGGGGCTACTGTGTGGTGATTGTAGCTTTGAAGTGTGGTAATGAATATAGTGCGCCTGAAGGTGGGGAGCACCAACTGTGACTGCTAGGAACTTCTGCGTACCCCTGTGTCTTAAGCTGTAGTTCAATGGACACTTTCAGCTGGCGCTGCTGGAGAAGTCAGTCACTCATCTTTGCCAGCACAAGTATTTACATGGCCATCCTGTGAACTGGTTTGGGGAACTGATCCATCTGAAAAATAAACTGGCAAAAGAAGTGCTCCTGGTTCAGTGTTCAGATGTTTGTGCTGGCACAGGGGACTGGCAGATGGTGAGACTTTCTTTCAGCAGCAATGCAAATTTATGCCAGCTTAAAGTGTTTGCCAAACTGCAGCCTTAGTTTAACACTTAGGGACTGATTATCCCACAATTTGCCTGTGAAAATTCAAACACAGTTTAAGAAATCTTTTTTTTTTTCCCCCCCTTTCTTAACCTTTCTTTTCTTTGTTCTTCGATGTTCAGTGTGAGACTCCATTTTTGCCATCAGAAATGCATTCTTCTGTCCTCCAGGGATTTTCCTGTGACAGTTTTATACAGAAGCTTTGCTGGTGTGACCACCATGTGATCCTATGTAACATGCACAGGGAAAAAAGTATTTTATCCAAATGAAAACTGATTTTTTTTTTTCCCTCATCTCTGTCCCCTCCCTCCCCTCCCACTTCAAAACCAACCTACTAGCTAGATTTCTTGCGCATGTTGGCTGTGCCTATCCATTATTCTAGAGTTTTATTAGCACCAAAGACATTCTTGGTTTCTCTGTTTCAAGACGGAGCCGGACTCTGCGACGAACGCTGTGCTGCAGCTTATTACTGTTGCAACTGGGAAGGAAAGTCCCTGCTCAGCCACATCCCCTTGTGCCAGGACCAGCACTTGTTCTGCTTCGGGGGCTCTGTCTCAAACAGACAATTTCAGTACTGTTTCGCTTTCCTTGTCCTGTTTTCTCCCTGTTCCCTGGTGCATTAGGATAGCTGGCTCTGCAAAATTCTGGATTGATTTGTTCCTTGCTTTTTCCCGGTCACTTTTGACTGTGCAACTGCAGTTAGTTTTTGAGTTGTTGCAGTTCTGGAGATTAGGAACCTGCAGCCTTGTGGTTTGCGCACATCAGTGGTTTCAATACACTGTGGGCAATTAATTTCCTTTTTTCCTGTTAGTGGTATCAATGATTTTCTGACTGCGTTGCTGCTTTGATGTGCTGTGCTGTCTCTCTTGTGCAGAATGGGCTCGATTCAATACCACCTAAAAATCAGGCGGGATGCTTTTCATCATAGCTGTACAGCTTGAGAGGAAGAGCCGTCTTCCCTTGCCGGTGGCCTCTTGGGCTGAAATTCCTTGGAAGTGGTGTCCTGCCAAGTCATAGGACTGTCTGAACAGCAGTCTCCTCAGATCTCTGGGTTTGTTGTATCAGTAACCTTGACTGGGTATTTGAGAGATGTTTTCCCTTTTTTTAGATGATGTTTAGTTTCTGAATAGGTTGCCAGCTATTTCCTGCAAATAAATTGGCAGCATGTTATTCTCTTTCATGATATTTACCTGCATTCATGATGTTTGTAATTCAGTTGTGGTGTTTAGACCGTTCTGGTTAATATCTGACAGCTTTTGGCTCAAACAGGCTAGGTTGCTGTTGGAATTTTGCAAAATGCTGTCTTTCTAGTCGCTACCGTGTTGTCCTGTGCTGAATGCTAGTATGTATGTATGTACCTGTAGGTGTGTACATAGTATACTTGTAGCTTAAATGAAGGCTTTCTGCTGCAGCAAAAAGGAAACTTGTTTTATAAAAGGGAAACAGATAGTCTGTATAGAGCAAAAGTTTCTTCTTGCCCCTTCAAAAACTGAGTCGGTTTTCTTTAGGCACTTTGGCGTGCTCTTATACAAAGACACCGATTTTTCATGTCAAAATTCAGTTTGAGATTGTTGAGTGTGTTGGTTCGTTTATTCTTCAGTGAGATGCTCGTGGGGCTCCCTGTCTCTTGTGCTGCTGTATTTTGTTACTTTATAGTAAGGGACAATCTGACTGTGGACAATCCAAGGACTGTGTTTTGGGAATAAATATACTTGGAATATACCAATACAAGATCTTTAATCATTGGCATGTTTTTTTTACACTGTACTAAGGAAATAATATTTTGAAAGCAGTATTTACAGTGAACAGAACAATAAAGTTATTCGACTGTGCAGCTGCTACTGAATGGAGTAATCGTTATTTATGATACCCTTTTTGTGTTCCACGTTTGTGGGTTACTACTTAGACCCTTCAAAAGGAGGACTAACGCTGGTCTTTGTGGCCTTTTGCTGCTCCTTAAATCCTTGTAAACTCCTTCCAGTTTCTGAAGATTGTTGGTTAACGATGGCTGATGAAGCATTTTTTCAGTGCAGGCTTGTGCCAGAAGTAGTTGGTAAGTGGCAGTTGTAAACTTCAGGCCGAAAGCAAATTCACTCACTGTTCCAGAGCAGTGTCGGTCAAAACCAGAGCAATGCTTTTATGCACGTAACAGCTGCTTACGCATGAAGACTTTCTTCTTGTTCTTTGGTATTTGACTTATAACTACTCAAGAGTATTTTTGTTAGCATATAATGTTTTAAATAGGAATCGGGTAGAAATGTACATGCCTGCAGTCTACATGGACGTTGTGTGTGAGGGTATGGCCGTTATGTGTATGTCGTGTGCATAGTGCTCTAATGAAGACATGAAGGGGTAATTAATGGGATCTAATGAAAAAGACTATTTTATAGCCAAGGAATAATTTTACACATTAATTTAGGGTGAGACCAGCTCAAGGCACATAGTTTGACCATGAAGGCGTTCTGGACTGTACAAATGACATACAGCTTTGAGGAGATGCTGCTGTGCGGCCCCAGTGTGCTGTTGTGAGAGCAGAACCTGAGACTGCTTTGCCTTGTTTCAGCAAAAACAAGCATTATGTTGAAAATGATACAAAGGTGAAAGCGGTGGGGGAGTTCAGGAAGCGGTTCTCCCTTGTGGTCCTGACAGGGTGCAGGAATTATTGTGTTGGTTGTCAGATGACTGTAAGAAGTTTTAAAATGCAATAAATTGGCTGAAGACTTGAGGGTTTTATGTGTACTTGCTTGTTTTGTTTTGTTTTTTTTAAATAAAGGTATTCTAAATGTGTTTATAGGAGGAGCTTGTATTGTGAATTCACATCACTTTTCTGTTGATAGCTAGAAATTCTTGGTGAAGTGGCAGAAGCTGCAGGTTTCTTTGCTGGGCATACTGTCGCTGTGGCTTGATGACCTTCTGGTGTGCCATGGTCTCTTATTTTCCTGTTTGCGTAGTTCAGAAGGCTGCAGCTGTGTAGTTAGAACAGTCCTGAAGTTACTAGGCAAATTAAATCAAAAAGTTACAGTAATAGACTAACCTGACTATTGTGATAATGCGGAATTTAAATTGCTAGAGATCAAAAACTTGGTCCATACTAATTTTGAGGTGGAAATCCTCATACGTTTAAGTTCTCTGCACTGTGGAAAAACTCCAGGGATGCAGCACGTGAAAGGTTTTGTTTATAGTTGGTTAATAACATACCTTTCTTCTTGCTGCTGTCTGTCCTGTTCAAGCATCTGTTCAAGCAGCTAACCCTCGCTGTGGATGCCCAGCTCCCTTGACAGCTTCTGCTGTATTTGGACAGTGTGTGGTCTGTGCTCGGCCGAAGGCATCGCGCCCTTCCAGTTCCAGCGGTTGCGGCGTTGTTGTTCAGGCAGCTGGCACGCAGCCTTACTGCTGTGAGAAAGGAAACTGTGGCCAGTTGATAAGGGCATCTTGAACTGACTCAGTTTCAGCTGGCATATTATAGGATCTCCAGTGAAATAGATGTTGGCTAATGGTACCTCTCTTTGGCTAAACCTTAGATGTGTCACCTGTAGCCCCTCTATGACAGACCATCAGCCAGTCAGTAGCAGTCTTCATAATAGTGGATTTGCTTTTTCAGGACTTATGGGAAGAGGCTGGGGGAGCTGGGTCTATTTATGATGGACAGGAGAAGGTGTGGGGGGATCGTACCAGTGTGCGCAGATACTGATGGGGGGGCAGTGAAGAAGAGGGAGCCACTCTCTTCTCAGCAGTGCCAAGTGTCAAGGCAGGGGGCACACTGAAATGCAAGAAACTCCATTTAAACATAATAAATGTTTTTTCCACTGTGAGGATGATCAAATGGAAAAGCAGGTTGCCAGAGAGGTTGTGGAGTCTCCATCCTTGGAAATACTCGAAACCGGACTGCTGATCACTCAACCTGCTGTGGGTGACCTAGCACTGAGGAGGAGGCTGGACTAGCTGATCTCCAGAGG
>VYZM01020053.1:619098-630334 GCA_013398915.1 Dromas ardeola
AAAAAAATGCCGTTTAGAGCGGAGGAGATAGAAAACAAGCCAAATTTTGCAGTCTATTATAATAGTTTTTTTCAAGCAATGGCACAGTCAGTAGTAAGTCCTGCTTATTGCTCCTCTGAGTGAAGTGACCAGCAGTCTGTCTTCTTACTAGTGGTTATTTGCTTCTTAAAGGAAAATTGTGGTTGCGTATGTAAATAATGTAACAGTTTGAAGTATTCCTGGCTTGGTTCCCTTTTGGTCATCTAGGTGGTCACTTGTACTACAGTCTGTGCTGCTGCATCTTCACTGTTTTCTCCCATGTTGCCTGTTGTACAGTTCGTATGTGCATGTGGCCATTACTCAGTCCCATCCTAGGACAGCTTCCTGATTTAAAGCATGTGTTCACGTCACAAGACTGATTTAAGCAAAAGTTTAAGAAATTAAAACCAATTATTTATAGGGAGGCTCATACTTCCACTCCAAAATTATTTTAAAGTTAAATGTGATTTTGGTACTTCTTCTATAGTGAGACGGCATAGTGCCCCAGGAGATAGCTATCCTTACTTTGATGGACAGACAGAGAAATGAAATGCACTATTTCAAAGCCACAAATTACGAAGAAGTGCTTTACTTTAATATTTCTCATATTTTTATTTTATGTAGCACACTTGTAACAGACACCTGGACAAGATTATTTTCAGCATTTTAGTTTTATTTTACTTAAGAAAAATGCCACCTACTTAACATTAAAAACAGTTTCAGAGAATTCTGAGGAGGGAACCTTTGAACAGGTAGGAGCAAGGCTCGTACATTTTGTCAGACTGTTGTATAAATAAAAAACCTGTGGCTCTCAAATTACAATCCTAAGCCCCTGTTTAACTTCTAGCCATTTTTCTTTCATCTGTATTCCCCATGAGTACTTGCTGCTCCTGCCTGAGTTCCCTTGGAGACCTCGGTCCGCAGTGGTGGGCACCTTTTCTGTTGAACGCAGGGAGAAGGAGCAGGGGGCCGAGAGATGGGCTGTCCCTGGCAGGGGTGCAGGGGACTAGGCTTGCCTCAGTTGTTGCTCTCTGCCAGGTATTCGGCAGTTGCAGGCACCCCGTTGATGCGCCATCCTCTGCAAGGACTGTGTTCGAAAGATAAGAGCCCCGTGCCTCTCAGGAGATGCCAGTTTGATCATCCGTGCCCTGTATCTAGTCACAAATTGAAGCCAGATGGACTTGTGCTCATCTGAAGTGACCTTCTGTGTGAACTAGATGCTAGACCATCCCTGAATTGTAGGGTAAAGCTATGTGTTTCTGAAGAGTATGCAGTCTTACTGGAAAAAAAAAATAAATAATGCATTGAAACAGAGATAAACCAGCCATTGTTACTGTTAAAATGCTGATGACCCACTCTGCTCAAAACTTAAACCGTTTTTACATGCTGGCTAATTAGTTTCAGTTTCTAGTAAGTTGACTTCTCATATTTGCTAGGTGGGACTTCTTCCTTATGGATGTCTGTTTCACACAAGTATTTGTCATCTGTGTTCGCACTATTATTTATTTGTTGTTGATGATCAAAAGTAGGTATGTATATGAAGCTTTGAAATGTAGCTAGAGGTTGCATCTGGACCACTGCTCTTAGTAAGCACAGATGGATGGACATACTCGCCATTAATTTATGTAATCTTGTTTTAAAAGCCATTTGTACTTTTGGCCTTTGCAACATCCTGTAACACCGAGTCCTGCAGTTTGATTAGATGGAAAAGGAACTTCCTTTTGTTTAAAACCTACTGCCTGGTGATTTCAATGTCTCCTAGACTCCGCATTGTGAAAACTTATTTCCCAGTAGTTTTGCTTTTTATGGTTTTAGAAGTCAGGCATATATTTTTCAGCTGACACTCTTTCCCTCCTAAACTGCAGAATTGTAGTCTCTTTAGTATTTCTTCGAATTGGTACTTTTACGTTTCTGGTTATTTCTGCTGCCCTTCTGTGGAGCTTTTGCTTTTCTGGTTCTGCTAATCCTTCTTTAAGGCAACCAGAATTCCAGTATTAACGTACAAGTACATCATGAATTTGTATGCTGGCATAGTGATGTATCCTGTGTCTAGTGATTTATGACACTGCTGCTGCTGTGCTGAGATGATGTTCTTAGGAGAACTGCCTGTATTTACTACATTTTTTTCTAAAGTGATGTGTCCAGTTTAGAAGACATTGCTGTGTATAAGGAGACTTTCTCCTACCCACCATCCCCCCAAGAGTGTTCCTTTGCACTTAACTCTTTACTGAATTTCACCTGCCATTTTGCTGTCAAAGTGCTTGTATCATTTTACTCTTCTGTGCATCTTTTGCAGTCAGGGCTAGGGTGGATTCCGCAACGTATATCCATATTGCATGTAAACATTGCCACTCTGCTGCTCACCCCCTTTTCCCAGGTCACGCCTGAAAAGTACAGGCCCTGTGGGGATTCTGCTGGTAACTCTAATTTTTCACTGAAAGGAGGTTAGGTTGCTGTAGTGAAATCCCGCTGCAATTTACTATTTTATTGCTATTTGCTTTGCGTGTTCCAGTACTTTGGAATGCCTCGGGAGTAAGATCCATGCTTAAAATGCGTTATACGTAAAAATGTCTAATTTTTGCATTAAAATTAATGCGTCAAGTAAATTTTTATTTCATCTCCATTGTAGCTTGGACAAAATGACATGTAGTGACTCCCGAAGGCCTCCTAACACCTGGCACAGACTCAAGAACAACACAGGAGTTCCTAGACTGGAGTCCTGACTTCGTCGTTTTCCTCAGCGAAAATAGAAAACAGGAGTGGTCTCTCTCATGAGCCAAAGGCTACGCCAAAATTATATTGTGGGCTATATAGGTATTAATAAGATAAACATACATCACTTTTACCTGTTTAGTCCTATATCTTTATGAAGAGCCTTGCAAACATGGAAAATAATACTGCTCTACAGCAAAAGAAACATAGATCAACTACCTTTATTTTCAGTTTCTCTTCTCATGTAGCAACATGGATGTTGCAGAGGTGTTCCTTCTGACTTTTACTTTTTACTGGGCTTTTTAATCTTTCTAAACATACATCCTGCCACTTTGAAGGTATATCTGTTGAAAGACAAAGCTATTAAGAATTTACCCTTCCTCACCATTGAGGCTTCAGCTTTCACAGTTCCACTGGTAATAACTCCATAGTAAAACCCCAGAGAAAAATTGCCTTAGGATGAGGGAAAATTCCAAAACACTTCCCCCTGACCCCCAAGCTTTCCAGAGGGAGTAAAGGAATTCTTCAGGATCTCCGTGGAGAACAGAATTTGCCAGTGGTAGGAAGGCGGAGTCCCTTTGAGGTTTCTCCCTTTGAAAAACCCCTTATGCTTCTTTTTTTTTCGTCAGCTGTCCTTCATTTGCAAGGAAGAGTTGGCTTGGCTTGGCTTGGCTTTCGAAGCCGTAATTGAGGTTGCCTTTACAGAAGAAGAAAATTCTTGTTTTCTGTAGTCTTGCTGATAGCTGCATAGCATTGTCCGTGTTGATCTTGGGAATAAAATACAGTCTTTTTAGTGGCACTTCAGGGTTTGTGTTTGTGTGCCAAGCTGGGGGACCAGTTGATATGTTTGAGGGCAGAGCTGCCGTTCAGAGAGATACAGGCAGACTGGAGGCACGGGCCGAGAGCAGCTTTATGAAGAGCAGCAAAGGCAGAGCCCTGCACCTGCAAGAGCCCTGTGCAGTGGTAGGGGCAGGGGACCAACAAGCGCTGAATGCGGGGCATCGTCACCTCCTTCAGTCTACAGGCTCTGCTCCTGGTGGTGCAGCCTGGAGTGCTGTTGTCCTTCCCAGCTGCCGCGGTACACTCCTGGCTCCTATTGAGCATCCTGGGCTGGGGTGTTTTTGGATTGCATCGTAAGCTCTGTTGTTTTCCTATTCGTGAATTCAGTTGTAAACAGTTTTTAAGCAAGCAGGTAATACTGTTATGTGTTACTGCCTGTAGGCTTGAAACCCATTTTGCTCTTGTGAATAAGCAATGCAGAAACAGTGCTTTCCCTCAAGAATTTATAATTAAATATAAGCTAAATCTTCGTGTGTAATAATTCAGTGTGTAACCCCTCCCAGCAAAAACTAGGTAATTATTTAAAACATGAAATAAGTCAATGCCATTTGGAACTAATGAAAGAATTTTGGTAGGAACACTGCAGTTATCTATTGTTACTGCACCTGCAATTTGAATTCACCTTTTTGTTTCTAGTTAGCTTTTTGCAAGGCCACTCCATGTGAACGTTTTATCTGGGAGACAGATTATGTGAGCAGCCTTCTGCACGCAGTGGGTGGATTTGGGCAGGGTGGATAGTTCTGCGCCGTGCATGGAGCGGTGGCTTTTTTCTTACTTTCGGTTGCAATTCTGTGTGCTGCCAAGTAACCTCTGATGTCCGAGATGTTTTGTAGTGCAGCTGATTAAGGAACTGGTGGACACAGAAAAGCAATTATGGCTGAGGCCTGATGGGGTATCTCAGTCGTTTGTGCTTGCAGCTTGATTTCACGGGGTTAGTAGCAGGGCAGTCGCAATTCAGACCTATGCTGTGGAACTTGCTCCCTTCATTATTGCTGCAGTGCATGTTTGGCAGGCTCCTCTGCCATCCCACTCCTCCTCTTCCTCCCATTTCTTCCCTGCAGCTTTTCTCTGGCTTCAAAATTGGTTTTCCTCTTCTTTGGTTGCACATCTCAGATAGGAGAAGACTTAGAGAGGATACAAAGTGAGTTCTGGGATCTGTAGTATCTTTAGGGTAAAAATACATGGCCATCTACTACACATAATAGAGGTTAGTAAATCAGTTGTTTGACCACAGGTAATTTCCTAAAATGCTGTCTTCTATATAGAAACTACTATCCACTGTTAGTGTACAATAATAGATACATGTTTTAGAAGATGCATTGTTTATTTTCAGTAATGACATAGAAATTTTATGGTCTATGGCTGGAAAAAAAAAAATCTTGTTTCCCCTCAATGTCAGGTTTCATACACTTAATAGTATTTCTTCTTACATCATCACTTTGTGCGGAGTTTGGTTCCACCACCTTCTGGTATTTAGAGTGTTTTAGATTAGCATCGTACTTCTAACCACAATACTTGTCAAGTTTGACAGTCATAGCAATGGTGATTGACAGGAGCCCTGACAGATAGCATCAACAGGTATTTTAGTTTTGTTCACAGAAAAGGGCTGATCTGTGGAGAAGCCTGCTTGCCTTTTAGGAAGGGTGAATAATTTCATAAGTATATGAAATATTAATTTTGATATTGAAATAGCATCAAGGAGGAAAGAAGGTAACTTTTTGCCTAGATTAGTTGTTTTTTATTGCAGTTTCCTAATGCCAAGTATAAATGGGCTTGGAACAAACCAAATGGGTTCCTTTTAATCAGTTGATAATTGGTAATGCAGCACGTTGTATTTTTCCCAAGGAGTGAGGGTGATGTGTTTTTTCCATCACGCTGGTCTCTTGGGGCATAAGTGATGGCGACTGATGGGGAGAGTGGGGAGAAGCTTGTTGGAGCAGCACTGGGGAGCTCTGCTCTCCGCAGGAGGTCCTAACCTAATGATGATCTTCTTGCTGCTATGAACATAAATTGGCTGTAGAGTCAGCTGAATTGGCATTTAAGAAGATGGTGGGGCTTTTGTATTGGTTTGGCAAATATGGGCGGTTTCCTCAGGTGTTTCTCACTGCCTGGAGCCAGTGTTGGGTACATTCAAATCTTTCTGGTGCTCACATGGCCACGTACTCCTAGAGCAAATGCATCACATGCCTGAGCTGCCCTCCTCCAGCAGTTGCACCAAGCCGGCACAGCCTCCCCGTCACCTCCTTGACCTGAAATAACGTGGCTGGCTCTGCTGGGACGTACATGGAAGGGGTGGATTTTGGAGTCGCTTCTTTGACTCGTGTGCCAGTGTCATCAGTCCTGCCCCTGGTGTTTATGGTCAGCCCTTAACTCTGTGTGGCCACAGCTGTTCCTCAAGGCTTTCCGCGAGCACTGACGGGAGCCCAACACAGCTGGAACACCAGTAGATTTGTGTAATGCCTGCTTACGTTTGAACTGGGTGATCTGGTTAAAACAAACAAACAAAAAAACCCCCAAGTTTTGTTTATACCAGCTGAGAGAGAGGTCCTATTACAGTGTGATGGTGGGGTTGTAAAGAAGGGCTTGGGTGGAGGCAGTTCGTGTGTGAAAGCCCATAAAAAGCAGTATGGGCAGAGTCAGCATTTCTTGGATTTAAATTGTAGGTGACTTGAAAGCATATTACAGGCTGCTTGTTGCTGTTTGGCTTTAAAACTCCATTAGGCTTTTGGGCAATGTTAATATAAATCAAAGTAGTGTTTTGTCTATTAGCATTTCAGTGCATAGTGATTTGGTTTTTTTTTTTTTAATTTATGAATAATTTCAAAGAATTGTCTGGACTCTTAATAGTAGGAGTGAATTCTGTAGTGTATGGTGTCAAGTTTGGAATGCTATGGGCATGCTGAATCTTGTATTTCCTTGCAAATATCATTAAAAACTACTTCAAAAATCATTTTCCTCAACATACTGTTTATGGCAGTAAATCCTCTGTGGTTAAAATCCGGAGGTGGTAGCTGAGGCCTTGACTTGAACACTTAAGTTTACTGCATCTACATGAACATTTACTAAAGATGCTTACAGTACACAAGTATCTTCAAGTATCTGGCTAACCATGGTACTAAACATGCAATGCTATTACCATGCAGTTGCACAACATTCAAATTTATAGAAAGGTATCTTTCCTGCAAGCGAGATTTCAGTTAGCTCCTTCATGCAGAAATAAAATTCCAGTTTTAAATAAGAAATGAAATAACTAAAATCAGTCCCTTTTTTTAGAGGGAGAGAAATTCTAGTATTTAGGAGAACTATCACGTACAGCTTCTTATTTTCTATAGGGAAGAAGTTCAGGCATCTCAGTACGCGTAGTTTCGGGGAGAGAATGGTAGTGATGATGAGTGGTACTCTTTAAATGCCACATCTTTCAACCATTCACTTTCACAGTTGTTACAGTGAGATTTTGTTTAAAAATAAAAACAAAAAACAACTACCCCTTGCCCACCCTTAATTCTTAGGGTTTCTTCCTCCCCAGCCTCTCCTGGTATTAAGAAGTATGGAAAGTCTCCAGCTTTGAAGTTTGGGCTAGTGTGCATGCTTTATTTTTAAGGTAATGTAAGTTCAGTTTATCCAGTAGATCTGTCACAACTAAACAAATTCACTGATCGTATGTAATAATCTTAAAATAGGTAACCATGCTTTTTCACGTGCCATCATCAGTGCACCTGCTGATGTCATGTGGCTTGCTCTGAAAATCTGGTGTGCACAAACTACTGTCAGAATATATTTTAAGTGATGTAGCTGAATGAGACTTAACTTCTTACTATTTTAGCGCACTGTTGTAATTTGGTTTAGCTTTGTGTTATTTTTAGTTCTTAAAGATGTTGCTTCTTTGGGATCTTTCTGAATGGTTAGTAGTAAGTTGACTAGTCGCAGGCAAGAGCAGAACGTTCTGCTCCATTTTGGGGAAAAAAAGTTTCAAAGTACTTATTTTCTAAATGGTATTCTTCATTTCAAAGCACTTACGATGTTAAATTAAAAACAGACTCTTAAAATTTGTGTTGATTGACTTACTTCTCTGTAAAATTTTTGCACAGCGCCAAAACACTGAGTCACCGGTCTGTTCCTCTTGGAGGGAATGGGGAGTTATCCATGGAGGCCAGCCAATTCTACAAACATACTTTACATTATTCAACAGTTATTTGAATCTGAAGTGTACTGGTCAACTTATTTAATCATAATGTAGACAGATTTAGGTTGACACAAATCAAAGTATACTTTAAACCCTTCTCAGCTGCAAAGTCAAATGTTGTGTTTGCTCCTAGGCTTTTAAGAGAGAACTTTCTGTCCCTTGTGACAGTTCGTTTTCATCTACCTTCTTTGGGAAGCCTGGATTAGGTATATCTAGGGGATTTTTATGTTTGTTTGTTCTAGGTTGTTGGCTTTTATTTCAGTTCGTAGTAAAACTATCAGAATGTGTCATGTTGAGCCTTAGGGGAGCTGTTAGTGCTTTGAAGCACTAACATAGGTTGGATGTGCTCATATTAAATCTTTCTTTCCTTTTTGTTTTTTTTTAAGGGATTGCAGGTGGTTTAGTCTTGAAGACATTGTTTATATTCAGAGGTGCATTAGATAAACCCAAGTTCAAATCTAAAAAAAGTATACAGAGTTGTGCACTGGCATAAACAGAATATTAAAAAAAGTTTATTTTCCTAATTTATTTCCCTAATAAGCAGTTGCTAGGCATTCATAAGATTGAAGTACTGCAAAGGTATTTGCATTGGTTTCACCGATTGAGTTTTAAAACAGCACCTTTTGGTTAAACTGGCACAAATTTGAGAATAGGCAAGTCCTACCTAATTTGGCTAGCAGCCTGGAAAATGCCAGTGCATTAACTATTAAGAAAGATACAATCTTTTCCCCACCCCGAAGCTTGTAAGCTGACCCAGCCATCTCTACATTTAGAGATTTGGGACTTGCAACTTTACAAGCTCGGGTACGGGAGAGCAGACAGAGCCTCGTTAATGTTTAAATGTTGTTATCTCAGTTTAGTAGCCAACTCATTGGGAGCTGCAGGACTTCAGCTGGGAGTTAGGAAGTGTATTTTAGGTCTTCCTGTTATGTCTGTCTGTAACACTGGTTTCAGTCTTTCATCGGCTCACCTTTTGAGATGTGTTCTGTCCCCTCGGTGAAAATCTCCATCATCTACCCCAGGTTAATGGCTCCTGTTTGATAGTTTCACAGGAGCTTCTCTTTCCTATGCAAGTCTTTTATTTATTAGATCTATTAATTGAAATGTGAGTACATCCCACATTCACAGCCATTTCCCAAATATCAGACTTAAGCAACTGCAGTTCTGTGTTCTTCTGTGTCATTTGGAAAAACCGACGAACTATCCATATTTGTATGCAAGTTTCTTCAGCAGTGCAAAAGCTCGTGAACGTTTCTTACAGCCTACGCACATGCATGAGTGAAAGGAATGGTATTTGGAAGTCAACTTCGTGTCATCTTGTTGTTGAGTGCAATTAGAATTGAACGGTAGAGGGGGACCTTTATGCAGCTACAGCAAAAAATACCTGAGCTTGTTTGCCGAGTGGCACCTTGGTTACATTCAAGGTGTTTGGCTTAAATTCAAACTCTGTATGGATTTCTGGCGCTAGAGTGCTGGGCTGAACACAGCCACAGAACCAGCATGACAGTTTCTGCCTTCTGATTTGTGTCAGTTTATTAGAGTGTGTGAAATGAATGTTGTAAGCAGGTAAACGTCACTTAAAATCAAAGACAGGAGTAAAGCAGTGGCTTAATTTGAAGAGAAGTTGAAGAGTGGGCCACTGAACTGGGTTGGCAAAGCCTTCTCTGAAATTCAGTCTGAGGAATCAACATCTGATTGGCAAGTTAGAAATAAGTGACGTAGTAGAAGTATTAATCCGCTGTGCCGAACTTTTGCCAGTATGTTATGTTGCTTGATTTTGTATGCTTATGAAATATGGTTCTGTCAAAACAAGTAGAAATCTTGCATTGGCCACTGGATTGAAAGGCCTGGGAAGGAGTGAGGTAGGTCAGGTTACCATTAGTTTCTGGACTGCCTAGAAGTCACGGAAGATAGAAACCACGTACGCAGCTAAGTGTTGATTCTATTTATAGTGTAAGAAGCTATGTCAACACTCAGTTTTTCCTCTCTCCCTTCCTATCTGAGTTCATTTTTCATCTCTGTTCTCAGTTCAGTTTACCTTCCCTTTGCCAGCTGGAGAGCCGGCAGCTTTGCCAAGCCTGTTAAAACTTCTGCTGCTACCTTCAGCAGCCGCAGGAGAGCAGTCACCCCAGCCTGGGGTCACCGACTTGTCGTCCTTGCCTGCAGTTGTTTTTTTTCCTAGAAGAGCAGCTCTACTCTGTGCTTGCCAGAAGATAACCCAAATAGCTGGTATTTGAAGTAGTTGGGGTTGGTTTGTTTTAACCTGCAGCTAAAATGCAACAGAAAATACTCCTTTGCTAATAGACAAATTGGATGGCTGTAGTGGTAACTTAGTATTAGGAGAGCTGGCTTAAAGATCAATGATTCAAAGTGTCCGCCTCTTCTTTATGTTAGCTTCTAACTCAAATTTACAGATTCCCATTCTCTCTTGGGGATGTGTGAAGTACTGTGCTGCTTAATTTTTACGCAAATAAGGAGTAGTTTGTTTTCCTCTTGCAGATTGTCCAGTTTGCAGTGATAGAAAGGCCTGGTTTTTAATGAAGGAATCTTTGCAGGTGATAGTATTTCTCTCCAGCTTTTCCAGTTCCACTGGTGACTTTTGTGAACACTTGGTTCTCTGCCCTTGCCTACTAGATCATGGAGGATATCAGCATAAAGTTTTGCTCAGACGAAAGTTAGTATTGAAATACTTGGATTAGCTGTGTCCCTAAGAGTTTATTTTGCCCCTTTCAGCGTCCTCTGTGTTGGGCAAGGCTGGCAGGAGTTTTTCCCCAGTTGATATTTTCTTTGTGTTGCAAGTGTCTGTCTCGGAATGTGAAGAATCTTCAGGAGAAGACTGTGAATCCAAGCCAAGTTGTACCACATTGGCCTGTTAAGTCAGTCATCTTGACTATGCTCATTCAAGACAGAACCAATACAGTCTTTTTTCCTTCAGTTTGATTGTTGTTTTGTACACCTTGTGAAAAATCTTAGTGACACGTGCTTAAGCTGAAATGTATTTCCTCAGGACCGTTGTTTGTCAGGGATGAACAAATTCTTGAACTAGAAATAGGTCACAGATGGACCAAACAGGGACAGGTCAGATGGTTTTTTTCTTTTCTTTAGTTCTTCATTCCTGTGGTGGTTTGGGGTTTTTTTGGGTGTTTTTTTTTGTGGTTTTTTTTTTTTTTTTTTTTTGTTTGACCCATGCCAAGGTTTTCCAGTGAAGTCTTTGTGAGAGCATCTGATAAATTTTGGTAGGAAGTCATTGGTCTTACATTTAGACATCTTGTTTTGCTCACTGAGATTTGCAGTTCCTTCAGCAAACAGCAAAAGTAACATCTCCTTGACTGATGCAGCTTTCTTTAATCTGAGCTAAACAATAAAGTTATTTCACATTAATAAATTAATATGACAGAACACACGTCCTCTTTCCATTTTATGTTTGTGGTTGTTTCCCGCCGTGCCCCGCCCCGCCCCCCCCCCCCCCTAACGAATTTTATT
>VYZM01020053.1:630350-660952 GCA_013398915.1 Dromas ardeola
TTTATTTTGTCATGTAACTGGTATTTTCCCCTCTTTCCCCTAAGAGTTTGCTATTATTGCTTCCTTTTCTTAAGGAGCAATACCTAAACTTCTGGATATCCAGCTGTGACAGGAATGGAGAGGACAGAGGAAAGAGCTTCAGTCTATTTATCTTCTTTACATATGGGTGAGGCTGTCATACTTCTCTGTGAAGAGGATGGAGGCTGCTCCTAATTGAACTCAATGTTTTGTGCTGCACTGATGTGCTGTACCTCCCAGGGTCGGGTGTCTTAGCTGATGGCTCTTTACATCGTGAACAAAACTATGGATTATTCCCTCTGATGTTACCTTTGTGCATTTAACTGCAAAGTAGAGTAAGGGCTGACACACTAAGGATGCGGATGCCTAGCAAAAAAAATCTGTGGTTTCAGTTAGTTCTTCTGTTAACAACTTAACGTTGCTCATTCTACAGTTAATTTTCCAGAGGTAAACATGTTTATGTAGAACATCTGTTTGTGAATGAGGGATCAGCAGCTTTTTAAGTGTGTGAGTAGTTGGGTTTGATAGACACAAGTTGGGCGGATTGCAAAGCAGGGAGGGCGCTTTCATGCTTTCTCCATTACTCATGAATTCCAGAGGGTATCTTAGGCCAGGAGTGCTCAGACTGCAAGGGGATGCTCCTGGATTAAAGAAGGATAATATTAAAAGTGTTTGCAAAGGATTCCAGTGGGTGAACAAATCCAGTGCGTGATTTAAATATATTCTTTGCAGAAATTAAGATTACTGAATGCTTAAAAATTGTAATGCCCAAGAAGCACAAAAGGGAAGACCTCATTTTCTATTAAGAAAATGCAAGTAATGCCTGGAGTTGAATTGATCTATTACTTTTATGAGAGAACTGATGAGACAAGTAGCTCGCTATTTTGGAGAGCTAACAACTTTATTGTTCATAGTCTAAAATGCTAAGGAATTTTCGACATTCTGGTCTCAAATGCCTGGCTTTTTTGACTGCCCTTAACAGTGCTGTGGTTTTTTTTGTTGTATTTTTTTTAAAAAAAAAAAAAAAAGCCACAACCCCAAAATTTTCTCTTTGCCTGACATACGTATATTTGCTAGCTTAAGCATACTGTAAAATGGTAAAACAACAAAACTATGTGACTTCATTATTTACGTGGGTCACTTTTTTGTCCTTTCCATGTGAGTAATATTGCAGTACATGACGGTTTGACATGAACTCACTTTGTATTCTATCACAAAGCAATATTATTTCCCATGCCCTGTAAATTGTTACGTTTTGTGCCTTTCCTTATCGCGGTTCAATTGGCGAGAAGAAATTGTCACACTGAGTGGCAAAAGCAATGTATATTATGCTACACGGGCTGATTGATGAATTTGTTTGCTTTCCAATTTGCCACTAAAGGCTGAGTCACTCTTACTGTTATAACAAATACATATTAGATAAGTTATCGCAGCAAAACTGTTTCTCGTCTCTTGCAGTTAATGATAGCAGAAGTTTTGGACTCCAAAGTAAAAAAAACAAGGGCTTTTTTATACATTGGCAGTATTTTAGACTCAACTGATTGTATGAAACGCTTCTGACATTGAATTTGAATACGGCTGCTCTTTATGTTAAGTTGATGACAACTGGAATTTCCCCAGACTTTCCAAAAAGTGCTGCTGGTCCTCTTTTTGTTCAGCAACATTGATGTTGTAAATTCTTTTCTTGATTTCCCTTCAGCAAAGAGAACAAGTACCCATTTCAGCACCTTATAAAGGAAACTATTGCAATAGGATGCAAATTTATGCTTCTCTAACTGCAAAATTATCTTCTTGAGGAATAGATGGCAACCAAGTGTGCCCTTGAAAAAAACAACCCTGTATTGGCCAGAGAGACCTGGGAACTGTCCTAAACTTTCAATGCTAGGTTTTTTGGCTCAGTGAAAGGTATTTAGGTCATTTACATACATGAAGACCTTTTAATATCTGAGTCTAACCCTGAATTATTTTAGCGAGAATTGACATTGCTCTAGCTACTCAATCTCAACGTTTTCTTCATTCTGAATGAGTTTTAGTAGCTGTTTCATGCAGATGTTGAGCAGCAACTAATTTCAGGGTTTAACTTACATGATACTGCTCAGCAAAAATTAGAATTAAATTACAATTTTCCTGGTTTTAGGAATGATAGAGGATTGGAGGTGGATTTGCTCTCAGCACTGTTTATGCTCTGTGAGAGCTTGATAGGGTTTAAGTGGTACATGGGCCTTTTTTCAAGAGGGTTGGCTTTCAGTGGAAACCAAATATCTTCCTCTTCCAGCCCAGCTTCGCTTTTGTTTTCTTCCTTTTTTCTCCGTAAGAAAGGAAATTACAGAACCCCTATTACATTATTTGGTATCTTTAACTCACTGTTTTGATTTTTGTGGGTTTATCTTCCTGCAGCAAAACTGATAAGTAATGGCTTTGCCAAATATTAGGTCACATAACTTGATACATGTAATATGTTTACCTAACGTAAGACCTGTAATGATGACTACACTATGATTACAGTAAAGGGATTGAGAAACTCAAGTGCCTGATCTCAAAATTACAAGTGTATTTTCATTTTGTAGTTTTGAGTGCTTTTCATGCAGTGTAGTCACTTCCATCTTGTGTGAATGAAGTTTGTCTTAATTTTTAGAGGTTTTTATAGCCACAGTGCTATTGTGCTATTTGGTAAATACTATATTCTCATTTCTGCCTAGAAGGAGCTACCAAAAAATTGCTTTTTCTGTTAGTAGAGTATATATAGAAATAAAGATTTAAAAATTTTGCTGCTATAGTGAAATCTATTCTGCTTATATGTGATATACAAATCCCTTACTGATTGAGCTGCAAGTACTTTAAACTATTTCTCAGTCTGCTCAAAGCACAGTTTCTTGCCAGTAGGGCAAACTGTGGAAAACTGTATTTGTTAAGATTTAGAAAAGGTGGGGGGAAGGTTAAAATTATCAGCATAAAGCAAAAAATGCACTGAAGCAGTTGATTTGAAATACTCTTAATCAGATGGGCTACATTTTCACAGTTAATACGTTATTTGGAAAACTGTTTTACATCAGAGAGGTGAAAGAGTTTGAAATCCAGAGGTCTGACTTTAAATTCTAACTTAACCAGGCTAAATCTAGACAGGAATGACTGCGTTTAAATGTTGTTTGTGTTTTCTTTTTTAGACAGCAGACATTTATTGAGGTCGGTAGTGTCTTGGTTAGTTGGTAGAAACTCACTTTTTTGCTTTTCTTTTAAATTCATGTTACGACTTTTTGCAGAAAGTATATTGTCACTGCAGACATCTGAGTACTGTGGTGGCAGTGGATGACTTGGCCTGGAAAACTTTGTTGTGTTCTCTTTCAAAAACCTGAAATCGTTACTATTTCCAGCAAATGCATAAAGATATGGGGGATGTGCTATACAACAAATCAGCCATGCAAACCAATAGCTAATCAAGCTAATCAGACCATCCGCTAGCAAGATGGCCAGTTTGTTTCACATGCACATCCGCATGTCTGAGGACTCAAAACCCAAACCACCCTCAAGTGGTCTTTCAAGTCAGCTGAGCTAAGTGCAGCACGAGAAGTTAAATATACTACTGTACTGGGAATCGTTTGATGTCAGAAGGTTATTGCAGATTGCTGTTCAGTGTCTGCTTTCAATTTCTCACTTCTTGACTAAAAAGGATGTTTTTGTTGTACATGCAGGCTTATTTCAACAAAGGTTCAAAGACCTCCTATGTACAGGACAAAACACAAGCCCAAGAATGCACTTGGAGTGATTGAGGAAGATGGACTAATGATGTTGTCTAAAAAGTCTTCCTCAAAATAAAGTTTGACACTACTTTTTGAGGAGGAATTCTTTGCATTGGGAACAGGAGGGGGGGCGGGAAAGACAAAAAGACATCTGCCTGTGAACCTGAGTCTGGAAAAAATAGTATTCTTATCACAAGGAGAAGCATGTGCTACTTAATTATACACAAGACATTTTCCTCTTGTATTTCATTCATGGGAGGGAAATCTGAAGGATTAGTCACAATATGGGAGCAGCCCCACCTTCCATACCTTAATTAATAGTGTTCCTCTCAGTGTGTTTCATGCCGTTGTTGTGTTCAAAACCAGGTTTCAACTAGAAAGAAAACAGATTAAAAAATTCTTTTCCCATTATTTCTAATTTAATTTTTCTGTTGCTTATGTATGAGTTACTTAGGAATTAATACAGTGAAAATGTAGACTTTTCACCCAAACACAGATAAAATTAATTATCCTGTTTGATTCTTTGACTCTAGGCTATGGTGGCTTGTTATCCAGGCAATGGAACAGGATACGTGCGCCATGTTGATAATCCAAATGGAGACGGAAGATGTGTTACGTGTATATATTATCTTAATAAAGACTGGGATGCCAAGGTATGCAATAATTTCTTTCTATAACTATTTTTTACATATACTTGCTAATGCACCTTTGCTACAGGTCTTTGTTCATGTCCTTATTTCTGTGTCTTAGTTGTGTTCTTACGTTATGTTAACTGTGGTTATCCTTTGCCCCACTGATTCTGCAATTAGTGAGAGCAGATAGAAATCAGGCATTTGTTTTTCAAGGTTTTAAATGATGTCAACAGCACCTCCTTGATGGTGAGATTGAAAGAAAGCTGCATGTTTTTCATGTATGTTTCTTAATTATACAGTTAATTATCTGCTAGTGTCCAAGTTTCATAAATACCTAATTATGCAACTTATTTTATATTATTTGTATGATAAATACACACACACAAGGAGTAAATAAAGAATATTTGGAAGACAATAGTTTTTAGTTTGTTTCTCCTTATATTCAAGTTGGATCTTGAGTTTACCGTTTGTGCAACTAGATTACTTAATTGAGTATGCTTATAACAAGAAAGATGCTGTAGCTTGGGAGCAGTTTCAAATAAGCCAAGTGTTACATGCAGTTATTGCTATATCACTATAGTTTAAAGCAGCACAAGTCTTTGTATCATTGTAGATATAGGGTGTAGAACAGATAAGGATTTATAACACAGTTGAGGTGGTTTAAGAATTTACTACCAATGACTCAAAACTCTCCGTAGATGTAGTGACTATGATAAAGTAACTTTAATAAGGATTAGGTAAATTTGAAGAATGGATGTAGCTAACTGGCTGTATTGAAAGCATGAGAGAGTAATGCAAAGATGTCTTTGTTTATTCCTCGATTACTGTGCTGTTAGTTATGGAGCAATTTCTTCTCATTGTATTTGAAAAAAAAAAAAAGATAAAACTACTGATACTTGTATCGTACTTAGGAAGTAGCATGTGGAAGTGTATGTAAGCAGTCAGTTTCTGTGAATCGGGTGTACCAGATATGGATAACACAGGTTGCAGCTGAGAAGTTTTCTTTTTCTTTTTTTTTTTTTCCTTGAGCGCTACCCATTTCTTATAAGAGCTGGATGAGACCGATAACATACTCGCATAAAACTAGTAGATCGGAAAGATGAGTCAGAAATGGATACACTTGAACCTTTCCCTTTCTGACTTGCTTTTTGAAAAGTCAAATTTGATCTTTCAATTAGAAAATAAATTATTAGCCTTTTTTGCCACAATAGCATCTTTGCATGTAAGTGCATTGGTTGAACTGAACTTCGTAAAATGCAGCTTTGGGGCGTTTTTAGTTGATTTACGGTTTCTCTCCTGGAAAAAAAAAAAGGATACATACTAGAGTGTAGCAGTCAAGGCCAATTGCATTTTTACAATAACTGAAGAAAATTTATTGGCTGGATATTTAATTTACGAACAAAGATACTTTATTTCCTGCAAAATCTATATTAAATTACAAATTAATATATTACCAAGTATATCGGTTAGCAAAGAAAGAAGCTCAAACTTTCTTTAAGAGAACAAATGGAACTAAATTGTCACTCCTTGTTTGCTGATTTAGACCACAATTAAAACAGTCATTTATATTAATTTACCTTGTTAGTACTTGCATTGTTATGACTTTCTCATGAAGGCCTATGGTGACTATCTATAGTTAGATTTAACAACACCAGTACCATCAGCAGGAAGAAGTTAACGTGACTTAAAAATAATTAAGCCCACTTACTCGTCCTGTTTCCTAGACATGCTTAGGTAGGTTCAACTGTTTTTTCAAAGCCTAGAAGAGATCTAAATTGACCAGGAGTAATACAGATTCAGGCTTTAGTTTGAAGTCGTTCCTAGTCGTTCCTAGTCGTTCCGCATCTTAATTACAGAAACATGACATAAACTTGTGCTGCTGTTATATGAAGCAATGTCTTTAATGGGAAAGGGTGAAACTTGGATGTGAAATAAATACAATGTTTCTCTTGTGTGTTGGCATGGTTTTAGCCACCTGTGTATTACCAGTCAGTCTTGTCCATTTCTTGCAAGTAAGTAATGCAGCTAAAAAACAATGAATCTAAACCCACAGCTTTTTACACGAATGGAGGTTTAATATTTGCAAGCATTCTGAAATTACTCAGTGAAAAAAGTGTAGAATGTTTTGTTAAATGAAATGCATCTGATAAAGGCTTTTATTTCAGTTTCAAGTGCCTGAAGAATTTTCAAATGTGGTATTCTGTACTTTTAAATACAATGAGACATTGTTTTCAAGCACTGGTTTTAAATATTTAATTTGTAGGTAAGTGGAGGCATCCTTCGAATATTTCCAGAAGGTAAAGCCCAATTTGCTGATATTGAACCCAAATTTGATAGATTGTTATTCTTCTGGTCTGATCGCCGCAACCCTCATGAAGTACAGCCAGCATTTGCTACAAGGTAGGACTAATGGACTCTCTATATATTGCATGATGCCTCTTTTATCAAGAAATGAACGAATCCTAGTGAGAAATGATTGACGCTCTGAATTATGATCTGATCCCAGGTGTTTCCATGTAAAGTTCTGGTTGGACTATGACGAGAAGGTGTTGGGTTTTTTTCTACTGATTGATTAGGCTTCCACTGTGCTGCTGAGTTTGTACCGATGTCTGATCTCTTATTTTGGAGAAAACATCCTCTTGGGTGGGTAGGAGGGGAGGAATGGAAACACCAGAAGTGTACTTGACAGAACTGGGTAGGAGCTCTCAGCCATAAGCAGAAACCCCACCTTAGCCAGAGGATGTTCTCTTCATTATTTCTCTGTAATGGCTTTAGACTGTGGTCCCTTCCCTTTGTCCTTTGCACCTTACTGTGTTACTGAAAGATCGATTGGGTACTTCACTTTTATCTCATCTTTTGTTGAGGCAGAGGGAGCCACCCCTTCTTTATTCTAGGGGTGGCTTAGTTTAATTTGGGAATTGGGAGAGGGCTGTGGGGCAGAAACGATCATTGATACACAAATCTTCTCTTTCTCTGGGGTATTAGAGGAGTTGCTCCCAGTCTGAGTCACAGAAGGAACTTGATACCTCCTTTGTCCCTCACTGCAGGGCAGTGGGTGATGCTAAAGGTACCTGCCTGCGCCGCTCCCATATCTTGAGTGGCATTTCCAGGTAGCGTTAGTAGGTAAATCATTGGAGTCCTTGATCCAGACTTCTTGTTGCCTGTGTCGCAACACGTTTTGGTGGTCAGAGCACTGAACATTGACTGGAGCTGTGAGATAACAAGTACCTTTGCAAGAAGTAACTTGAAACTGCCATCGGCGTGTCCTCTTGCAGCCTTGAGGCTGTACCGCTCTCCCCTCCCCCTTCGTGCTCCAAGCAGAGTCAGAGGGTGAAATGCCATTTACTAAAGCTACTTAAAGTCTTTTCTCAATAGTTGGCATTTCATACTTAAATCCTCAACAGGCAGTGGAAAACCGGAGTAGCTGTGTAAGAGGGGGTAGTTAATTTTCCCTATGGCAAACATCCAAAAAAAGAGGTTCTTCAAGTGATGGACTTGACTGAGTAAAAAGATGAGGTCACAGGGCAAGGTGGTACGGACAGAGACTGTATTACAAGTTCTGAGCAGGAACTCATCAGGAAAAAACAGTGTGAACTTACAGCATCAGTGTCACCCTTTCAAGGACTGGTCAGACAATACCTACTAATAGAAAAAAAACAAACACCAAACCTGCTTGCTTTGTGCTTTATGAAATGTTTTTTCTGTCAGACTGCAGAAGTATCATCTCATTTAGGTTGTGTTTTATGTCGAGTGCTTCACTGTTTTTTCTCTTCATAGTTCAGGAGTTCTTTTTCCATCTGTTTCCCTAGGTACGCAATAACAGTGTGGTATTTTGATGCAGATGAAAGAGCACGAGCTAAAGTAAAATATCTAACAGGTAATCTCTTTCTGTGTTCTGTTTTTTTCTGGAAGAATAGCTAAGTAGCCCAGCCTCACCTCCTTGGCCCACCTTGTGCACAAAAAGGGGGAGAAAAATGGCATAATTCTCAGAGCGCCAGGTTTTACAGGGAAGGTGATCCGGTGGTTGAGCTGCTAGGCAGTGACTTGGGAAATCCAGGTCAGTGCCTTGTCCGGCTCACGCTTCCTCTGAGGTCTGAGGCTGCTCAGTATTTTTATATGGGGGGTACAGCTTCTCTCTAGTCGTGTCTCCCTAATAGGAGTGGAGGGTAAATGCAGCAGAGACTGTGAGGTGCTGCAGAACCGAGAGCCCTGGAAATAGTTTTGATCGAATATAGTGATTCGACAAGTGAATACAACTTAACTGGACTAGAATCTCTCTATCAGAAAATCAAAAGCCTGAAATTAAAATCTGGAATCAAAGCATGGAGTTACTTCCTCCACTTCCAATTCCACATATCTAGCATCTGTTTGCCTTTTCTGGCTTCTCCCTCAAGAGGAAGTTGATCTAATTTTCCTGTTCAAATTAGCGTTATAAGGAGAAAAGGTCTAGGACTTCTGTCATGATTGTAATTGCCATCGTGATTTTATGTTTGTTACAGTAGTTTAAACCAAAATCAGGTATACCACAGGTGCACATGTGCACTGGGCCATTTTCTCCACGGTTTCATCAAGACCTCTGAAGCTGATGATGTTGAAGACATGGGCTAGTCATTTCCAAATGAGATTTCCAGTCGTCGCTGGTAGGCGTCTGAAGCTCAGAAGTAGCCCCAGAGCTACGTAGGGGCTGCCAAAGCTGCAGTTTAGTTCGGTCCCTCTTGGTGCAGCCGGTGACTTTGTGCATTTTGGGAGCCGTAAGAGCAGTGCAGCTCCTGCCTGGCTCGCACAGAAAGGCGGGGAGTCCCTCGGCTTCGGCCGGGCAGGCTGTCCCGCTGCTCGGTGGCTTCCCAGGCGGTCAGGAATGCCGGATGACGCCCGCCTGGTCTCTGCAGGAAGCCTGTCTGCCTGCCTGCCTGCAAGCTGGGCTTGGCGTCACACGCGCGTGACGGCGCAGCTCCTGCAGCCAGCCCTGCCGGATCAGAGCTGTTTCGGCTGTCCCCGCGCAGCTTTGGCTGCTGCTCCTTCAGAGGGAACGTAGGGAAATGGTTTGGGTGGGTTTGTATCTGCAGGGGGGGTGCTGCCCCCCTCCCTTTCCAGGGCCCCCCTAAACTGCGGGCACTTAAGGAAGGAAGGCTGGGTTGGAGTGGTAGTTAAAATTTTTTTATCGGCTTCCCCTGTAATTGATTTATATTTTCATATTATTGTGATTCCAGGTTCGTTTCCAATTAAAATAGCATTCTTTGCACTGCATCCGCAGCAAGAATTGTGCGAGATGCTTTTTATTTTCCATTGAGACTATAATATAAAATTATAGAATAAAATGTCATAAAATAGAAAACTCTTCATTTTTGGCATAGTGTAAGTCTTAACTAAAGCCATGCAGAGTATGTGTGACTATTTCTTGAATGTGGGATACTGTGTCTGTTAACATTTTGAGAGTCAAGCTTTTTGGGGGTACCTGATGGTCAGTTTTCAGAGAAAAGGGCAGAAGAGTGTGGGTTTGGTTTGGTTTATTTTTTAGCAGCAAGTCAAATGGAACATTGCATTTTTAAAAAGCCCTTAGAAATTCTTTACATAGGTAAATACCCAGAAACTCTGGATATTCTGATCCAGTATAATGAACAATGTCCTCAGATTCTCAATTGGCTGTTCTTAAAGCTTACCTTTGCTTGTAAAAGCTGAAATGGTGAATTTCAAAACTGCATAGGTGATGTGAAGTATCTAGTTTTCTACTTGGGCAGCCAAATAAGTGCCTGCATTCAGAGATTGAGTAACCATGGCTCCTTAACGTTACAGAGCACAGGACATGTATACATGTATACAAAAATAGGTATCTTGCTAGATCATATGTACTAGACAGTCTTCAAAGTACTCTC
The DNA here is from genome assembly GCA_013398915.1 of Dromas ardeola. NCBI lineage: Eukaryota > Metazoa > Chordata > Aves > Charadriiformes > Dromadidae > Dromas > Dromas ardeola. Next base: position 640,611 of record VYZM01020053.1, read on the forward strand.
TTAAAAGTAACCGGAAAGTGATGTAGCAGTTCTATAGACTTTATATTATATATATTACATCTATTTATATATTTATATTTTACCATAATTAATTTTTGATATTTGATAAAATTTGATAACATTTGTATATTATCATTTGATAAATGCTGAAATATAATACTGATTTCCTTTTCCTATTTCCGCAGGTGAAAAAGGTGTGAGGGTTGAACTTAATAAACCTTCTGACTCAGTTGGGAAAGACGTTTTATAAGCCTTTGATTTAGCAACTCCCCTTGCTATTCTCCCTGATAAATCTTGATGCTATCTATTAACTTTTGAATGTGAATAACAAGATAAAGGAAAATCAACAACAAACCAACATTTTAATAAAGAAGCAAACAGTGTTTCAATGTTGCATCAAATAGAAGATTCTTTGACTGCTGAAGCATTGTACTATGTGATTGTGACTCCAGGCCTGTGACTGCTTATGTGAAGAAGATAAGCAATCAGTAAGAAACAGCATATGCATCTGGACATAAATAAGTGCCCTACATAGAATTTGTCCATCCTTATATTTTGCCAGACCTGTCATCCAGCTGAATCCAATTCATCTCTCCCTTTTTTTATATGGTAAAAGTTTGAATTTTGGGTAATTTTTTGTATGACCAGGTACAGTTTATCAAAATTGAGTCTTAAAAAAAAAAAAAAGAAAAACTGAAAAAAAAGAAAAAAATTTACAGTATTCTCCAAAATAACATGGATCTATTTTTGTAAAACTGTTCATACTGTTCTCCTCTGCCATGAAAGACCTAACTTAATGTAAGGGTTGCCAGTAACTGATAATCACTTTAATTTTCTTTACACCTTAAGTCAGAAAAGGAGCACTTTAATTACCAGCTAAAAACCTGATTGTTTTATATCGTATCTCACACTAATCTTAACTTTTAAAGATTGCTGCTGTATTGTTTTTTTGACTATGTCTTCTTGAACCTTATTAACAGAAGCAAATCAGTATCTCGCTATTAGTAACATTCAGTTTGTGGTTTTGTATGTTGAATCCACAGAGGGGAAGTTCCCGTCTCTTCTTTGTTGGGTTTTTTTTTTTGTTTGGTTTGGGTTTTTGGGGTTGTTGTTTTTTTGGTTTTTTGTTTTTTTTTTTTTTTGGTTTGTTTGTTTTATAAGTGACTGGCACTAAGTGAACTTGACACTATCGGTTGCTGTCATTGGCTTTGGGGACCTGGTAAATACCATCAAGTTACAAGAATATACAAGGGCTTTCCTAGGCTATTAGAGGTACCCAGAACCTCCTTATGTACTTGACAGAAAATTTTGAGCTTTCTCCCTTTTCTAAAAAATACTTGCCACCCCCCTTTCCTTTGTATATAAGTTAATAGAATATCTAAAATTCACTTTTTTTTAATTTCCTTTTCAAACGTTGGTGTCCCATGCAGTCTGCAAGTTGACACCTTGATCTATTATATAGTATCAAGGAGATGGTCAGCACACTGAAGCTGAAGTGCATCACTGTAGGCTCCTTGTGCAATACATCTTTAGGTTTTCACTGTGCTGAAGGATTTCCCCAGAAAGGCACCGCCCTTTGATCAATACTGAGGTATATATTTAGTAAGAAAACTTTTATTTACTTTGACATTGTTTTCATTTTATCAAGGAAAGGGGACATCACAGAATAAAAGTGAGATGTGTAGAAACTTTGATATTCTTATTTTTAAGAAATGGATGGTTTGGACACTGATTTAATTTTCTTGTTTTCTTCTTCTTTCTTTTTTTCTTTTTTTTTTTTTTCCTGAGCTTTAAAAGCTTGCGAAAACAAAAGCAAACCTATAGAAGACAGCATTCATATTTACAGGAGTTTGGGGGTTGATCAGCTTACCGACTGCAGTTTTCTATCTGTCCCTTATTTCCTTACTTAGCCAAAACAATGTGAGTGTACAGAAATATTTCTGTATATATTACAACTTGTGACAATTTTAGCATCTGTATAGTTTGTATTCAATTAGAGACCTTTTCTATGGAAAGCTCAGTAATTTTTTATTAAAAAGATTACTATTGTTCATGTAAAACATGAAAAAGCTAATTGTTTAGTAACAAACTGACAGAAAGGGGAAAAAATTCAGTATCGGTATATCATTTAGGAGAACCAACAGAAATCCCAGTTTTGTTTTGATTTCGCTTTTCCTTTTTTTTTTTTTAGTGAGTTCTTGCCCTTTACAGTTCTCTTCCTCTTTCCTCTTTTCTTCCCAGAAAAACAGACAGGATACCTTTACTGTAAGTGCCTCTGCCAACCTGGCCAAGGAGTGCAAATCTTCATTACTGTCTGGTCTGCAGTGCATTTAGGCTACCAGTGAAACAAGCAAAAAAAGCCACCTCTTCCACTTCATCTTCTTTAGTACTACTTTACCGGAGGTTTGGTTGGTTTTGTTTTAGAAATGTAAGCATAAGCCTTTAAACTCATTTCAGTCCCTCTGTAATTCAAACTTCTGCAGTTACACGGCGTATCGAATTCTAATCACACTGTAGGTTTGTGCTTGCCAGACAGGTTTAAAAAGTGCTTAATTTTTCACTCCATGTAAGTCATTACAATAGGGTCAACAAATCAAGTCAGCCATTTTTTCCATGTCCTTTAGAAACTGTTCATTTCATGTCGGTTGAATATTCAGTCTTGAGCATCACCAAGCAGGTCGTTGTTTTAAAACTATTTTTTAAACTGTCTTATGATCTGTATGTGTCTAGTCCTGGTTAAAGATAAAGCTTCATAATGCTATTTTTATTCATGATGTTAGCCGGCTGTAAAATACGAGACCTTTATCTATAGCAGGCAAAGAAATTCAGGATTCATTTACAGGTTGCCTATAAAGTTGTGTAATTTGAAAAGCAGTGTTCATTATGAAAGAGCTCTCAAGTTGCTTGTAAAGCTAATCTAATTAAAAAAGATGATGTATAAAGGTTCTTGAAACTATGTGGTTATTTGTAATCTGTGTAACTTTTGAAGACTACTCTGTAGCAACTAATTTATAAATGCCCCCTGATAAAGGGGGCATGTGGATTTTTGGTGGGTTTGTGGGGTTTTCTTCGTTTGGTTTGTTGTTGTTTTTTTTTTGTTTGGTGGGGTTTTTTTGGTTGTGTTTGGTTTTGTTGTTTGTTTTTGTTTTGTTTTTAAGTCAGAACTATTGCTACTCTGGAGAAGGGTCTGCTGCTTTGTACCTTGCCTACAGTTCCCTGGGCACAGTGGTCGTTTTTCCTGATGATTTTCTCCCTCAAAAACAGCACCAAGTTTAGGCTGAGTGGAGAGTGATGATGGACATTAGAGACAGCTCTAGTTTTTTCACCACTTTCTGACAGGGACGTGAGGTGCAAAACCAAAGTCCTCTTCAAACAGGATTTTTAAGGTTTAATGGAAACGCTCCAGTTTTGTGTGACTCCCAGTGAATTATGAGCCCTTTGAAGGTGGCAGAAGAATGGTAGAGTCTACAGATGCCAACCCATACGAGATGCCACACAGTTTCCCTAAGCTTTTTGATGAGCTTCGTAAGCTTTGATGAACTTGACTGTACGGTAATCAAAGAAGCATCTGTCTGGCTGTGCTTCTGCCGTTGCTCCAACTGTTGTGTGCTTGTCTGTCGTGTACCAGTTCAGGGAGAGTTACCTGGATCTCCAGGCGAGTCTGTCAGCCTTACTGGCACTTCAGTACCTGTGGTGCTCAGTTCTGCTCTTTCCAGTGTTAGGCTGAAACCTAAGTGCGGCAGCACTGAGCTGGTCCCAGAGCACTTTGAGGTTTTGTCCATGCTTCAGTGCTGTGTAACTTCTTACATGTTCTCTTGAAATATCCCCTTCCCCATCTTTGGATGTAAAACAACAAGGAAGAAGCCTTCTAGCACTTGCAACCATCCTGGGTAGATCTGATTTATTTGTTTTTTAATCATCACATTGCTGAGCACAATATGCAGGGAGTCAAACACTGCACCAGGGAAAGATGAAGTTTCTCTTTGGTGTTTCTCAAAAGAAAGACGCAAATCTGAGAGGAAGCTATCTGACGGCCTATATCTTATGTAAAACGTCTGGCAGTGCTGACCACTTTAAGGTCAGGAGTGGGAAGATCACATTTCTTAAGTCACATTGATAAGTACAATCAGACTGGAAAGTACCATTCTTCTGCCTGCTGAATGCTTTGAAAAAGAAGGGAGACTGCGAAGTGACAATAGCAAACTCAAAATCTCAAAACGCCGGATGCCTACCATGTGTATCTTGCCTGCAGGCATGCAGAGATGCAGACAGCTGCATCCACGTGCAAATACATGGTGGGAATTTATGAGTACTCGGCAGCGAAGACTTGGAAGAAATTCATGGGACTTCATTGGATTTGGATCTCATCTGCTTTTTTTTTTTTTTGGGGGGGGGAGGGTATGGATCCACAGACAGTTGTGCCTCCAATAGTCAGCTTTCACATAAAATACTTAGCTATTTTGCAGATGTAAAGTAAAGCTTGAATGTAAATAATTGCTGTAAATGCGTTGAAGCCTGTTTCTGCTATTACACTGCTGTAAGGCCTGTGTTCACTTTACAGCGTCTGCTGAATCTGAGTTGCCTGACGTTGCCTGGTGGGGGTGGACAGCAGCGGACAGAAGCAGGTTCAAGGTCCTCTGCCTACCAGACAAAACCAGTTCCAGAAAATTTGCTCTGTTGACTTTTGCTACCACTTACTCAGTCCCATCAAGCTTTTCCCCATTGCTTTGAAGTCGAGTGAATATAGAGCATGTTTATCCCTTTCCTGAAGTAAGGAAAAAAAAAAAAGCCCATAGCTCCCAAATGGACTAAGGTACTAAGAGTTGTCTCTGAAAGTGGAAGAGCAGATGAGATGCACATCACCAGCCCAGGACCGGGAGGAAGGAATGAATTGAATAGAAATGGTAAAGCAGGACTGGAAGAGACCGATGCATGAGACTAAGATAAAACACGTGTGGAGGGTGGGTATGAGGAGAATGAGACGTGCCAAGCAAAAATATGTGATAGGTGTCTGTTTTGGGGGGGAACATGAAGTGTGAGGAGAAAGAACACATAATGTGTTTGCCTCAGGAAAGGCAATCGTTGATGCATCCCTTCCACCTTTCTCTTCATGGAGGTGTGTTGCAAAATAGTGTATTTTTATCTCTGAAGATGGGAGGTTTGTAACTTTTTGTTCGGAGGGCAGTGAACAGGGCAGCGTCTAAACTGGAAACCCATTCTTTTTCAAATGCAGTCAGGGATGGGAAGTAAAATTCATCTCTAAATATTCACCGTGTGGATCCAGTGCTCCTTGTGGGCCTGTCTGTCTGTCAGCGTGGTTTCTCAGGGTGGAACCAGTTCCTCTCCTGGGCTCATTTCAGGGACTGGTGTGGTTCAGTTTTATTTTTACTTTTAAATAAAAGATGAATCCAGAATAACTAAAATGCAGAGATTTGACGACTCCTCACAAACAGAAAGCCTGAATATTGTATTGGGTTGTGAGCTGGCACTTTAGCTGGCCTAAAGAAAGCCAAAAAAAAAAAATGATCAGAACTGTTTTAAGGCAAGTCACTTAGGTTGTAAGTGTATCTTGCTTCCATTACCATAGGTAAGCAAGCTTCAAAAAGCTATTAATAAAGATTGCATTCTAGCAGAGGGCATGGTGGCAGCTCTAAGGAAACTAGAATTTTGGAGCCTGATTAATAGCTGTTGCAATCATGAGAGGTTTTTCCATAGAGTGAAGATAGGACTGAATGTGTTTTAAAAAAAAAAAAAAAAAAAAAAAAAAAGGCACACTAACCAGCAACAAACTAAAAACCACCCCTCCGAAACCTGAAAAGTGCGATCTTAGCTGTATCTTAGCCGTTGGTGATTGTGGTACCTTGGGTTACCAGAACGGAAGGATGTTTCAGAAGAACTGTTTTTATTTGAGCACTTGGCAGCATCTTTGGACACCAAGGAGGAAATATTTCTGCAAGGAAAATGTGATTGTCGACACCGCTAACGCTTGGCAAAGGCAATTGGGGCCATGGATAATAACCAAATCTGTTTTCAGAGATTACAGTCCAATTGATGGTGTTCCTGATAGCGAAGAGCAAGGTTTGAGCTGTCAGATTGGCCATATTTATTGCCCTTCACTTCCCCTTCCCCGACCACAACATAATAGTAAGTAACGTGGTGCTGGGCACGTGTTCTGCGCAGTCTTATTTTAACGAACGAGCAAAAACTGTTCAAATTAACTCTCTTCAGTCCTACGTTTTTCTTACGTGTAGAACTCTTTAATGGGATGTAGGTAGCAATTGCTAAACTTCTGTGAGTACTTTTATTTTTCCTCACATGCGTTACGAGAACATTTATTTGTTTAAAATAGCCCAAGTATGACACAACTGTATGTAGTTAAGAGCTGCTGCAACTTCATCGCCATGCAATGTTATGCAATGGCATAACCAGGCAGGACATGTATTTTACGGTAAAAGATGAGGCTCATAGGAAGCCATGAGAACACGCAGGGGTTTTTTGGGCGATCCGGCTGCTGGCCGGGCGCCGGGAGCGGGGATGCCAAACGCCTCGGGAAGCGGCTCCCAGGGACAGCTGGAAACTAGAGCGAGTGACTGGGTCCCCCTGGTGTCCTAACCGGGACAAAGCCTCTCCCTAAGAGCAGAAAAACATGGTTTTGCTGTCCCAGACACGACAAAGAGAGAAGTCGCTCTGTTTTAGGTGGAGGACGTTGTGCTGCACAAACAAGTTATTTTAACTTGTAGCAATCGAAGGATGTGTGTTTTGCTTGGGAGGGTTTCTGTTGTTGTTCATTACGATGTTGTAAGCTCTTGTTTAGATACTCCTGAGGCAGCTTTATCTCCGACTAAACATCCAACCGGAGCAGGGAGGTGGGAGATGGTTACACCTCCAGTGCTTACAGCAGGTTTGCAAATTTGCTCTCATTTCCTCAGGCGAGAGCACAGGGAGAGCGGCAGCTCTGCTTCCCACCTCCTCGGCTCCTTCCCTTGCCATTTCTGCTCCCGCATGTGTGTGGGGGGGCCTCTCCTGCCCCCTCGCTCACCCAGGGCTTTTGCATCCTTCCAGGCTGCGGTAGCTCCCCAAGTGTTGTCCCACGTCAGCCAAGCCACAGGCTTCTGTGCTACACCCCATGTGTGGGCAGAGGCTTAAATTATAAAATACTTGGCTGAGGAAAACGTTTGGGGTTTTTAATTCTCTGAGATGAAGGTTGGCAGCAGCCTGACGCCTGCCCTTCCAGGTGCTACCTAAGCCCTGGGCTGAGAGTTGCAAAAAAATGCCTAGAGAGGAGTGGCTACCAAGTCATGGCCAGCAGTGCAGCCTCTGGCTGCTGCCGCAACCTGCCCTGAGTTGGTGCTGCATGACAAAAGCTCGGTGTGGCAAGCTGCTGACCATCTCAGGGAAGCAAACTGATCTTGAAGGTGCTCCTCCTCTTTTGGCAGAGGTGGTGGGATTATCCATGGCACAGCTGAACCGTGGCAGTTCATGAGGCATAGACTTCTGCTGGCACTGAATTCTGTGTATCTAACCATGCTGGCATCACCCAGGAGCAGTTTCACGCCAATCTTGGGTGGTCTTCCTATTGAAGAAAGGAAAGAGAGAGAGACAAGGAGAGTGGAAACTGGTGCAGGATTCACAAACAGGACATCTACTTGTCAGTCTCCTGAAAATGGTATCACTTCAACACAAATCCACGGCCAGATGTGAAAATACACTCGAGGCTGGGATCAACCCATCATATAACCACCCAAAACTGAGTGAGGATGCTTGCCCAACAGCAGAGACCCCCCCAGTCTCTCTTCCTGGAGAAGTGAAGGCAGCGTTTCCCTCAGTCGTTGCTGCAGGGTGGGCACAGGCTGACCACGACCCTGTGCGTGGCCCAGCGCCTGCACTGCCGAGGGTGCAAAGCCTTAGTTTAGTGTGGAGTGCTCCACTGCAGAAGAGTCCTGAGGGAAGGTAACCCTCCGGAGCATATAAAGAGATTAAGAGCCATGCTTCATCAAGGCAACTTTATGTGTTTTCCTCCAATCTCAGGCCTCATTCCTTCAGAGGATGCTCATGTCCAAAAAGCTCCGAAGTCATGGATCACTTACTACTCGGGATGTGTGTCTGCTTCGACAAAACTGCATTTCAAGACACAGGAGTCAGCCTAAATGTTAGCGGTAAAACCTCTTGGGTGGTGTCCTCTTAACTCTGCCAAATTGCCTGGGAAATGTTGCCAGCTAGCTTGAATAGTATTTTGGGGTTTTGCAGTGCCTGAAATACCTCCTATTTCCTGTCATCAGATGCTTTTCCTGCCTTCTAAATCTCTTATAGGTACTTCCAAAGTTAATTACATCTGAGTTTTAATTCACGTCATCTGCAGGGCTGATAATCCTGCTCCCCCCCCAGCCATGTGGCTCGGGGAGGAAGCAGCAGTTAAAACCCGCCTTTCCAGGGCAGGCCGTGAGAAGCGGTGACCCAGATACCTGCTTCTCCGCCCGGCTTGGCAGGGCAAAGCTTCCTCCTACCTCTCTTTGTGTCGTGGCATGTGCCCGGCTCCTGCCTGAAATCCCCCAGTCCCCCTGACGCATGGGATGGGGGGACTTGCCCTTCTTGGATGTGGCCTGAGTGGTGGCAGTGATGGGAACTGCCCCTGCTAAACCTTGCAAGGAGAGGAAGAAACGTGGAGCTGGAAATAAGCTGGTGGTTCAAGGTGGCGCGAGCAGCCCTGGGCTGTGCCAGCAAAAGGGCAAGCAGACGGATCCTAACTGCCTTCAGCTGCAATTTCACTCTGTCCTGAAGTGCTCATCGGGTTGTTAGGCAGAAACCCAGGGCTATGGAAGCAGAAGGTGCTCCTGGCTGTGGTCTGGTCCAGCCCTCCTGCCTTGAGCAGGGTCACCCAGAGCCACCTGCCCAGGACCATGTCCAGTTGAGGTTTGGGTATCTTCAAGGATGGAGACTCCACAACCTCTCTGGGCAACCTGTTCCTGTGTTAAACCACTGTAATAAAGTTGTTTCTTACGTTTAATTTTCCTGGATAGGTACTGCTAGATGCAAAGCTAAAGACTAACCCAAATAATTCTCAGCGACATATCCTGCAGAAGACAGAGGAGTTGAGACTGAAGTCCCCTACTCGCAGCTTTCCATACCCCGCCTGGTAGAGGTGCCATTCTCTCTGAAGCCCCCGGGGTGTTTTATCCTCAGGACGACTCTTCCCTTTGGACATGTTCCCATTTCCAGAACAGCCCAGACTTTGTACCGTATCCTTCCACTGCCACATTATCTGGAGCAGTCCATGCCAAGGGGAGTGGTCCCGTCACACACCAGGGAGTTTGTCTTGCTGTTGGTTGAAAAACAGCTAGTTGTAAGATGTGCTGTGCACCATAAATAGCACGGCCCTGGCGAGTCTTGGGAGTACGGCCTGTAAAGTAGCAAGTGTGTGTTGCGTTACACATTAAACAGGCCAAAACCACTGGACTTCGTACGCCGCGCTCAAAATGAAGGGGCATAAAAAAATAAAAGCGTTCTGGTCAAATGAGCGCTTCTGAGAAGTGCTGCCCTGTCCTTAAGCTGAATGAGTTGGCTAGTGGTTCCTCAAGCCACGTCTGGGTGCTGCGGGGAGGATGCGTCCCGTCCTGCACCCATCGCTGCAGGCAAGCGCCGCAGAGGCTTCTGCAGGTGGGCACCCTCCGAGCCAGCCATTTGCACCGCTTTTTTGCTTTGTGCCTCTCTCAGAACACAACCCACACCCTCCTGGTGAATCAAAACCCGCTTACAAATGGGTGGCGAGCACACCCGCCGAATGGATCCTTCTGGGAAGAAAGCAGATAATTACTGGGATGCTTTTGGGAAGAAACCAGGGCGGTCAGTGGGAAGGCAAAGGCAGGGGAGTGAAGCAGCAGGGAGGAAGTGGAATAAGAGCAGAGAGGCCCTTTGGCTGTTCCCCCCCCATCATTAAGTTGCTGAATGAAGCTACTAGAAGAATTAAAAACCCCAACTAAATCATATTCCTATAGGTAAGATACTGTACTGGGACTTCACTGAGCTCTAGTCCGCCTTTTACCCCAGACTTTGTGCAATTAGTAACATCTCTAACGAGAAGGTACTTGCAGTGAACACACAAATCCTCGTCCAGAGATTGATGCCATTTAAAGGAAAAAACCAGTATTTACTGCTTCTAAATTAAGCAATGGGTAAACCCAATAATTAGCCTATTGATTTTTGCTCCTTCAAACATTCTTTGTTATGCAGTTTATGAAATGTCAGGTCTAAGACTTACTGGAGCAAAAAAGCAGATGAAATGATGCGAAGGAGAAGGGATGGATGGGACAGAGACAGGGTGAGATATTCAGGCCAAGCTGCTGCATCTTCTTAGAAACTTAATCTAGTCTTAAAGCGGCCTGGCAGAAGCTAAAAGGGAACGGAGGGATTAAGGCCGTGGCCGTCTCCCTTTCTTAGCTTTCACACCGGCAGCACACACCACCCTGCCCTCGGCCTGTCACACCCCTCCAGCTCCCAGGCTTAGCGGAGGCGCAGGAGTTAAGTTTTGTGTTCTACAAACCCCTCTGCCTTCTTACAACTCTGTCCTGCCTCTCTTGAGGAGCTGGGTTGATGCCAAATGGTGACAGAAAATTAGATTTTTCATGGCAATGGATGCAAGCGGTGTGGTTGTATGCAGACCACAAAAGGATGCTTTTTGGGTTATTCACTGAACCTGAACCAGAAAAAGGAGCTACTGTCTCATCTTCCAAATCCCTCTTGCAGCAAAGCTAAAAGGAACACTCACAGAAAACCCAGGTAATTGTAAATTTACTTCTCATCTCTCAGATAGTTGCAGACCTCACCCCCATTCCTCCTCCTTTAGCTTGTTTGTGGTCCAGTCGGGGTTCCTGCTGATCCACCTCCAGCCCGGAGCGAAGGTGTAGGTGAAACACCAGGCTGCCAATTCTGCACTTTCTGTTGGTTCCCTGTGCAGGATGGAGAGGAAGAAATAAGTATTCTTTAAGTGCAAGGAGTGCCACCTAATGGCCCGTCGAAGAATCCCAAAGCTCCGCACAGCCTGGTGTCTTGGTATTTTTTTCCATATACATGAGTATATATATATATAACAGAGTGTATTTTCACACACATACTGAAATGTAAACCTCTTTCATGGCCTGTCATCAACTATGCTTTAAGGGTAATTTAATACAGAGTCTTTATATTCATATGCAAACAATTGTTTCTTTAAGCTCAAGACTTCAAAACAGCTGTAATAATCCAGATGCAAGACAGAACTTGAGTATTTTAGTTTGGGGTGTAAAATTCACGAGTGCTGGCTGGCAGGTAAGGAGCCGCTGCTACAGAGCAGCCATTTCACTGCTGTCATTCCTGTGTCAGGCAGCAGCAATCACGCAATTGAGGTCAGATGTAACCCTCAGGAGATCACCCAGTCCAACCTTTTATCGGCCTTTCCACTTAAGATGGCTATGCGAGACAGCTGCTGCACGGACAGCCTGTTCAAGGATGCTTCATCACTGCTGGATCCAGTCAGACAGCTGTGGTGGCAGCTTCTTAACATTCTCCAGCCTCGTCATCACCATGAACCGCTCCAAATGATTCAGAAGAGATGTCCATCTTTTCTTTTTTTTTTTTTTTTTCCTCAGAAACTCACCGTTTGCTCTTTCTCTCTGTTACCCTTCAGTACGGTGCAACTTGCTTTACTGTAAGGATGCGTAGGGATGCTGCGTGTATGGAAAACACAACAGAACCGAGGGGCTCCAGAAGAACACGCGAGGAAGAAAAATCCTTACAAGCCATCTACTGTACAGCACATCTTGCTCCTGCAGCAAAAGAAGCCTGAAGTTTGAAGAGCTACGTTGCATTTCAGGAATTATTCACTAGTTACCCCGTTACGACTGAGCCCTCTCTAGCCTTTGATTTTGTAGCACGTTACCTGGTACCCTTTATTACCAAGACTGGTACAGTGGCAGGTAGCGCAGCATAGCCTAAGCCCTCCTGTAGGTTGTTCCAAACGAACAACGTTGAAAAACGTTGCTGGAAAGGAGGCTCAGGTAACTAACTCCTACACAGTTTGAGCAGCAGCAACTTCCCTGCCTGAGAAGCAAACTTCCACCCGGCCGTAAATAGCCTGCTCATCAACTTACCCGCAGGAATTAGGGTTGAACTTGCTGTAAGAATACACGTCCCCTGTACGTACCCTCAGTGAATACAAACAGTGGCTGGACTACGGGAGATGGTAAAATATAGAGGAACAGCACTTTTAAAACATGTTATAAAGCAGACGATTTCTATTACATATGTTCTTGCAAAATACTCATATATTAGTGGAGAGAAAAATGCTACTTCCAATTCCTTCATCAGAACTCATCAAGTATTATGAAAACTTCCCAGATAAACATTTCCTTAAACAGTAAAAACCACTTGAAAACATTTGACCTTCAAGGTTTCTTGCTGGCTAACCAGTTTCAAGGCAACTTAAGAGCAGCCTCTTTCATAATAACAAAATAGCAAAAGCTAAGTAACCCCCATTTAGGTAGTCTGACCTCTAGAAACATTATCTGAATCGTTCTGAGCTATTCCAGTAGATGACCACAAAATGAGACCGCTTTTGCCTTTAGTTTGCAGAACCATTTGTTGACCTCTCTCATACCCGATTTGTCTCAGAGATCAAGTATATTAACCTGTTTCTCAGAATTCCAGTCAGGCAATTTATTTTGCAGTTGAGTGGAGCGTGTTTGTTCAAGATTCATTACTCGTTTGTGCTGTTGTAGACAGTATCTAAACTCACTCAGGACAAAGTCAACCAATACAGAAGGTGAAGTTTCTCACCTTCGACCCAAATTTACCAGCGTATTTTAGAAACGTACTGGTAGTCATTGTTATAATCGTGGGAAGGACACTGTATTCAAGAACAAAATCTTACAGAAACAGCATTCACAGCAAAATACCCGAAAGAACAAGGCCATGACCTGTTAATAATAGCCCGCAATAGGTAGCAACTGCAAAGCCTGTCCACTCAGCTCTTTGTCACCTTTATCTCTGTATAAAAGAGATCTTGGCATCATACTACTTCGCTGTAACAACACGCATGGGCAGAGGTGATGTCTTTTCCACAGCTGGTCCAAAACTGCTGAATTGTTTTGAAAACAGATCTATTTTAGGACACTTGTATATTTGAAACAGGACTTGCCTACAGCTTAAGTTCCCCCGAGTCCCCCGTCAGGCGACATCGTTCACTGAATTCTACAGGCCAATTCCCACATTTGTTTCTATTTGTTGTTCACATTAACACTGTTGATGTAGAAGACGACATTACGAAAAAAAAAAATCCAGTTGAATATGAAAATGTATTTGATGCTACCCACAACGCTCCCTTCCTAGACCAACCCTTTCCTCTTACCAGTTGCAGTGGGAAAGACAAACCAGGAAACTTATGGGAACAATAGTAAGGGAAATACCTCTCAAAAAATGCTTTATGATGTGACAGACCATTCATGACGTGAATCTAGTCCTCATCTTAAAAAAACATGAGAGTACAAATACTTCTGAGTAGTACTGTCCTTGTAAGTGTCAAGTTGCACTGGGAACACTAAGAGATACTCCAGTTTTAAGATGGAGGTATGGAAAATTAACACATCAAATCAAGTTTCAGAATCAGTATTTGTAAAGTTTTCCACAGAAACGCAACAAAAGTGAAACTGTACTAAAAGTATGATGGAGAAGGCAGAGACTGATGCAGTTTATATTCACCAATGCCTGTTCTTACAGGGAAATTTAAGAAGGAAAAATGTTAATACAGAAAGGATCCATTAAACCAGACTGTTATTAGCTGTACAGGTGAGCCCACTGGGAGTAACGCAAGACGGCCGCAACTGCCATGTGAAACCCAGCCTTAATGAAAAGTTAAAATTCAGTAGCAATTTATTCAGAATATGCAAGAACAATCCAACTCACATTAAACATCCGTAGCATCAGTATTTTAAAAAATACACCAACGATTAAAAAGAGTAAAGGCATCATTTGCCAGATTCCATTGCACATCAGTTTATTTCCCAATTTCAAAAGGGAGCAGCAACTAATTGGTTATATAAAGGCAAACATATGTGCATCTGAGGCTAATATAGCCATTTAAAGTTGTAGCAACAATATATGAAACAGCATAATTATTTTTTCTTTTTTTTTTTAAACAAAAATATTTATAATTGGTTTTACAAGTAAGGGTCAAGCTGTTGACTGTGTAACCAGTTAAATACTTTCAGTGCAGCAAGAGAACTGTTAACATGTCTGAAAGTTTCTATAGAAAACACATCTGCTCAGCGTTCGTAACTTTCCACAGCACAATGGTTTTAGTACTCAACTGCCTGACTTGTTGGATACTAACCACTGAGCTGGCTGGCTTCCAGAAGCAGCAAAACAAAGACTGTCAGCTAAGTCAGTTTAATGCCATTTTGGCCTGTAAAGCACTGGAAGTTTAACTGAAAAATCATGAAGGCTTTTATGATACAGCCAGGAACAGTCTTTACAGTCTTTACTTTCCTCACAACTTCTACTTACTAGTATCAGCATATGGAGGTCAGTCACTCATGCACATTAATACCTATATCCTAAAAACTAGTGAACTTTCGACATAGAGTTTGTGCAAACCATCAGAAAAAGCGGGTGGAGAGTCTAGCTGGGATCCTGGACCAAAAGACACGTAAGACAGACGTTCATTAGGTTCCATTTGACCACTCCAACTTTTAACAGTATAGCTAACTTTTAAATCCCTTTTGAAAACAAGCTCCTCAAAATGATATATTTTTTTTTTAGATCGATCCCTTAAGTGCAGGGCCTTCTCCTCATCTACCAAGTATCTTGTGCTTGATTTCCTCGCACCTTCATTACCCTTCTAGATTTTCTTTTCCAAATGGATGCTTTGCTATGTTTTTGATGCCTATGCCTCTCTCATTTTTGGCAAAAGCCCAGATTTGAGATTCTCACTCTCATCTGTTTTCAAAAAGGTCGTAGGTGAGAAGGACCACCTGAGAGTGTAATTGTGGCTTATGCAAAATATTTACTACTTTAAAAATACCTGCCACTTAATTACATTGCATTAAACAGAACTATTCTTATCTATTATAGGTGGTTAACTTTAAGAATGGCCCAAAACACTTAAAAAAACAACACAAAGGGGTCTTAAGAACAAATTAAAAAATAGCAGGATTGAAAATGGGTTGATTTTAAAAAAGTGCCTTGAAGACATGCAGTTCGCAAGTATCCACTTTCTCTTGTATTACTCAGGTTCTGCAGCAAGGACGATGGCAAAAGCATCCACCTACTAAAACATGAGCGTTCGATTCTTTGAAACATAACTAGCAGCGAACTTCCTAGTCAGCGCCGATGTGCAACTCCACAAAACTTGTTGTTCAGCATGCTGACAGTAGTTTACGTTCCAGTTCAGAACAGGCACGCAGGGAAGTAACCACACCTGAGCAAACCCTGAGCAAAGTAGTTTTCAAGCAATGTTTTCAGCCTTGGTTTATCTTTTTGAGACAGCTTTCTGAAAGGTTTATGCAAGACAAGAATCAAGGTGCTCATTTATTTTAGACTCCAGAACCTCAGCCTGGCAAACAGGACAACCGACTTTTTTATCCTGCCTTACAGTAGTGCTGGAACTTGCAGAGGAGACTGTAGATTCAGTTTTGGTTTTCATAGCTGTATTTATACTTGAAGTGACATCAGCACTCCCTTTTTTAATGAAATAGTTTTCGAAGGCAGTTTTGTCTTCCATTTTTGGCCACTTCTGCAGTGTATTAATAAATTCTGAGCTTTTTTTCTCTGGTGCAACCTCAGCTGTTGTTGTCTGCTCAAAACAAAATTGTTTTGGTGGCCTGTTATAAAACGGCATAACCCTCTTGCCGTTTGCAGAACCTTGGTTTGATTTTTCTTCCATAACACGAGCAATTTTAACAGGTGATCCACTAACATTCTTGTAAGCTTTTGTATTAGCAACAGAGGGTTTAGGGAACTCACGCTTTGAAGCCAAGTTGATTTTCTCACTGGCATCATCAGCATAAAGTGGAAAGAAGATGCCACTACGGGGAGAGTTTTCAAATTTTATCTCATTTTTAGGGATTGGTAATGTCTTTACTGCTGAACGATGCTGTGAACCAGGTGTTTCAGTGTTTCTAACACGGCTGCTGGAATTTATGCTTTTTTCTGAGAGTCCACTGTCTCCTCCTCCAAGCCGATAGCCCTTTCCACTAAAAGGCGTCAGATCTTGCGTATCACGTGTTTGTGTCTTGCCTGCAAAATAAGAGAAGAAAGTAAGAAAAGTCAGTAACTTTTTCATATATAAATAACAGGCTTAGTATTTCATGTACTTCGCCTGAAAAATCTGCTGCTTGAAAAGAGTGTAGCAAACTAAAACTTTTGCAAACAATTAAGTTGAGAACGAGCCTAGAAATGCACAAATAAAGTGGGCCATGTTCTTTGCTACATAACGGTAATATCTAACCAAAGCTCATGTAGCGGTTGATCTGTATTTGTTTGAGAAACTGTTTGGAAAAAAAAAAAAAAATTTAAATACCTTTGTTAGTTGACTCGGAATTTGGAAGTTTTGCTGGCTGGGTTTTCTCCTTGGACTTCTTAGAAAAGTTCTCTGGCTCCTTCACTTTTGTGAATGTACCTCCACAAGACTCTTGATGCTCAGCCCACCAAAAATCTCGTGCAGAGGGTGCTCTATTCATTGAACGTTTCACATATCCAAAATAAGGTTTTCTATTTTGGCAAGGGCCATTGCATCGCCACCAGTGCTGGCGGTACAAATCCACCTCATCATGAAAAGTATGATAGATCTAGGTTTAAAAAAAAAAACCAACAAAGCAGTCATTCAAAAAGTTTCTGATTTTCTATCACTAGCTCTACAGTATTTTTGTAAAAACATATTATCATTTCATTCCTTCCATCACTGATGTGATTTTTACATTACCGGTTAAAAGAGCTGAACCTGGGTAAAATTTGATCAACATTTATCTACCATTAAAACAAAGCTTTAAAAAAAAGACAGGATGTGTAGGAATATGTCCTGGCTATCTTGTTTGAACTGCAATACAATCACTTTGAAAAAACTGTCTACAATTTCACCCTAAATGCCGTATTATTTAGAATGCATTGTGAACAATACCAGTATTGTGTTCTTCCTCCAGCTATTATCTTAATTAATCTTATCAGATGCATTATTTTTAAATATTATCAACCCATTAGCCTCTACTGATATAAATCTTAACTAAACCAGACTGCTCTTCCCCCAAATACTATTCTGAACATGGAGCTATTCTGTCCCTGGTATCACTACGTTTCAAGTTTAAAAACAAAAGTTTAAAGAAAAATACTTACAGAGAGTATACTTGAAAATTACATGACTAACAACTCACCACACCTTCCTCAACCTGTTCCCACCACCATCTCCAACAAAGTAACTATGGAACTGGCGTACAATTGCATGTTAATTGGTACTGGTACCAACTGTGGAATGCCTAACAAGAACAAGTATATTACTCATACCACACCAGGCTTACTAAAAAACCAAATCAGGAAGAAACCTCTATTAAATTAGGTTAAGTGGATTATGCTTACTGTGACATTGGCTCCAGTCAAGCGATTAATGCGACGCATGTGTTTGCAGAACTCTGGTCCATGAGATTCACGATCTTTGTCGTTATTAGTAACAAAAAGCAGGGCATGGATCATTTCATGCAACAGTGTCTGAAACAATGCAAATCATTAACTATTTACTGAAAAGCATTACATATAGTTTCAAAATTAAGCTGGAAGTATTTTACTCCTCTACATTTATCTTGGTATTTGGATCTTATTTTCATGCATTCACATGTTCAGTCTGGGTCATAAAAATATAATACTGATTCTACCTGTGAAATCAAATTATCTCTATTCCCATACCACCAAAACATGCTGGAGAATATTACTACAATAAGTGATATTCCAAACAGGAGAAATAATCCTCAAACTTAAGTCAGATCTTTAAAGAGATCATCCCCTCTACAACTGAGAGACTCTTGTGAGAAAGCTGAAACTCTACAGCATTTCTGTTCCTTAAGGAAAAACGAATGTTGAGCCGACTCAAAGCAGCAGCCTTGACAGAGGCACAAGAAGCAACACAAAGTTATGTTTACAGTCATATCCTATAACCTTATTTTCTGCTGTTGGCCTTTTGACCTTAAAGATGAAACTACAGCTATTTTCTATTGTGCTTTCTGTCCATGCTTGTTTTTAATATTAGAGGATAACTTAGGAGTAAAAAAAAAATAATGTTTTTTCTTTATGAAGTCATTAAAATAAACAAGTGACTTTAGAGTCCTACTCAGAGTTCCCCATTTAGAAACATAAAACTGAAAGATTACCATGACACTGCAACACAAGCAACACAAACACAGCAACAAAGTCACCATTATTTTACAATCTACAAATCACTGTATATAAGAATTCCACTAGGAAATGTAAAATGTGTGTATGGGGTGGGAGGGGACACACCCTACATTTTATGTGCAGATTCATGAGCAGCCTTCAAATACCTCAACAAGATCCTTCCTTGGTCTTAACTTTAGGAGTGGCTCACTTAGACGAATGGAACACATTCCACCTTTTCCTTCATATCTACACACTCCAGCGCAGCTGAAAGAGACACGGAAAGCAAGTATGAAAAGCTACTTGTTTCTGTAGTAGGGGGAAAAAAATTGAGAATTGGAGTTAAAATGCTGGCACCTTCCAACACACAGTATGTAACTCAGAACATGAAAACCCACTTTTAGTAGGTACCTGAAAAACTCTGTTGAGTTTTTCATTAAGCAAGAAAAAAAAAAAGCCCACAAGCTTCTTAGAATAAACTGTGACTGAACTAGCAAAAGAGATACTATCATTTATTAGATCTCTTGCAATTACTTAATTCAAAGCTAGCAATCCTGAGGGGGAGAAAAAAAATAAATCACAATGGACTGTTCCAAGCTAACCTGTTTAGGAGGCAGAGGACTGTTTCCATCAGAACTCCTGATGGAGTGAAATACATAAAACAGAGGCTGGAGATTCACAGCAGCCAACACCGACTTAACTGCTGGATGCTGCAATTTCACCCCTCACCCTCCCCGAACTTTTGATGCTCACTGAACCTTTACGTATCATCACTTCTGCACAGTAATCCAGCAGAAACATTTCAAAATTCCTTTTTTTTGTGATTAGGTTAGTCCTCTACCAGTTCAGTATCCAAATATTTTCAAGTGTCTAAAGAGTACTGCAACCAGCAAAGGATGAGAGGGGGCAGGACTCCAGCAGCCAGCAATTGCATCAGCTGATCTGCTGCAAACTGCAGCCTGCACTCCAAAGTTGGCTGGTTTTTTTTAATAGCTCAGATTTCTTGTATATTCCCCTTCCTAGACTATTCTAAGTCTTGTTAATATACTATTACCATTTCATATTTGCCTTTCTGCCATGCTGTAAAACTACCATAAAACCTGAGAATAAGAAAAATGACAGCAAGAGAAGCAGGTTAGTTCAAATTCGACACACGCAGCTTAAGACCAAGTTATTTATTCCACTTTAACATCTCTCCAGTTTTGCCTGCACCACGGGAAAAGCCATTTATAGCAGCCAAGGATGACAAATGAAGGACAAAACAGACAATAACAGTGACCAACCCACATCCCAGGTTAGAAAAGCAGGACATTCAAACACCTGGAAGAGAAGCTATGGCACTAGTAGGTCGTGCCTACAATGCCACAGGGAGGAGCAGCATATAGTGACAAATAACAGCTTTTCCTCCTCCTCCCTAAAGCCCACAGCTACTCGATGAGAAGAGCCATTGCTTATTTGACGGGTCACAGGCTCTCCCCACAGCTCTGACACAGCACCGGCACACCGCTGGAGCCGTTCAAAGGCAGCCTCTGAAACCCGGGGCTGGTGAACGCCATCCGGCAGCGCTGCTCGGGAAGGACCGGCTTCCCCCACCGCCTTCCCGCTGCTGGCTGACGAGCCCCGCTCCACATCCCGGCTCCCCGCCCGGGCCGGGCGATCCTCTCAGGAGGCCCGGCCCCCTCCCCACGCAGGGGTGTCTCCCGGCCCGACCCAGCGCAACCCCCCGCGATGGCGGCGTACAGAGTCATGCGTGGGCTCCACGACACCTCCACAGCAGCCAGCCGCCCCCAGAAGAGCGTCTCGTTGAACTGCACGAAGAGGCCGTGCACGTCGGGGCTGGGGTCCAGCAGCTCCCAGGCCTCGTCCACCACCGACAGCGGGCGGAGCAGCGAGCGGGCCGGCCAGGCCTCGGGGGGCGGCGTGGCCTCAGGGCACGCTGCTGCCGCTGCCGCCGCCTT
>VYZM01020053.1:664316-674362 GCA_013398915.1 Dromas ardeola
GAAGCAAGGTCTAGGTCACATGTCCTTGGACAGCATATCCTGTAGGAATGGCTTGTGTAGTGTTTGTGACTCGGGAAGTACTATAGTATACAATTTTTGGCCAAATGTTTGTGAAAGTCTTAAATATATGTACACCATATGGCAGGAAAAGATCACTTTTCATCGTGTCACTGTAGGAATTCTTTTTCAAGGCAGTGTTCTGGTAGGAGGGGAAGTGCTGAAACGCTCCCAGGGTGTGGTGTTTGGTGAGGCACACCCACCGTCCAGTGGTGACTCAGCACTGAAGATAAACAGCATGGATTTGCACAGCCAGATTTGTTTGGTAGCAAAGCAGACGTTTCAGTTTCTCCAACATTCAAATTCTCTTCATTCATTTCAGAGACAGATCTAAATTAAAAATGTTTTGTGTGTGAGTAAAGGGGCTGCTTCTATTTAATAAGCTGTCCTGTTGGCTTAAATTACAGCTCTCTGAAAACAAACCTTCTGCTGTCAGAAACATTTGTTCCCTTTGGAGAAGAAGTAAGAATAACTTTCTTCCCTTCCCTTTTGTGTTGCCCTTCCTTTTTTTCTCATGGACTTCGTTGGGTCAAGTCCATTTGGTGAAATACGCTCTCTTGCTTGAGGTGCTGTCATAAATGCATTATGTGCTATTACCTACTGGTAGAAACCATAGTGAAGAGGCATAAACGCTCTTGAGTTGTGCAGGGCAGGGAGAGGGTCTGAAGGTACTGTTTCATTTGGAAGAAATAGCATGCTAGTTTTGCTGTACAGAAGCAGCACACATTGAAGAGACTGGGTGTGAGGCTTTTTGTAAATGATGTGATCTTCAAAGTACACACTCGGTCTCTCCTGCAAATATTAGTGTCATTTCCTCTAATACAGCAATAACCGAGAAGAACTATCTTTTTTGCAGAAAACACAAGGACTGTATTTGGTTGGGAACTCTAATGTTGATGGAGGAAGTTTGTAAAAATGCTCGTATGTTTGGTTTGAATGGTGATGGCTATCTTGTTCAGTATATGTCTCTGAAAATAAGCCAAGTCTTATGTAAAGCCTGGCTTTAGAAAGCTGTCAGCATCTTCTTCTAAGCTGTGTAAACTTTGTCCCCTTTAGTGCAGACTTTCTTAGTTGTGAGAAAATTGTGTTACAGCTAAGTAACCTTGTATTAGCCTCTCAGTAAGTGTTTTTAACGGGAATAATTGAGTATCCTACTCCTCTTGCACTTGCAAATGAAAGCTTTTGCAGTTTATATCATGGTAATGAATGCCTTGTGACTGCCTGAACAAACAAAAGGTATAGCTAGTAAAACATTCTGCATAACTGCTTGTGCTGGAGCTTCTTCATTTCTCCCTATTTTTGCAGTGCTAGTTCAATGCAGTTTTCACTTTCATGGCTAGTTTCCATTCTCATGCTCTTTGGATGCCTTTTGAATGGTTAGATTTTGCAAAGCATCCTACTGTCTCTGCTCACTTCTTCTCCAGTGTTTGGGCCTTTTGCTAGCAAATCACAGGGAAAAAAACCCATACAAAATGGTTTTAAAGGGTAACTCATTGCTCTTAGCTAAAACTGATTGAAAACCACTGAAATACCTATAGTTTTACTTTAAGGTACAGGGACAGTGAGAATAAGAACTTGTGTGAACATGTTATGTCCCAGAGAGAGCCACAGAGGCATTCTTTCACTAGTGAACTATTTTCGATACCAGAACCTGGTGGAGTATATAAAAGTAATGTATTCTCTGTCATCTGTTTAAAGTGGGCAAGGGTAGCAACCTGGCCTTACTTAATCTGAGAAATACTTTCAAGTGGATTATAAGTGAGCGCTCTCCATGATGACAGGCAGAGGGGAAAGGGAGAAGGGAGGGCTTTTTCTCTCTGAAGGCAGGTATATTTTATTGTTTTCTTTACAGCAGAAGAAAGCAGGATAAATACAGATGAGCCTTATGGCTCTGGCATAAGATTGAATAGGAGGAGTGCCCAATTCATGCTTCTATTGCAAGCTGGTGTAGCACATCTTATCCTCATCAGAGGATGAAATGTAGAATGTAATTCTGCCACGTGCTCTGTTATGTCTCTGTCACTGCTCCCTTCGTCAATCTATTTATGGCCTGCAGGGCTGTCATCCGTGGAGCAGTGGGCTTACATGGATGTTGGTTTTAATAGATCAGGGAATCTGGCCTTTCCTTTGGGTGATCAAATATCATGTTCGTGTGCCTGTCACAATTTCAAACACATGTGTGGATTTGTATAAACTGCTGTAGGTAGCATTAGTATTTTGTAACTTGTGAATCTATTCAAGTTGTAATAAAAGAAGAACAGCAACTTAAGGAAAATGATGTGCAATTAAATTAAACACGCTTTGTATGTTAATTCAGTTAACAGAAAAAGCCCACATATGCTGAGAGTCATGGTTTAATAAATTTCAGATTTGCAGACGGTAATTTGGAATGGCACTTTTCTTTTCCTGAGCTGTACACTTGTGGGGATAGTGTTGTTCAAGCTGGGGTTTGTAGTAACTACTGAATAATATGATAGCAGTTTTGTTGGTTTGGGGAAGAACTAGTCATATTTTTCTGTTTTGAGGCATTTTCATATAAAATCTGTTTTCCTTTGGCTGCTGTGACAAAATTGTGATGTGTAAAATGTAGATTTTATTTTTTTTTAATTCAGATGAATTTATGTATTAGAATTTAATGCAATAACTTTTCTGAACAGTGAGGACCACGTATTAAAACTTTTGGACGTACAACACTAGCGGTGTATTTCTGTTTTTATTACATCATCATCAAAAAGAGGACGTCGGTTCAAAGTTCAAGTCCACTGATAAATTTCCAGTGATGTTGAAGAGCTTCAGGTCAGTCGTTTGGGAGGGAGATTCAAGAGGCAGCCAAGTGATGTCACTTCAGTTACATTCTTACAAAGTCAGCGTGTGGAGTAATAAGGAGAACTTGAAAGAAAATGTTTCTCAACACTGTATCTGATTCAAATTGAGGAGAGGCTGTACCTTAGTTTAATGGGACTTTGGGTAGATATGTGAGGCCTTATCAACACCAGGGCAGCATAACGCCATAGGGTTTGTTACCTTCCAGAGATAATTTTGTCACCAGAGTCTATTCATACTTAAGTCGAATTCTGAATGTGCAGTACAAGCCATCTCCTCGCTAGGTGGAGTTTTACCCGTTGAAACCTCAGTACGCTGTGGGCAGGCGCAGGCATTAAATCTGTGCTATCTCGCAGCGTGGCTTGGGATGTTTTTGTAGCATGTTGGGGAACAAAGATGCTGTACCGAACCATTCAGCTGTTAGGGTCAACTCTTTTTTCTTCCTTGGTAATGCTTTTCTTACACATCTTCTAATTTTTATACTGTTAATTTCTTAATTCTTCATGTTTTCTTTTCCTGCTGTGTTTCTATACCATCGGCAGGCATCCTGCAGAGGATCTCAGCTTTCTGCTTTTTGTAAAGGTATGTACCAACATGTGACTTTTGTTCTGCCTGAGAGACACTGCTAGACTGCAAGCCCCTGCAGAGATGTGAAAAGTCGCTTGTCCCAGATTCAGCTGTCTCGTGTAAGATGTTCAGCTTAATGACTTCTCAAAGTCAAGCTTGTGTGACCTCTTGTCATTTTACTTCAATATTGGACTGAAATTCCAATGACAGCTCATGCTCATAGTGCAGATTTGCACTCCAGCACCATAATGCAGAAGGTCCCCACTGCCAATCTTTCCAACTTACACACTCTTTACGTTCCCTTTGCTGCACAACTCTTACATTTCAATTGGATTAGATTTTACTTAAAAATATTTGTAGTTCTGCAAACTCACAGTGTGTTTGCTGTGAAGAAAATAAAATCCAGAATGGGGCTTATCTGTCAAGGAGCTTTGTGGGCGTAGCCTGTAGACACATCTTTTGCCTCAAAGGTTCGGGAGTTGTGATAGGCATTCAAACCCGACAACACTCTGAAAGGTATTGGAGAGAGGAACACTGCAAACTGTGGAAAGAATGTTTCCCAATCTTATGTAGTATACTATTTTTGTGAAAATAGAATTATGCCCTTTATAATTACAAGGGATACTGATGAGAGTAATCGATCAGAATTTGATTGAGCTACCTCGGACAGACTAATTACCTCTTGAGTACTTAGGAAACTTTACTAATACAACTACAGTGGCTTAAACGTGCCCTGTAATACAGTTCTCAACTTCAGAGTTGCAGGCTGAACCAGATTCTCTGTTACAGATGTGCTCTGTTTGATACAGCAGGGAGAAAGTACTAGCAAGAGGCCTGGCCTGTGCTGACCACTGAGCAGTATTCCCCTTCCCAGTGGTTTACACGGCTGATCAGGACAGCTTTAAGGCAATTTTAGATCACCCTTCTGTGACCCCGTGGTATTTATCCTCTCTCCTTCCCCATGCAATAGCTGGATCATGGCCGCATGCGTGCAGTAGCTGAGCATCCCACTTCTCACCCAGGCAAAAGATCAGATGGGAGGATGGAAAGAACCTGCTCCCCAGATTACTTGAAGAGAGCTGTGATGGCAGATGGTCACCAGTGGGGGTCCCACAAGAGTTCTGCATTGGTGAGCATCACCCCGGCGCAGGCAAAACAGGCACCCGCTGTATATGCAAGCAGATATGATTGCATTCAATTTGTTCTCATAGACCAGTACAAGAGCTAAAAGCAGGTATGAAAGTTGAGATATTAATCTCTTCATGTCATGGCAGGAGCTGGACTCTGAGGCATCGGCTTAGATTACCCAAAATATGATTTGGCCCTACAGCTGTTGGGAATTTTGTTCAGATGTGCTAATACATTGGCATGTGATTATTGAATATACTGTGCTGGGGAGGTGGACCAGGGAGAAGAGCAGGTAGCACCAACTTCACTGCTGCTTGGGAAGTCCTTGGGAGATGCTTGGATTAATGGTGATTTCAAGTTATTTAGAAAAAATAAATCATGTAGCTCTTCAGCTAGTTGCACCAACACACACAGTTCCTTCTGTGTCTTCCCAGAAAGCTGATCCAGTCAAAATCAAAATTCTCATGGAGGTGAGAGAGAGTTAGCCAAATCCCTTGCGTTACAAAGCATGTGAACCTAAACACCTGCAAACTTGGGCAGAATTGAGGTCTGAGCTTCAGACACCCCTGAGCCTGACTATGGGACAAGGGAAAACTTTGCCTTGAACACTTCCAGACTTCAAGTTCTCTGGGCTTTGAGTCATTGCGACTGTTCCTAAAAACACAATTCATAGACAACTGTCTATGCTGGTCAGATTTGTTAAGACTAATGTGTTTTGTTTTGTTTTGTTTTGTTTTTTTTTTAATTACAGCTTTACAGCATGCTGCAGCCTGGGGGCTCCTGTTATATTAATTTTCAGTTCTCCAGACCCAGTTTTCACAATCGGAAGGGGCCCAGGTACCTGCCCCAGCTGCTGCAGGATGGGGTTGTCAGAAGATTACTTGAAGGTCTGCAGAGAATCCTTCCTTCCTCAGGATTCCGTGAATTTTCTTCTCAAAATGCGGGTCTCTGATAAGCAGCTCCTGTTCTGCTTTTTTTCCCTTCAGTAACAACTGGGAGGATTGATTGTTTTCCCACTCCACAATGCAACTCCTCCAGCAGAGGTGCCAGATTGGCTTTGTGGAGGAAGGAGGCCAAACTGTATGTTAAATTACAGTCCGTGCGTCTGTCTTAACGTAATTCGGGCCATATACCTCCCGCCTGCTCTCGCTAATGACAATGTACGTGGGGAGAAGGGGGATTGGGAGGCTTGCAAGGAAAGATCTGTATCTTTGTCCCTCCGACTTCCATCCAGCAAGGTGCTTAAACACACGCTAAAGAGCATAATATGTCCTCCTGAATTTGAGAGGCCCACTCCTATACTCAGTTAATTAGATGTTAAAGTGGTTTTCATCCGAGGAGCATCAGTACATTTCTGTTGAATTTCACAAAAACAACTGGCAAAGAAGTGATAAGGGTGCGATACCAGAGCAACAGCAGCACATGAGCAAACAAAGTGTGCGTTTCTGTGACACCTCAACTCTAGTGTGACAAATTGTGGTCCCAAACAAAGCCTTCCCCTTCTTCAGCGGGAGCAGTAGGCTCCATAAATCACCAGCGTTGCGACTTCCCAGGAGGCAGCCAGAATAGAGTTGGACACGCTAAAGTAAAGTTGCTTCATCTGACCGGGTGTGATAGCGTGGCACCGCGTTAGGGTGGAGGAAATGCCCTCGGGAAAACTGCGATGCTTAATGAAGGGTGAGCAGTGAGGCTGGATCAGCTGCTCTTCTGGGATGTGGTTCCACCTGAGCCCGACACCGGTGCTGGCTGGCGCCAGGAGCGGCAGCCCCAGCATCCTTGCCCACACCTCCATCCTCCCTCGTTTTACCCAAACCCAACGCCTCCCACAGCCAGCCCTTCACTCCTGCCGTCCACCTGGACTGAAGCAGGTCTCCTCCCTCCTGGTGGGATTAAACCCCATCTTGTTTGCCTGGTGACAAGTGATGTGCACAGTGGGCAGAAGGCCCCTGCGCCGCCGCCTGGCATCTTCACATCAAATAGCCCCTCTCCTGGTGTGCCTCTAATCCTCGCCATTTTTTTGTTTTCCCCTGAAGTTTATTACCATTTAAATAGCTTTCCAGCCTGAGATCTCCTGGTGGGGTGGGGTGTTTCTGGCTCTGCTGCCTCATGATCTGTGAAATTAATTCCCCTATGATCGTGTCCTCACAGGAAAATTGTATGGGTTCAACTGAACTGGTTTAGAAACTGTTTTAAACCCACGCAAGACCTCCTGTGGCCCTTTAGTTTTGACTGGGGCACTTTCTACACACTTGGCCTGGGGTATAACACGCTTAGACAGCAAAGTGTTTGTTCCCAACCAAAATTACAGCACCGAATCCTGCTGTCTGGGGCAATGTTTTTGACTACTGTGGGCAAATTCCATATTTAACTCAGCGTGTGTTTTTAGGCCTTGAAGATTTAAGGGCCAGACTGCAAATGCCTTTAATCAGGAAGCAATTAATTGCACAAATTTCATCCTTGCAGCCAGCATAGTCCTCATCCAGGTTATACTCCCTGCAAGGCAATGGCTCATGCCTGTGCACTACTTTTATTACTGTATATCTCTGCTAATTAGTTCCTGCTGGATGGTAGGCCAGGTTGCTACAGGGAGTTCAGATAAAATGTACAATCAGTTAAGACAATCTAAAGATAGATTTAAGAAGAAAAACAAATGGTTTTCCTGCTGAGCTCTTTTTTTTTTTTAAATATTATTTCTGAAGAAAACTTGCAAGCAGGATTCATGCTTCTGATGGAAGTCAGGACCAGGTTTGCAAAGGTTGTTCCAGTACCTCAACATCGAACACGCTTGACTGGGGCTTCTTCCAGAGGACGCTGGTGTTCACCCAAGACAGATCCCAAGTAGGAAACACCTAGTCTGATACTTTTGCACCCGCCCCCATGCAAAGGATCACAGTCCTGGTTCTCCCTCAAAAGTGATTCTGTTTCATTTGCAAGAGGTGTATGTGTACCTGGGCAGGGAGAACTGGGGGGGATGTTCAGCCCTCATTGACAGCCCCCGGGGCAGCACATACCCTGTGTCTCACAAAACAGGAGGGTAAGGCTTTGTCTGCCCCCCTGCCCCACGTTCAGGTCAGGGGCATTTCCCCCCTGCTAATGCTGACACTAAGCTTGTTCGCTTTTTTAAACACAAGCCACACATCCTTCCTGTCCGACATTCTGGCTAGAAATGACAAAACTCCCTCATTATGCTATTATTGTAATTTACTAGCAGAAACCTTCCTCTCTGCACACCCAACACACAAACTCTTCATGTTTGACTATTATAATTGTATTTTCAAAGTTATAAATAACACATTAGCCTGGTTTATGTGTTCATGCAAGTCAAGCTATAAACTGGCAGATGAATGAAATTAACTGTCTCCAGAATTCACATTCCTGTCACTTATTCAATTATTTGATCAACATAATTGCTCAGAGCAAGAGCTAATTGGAAAATGACATGCATTTACCCTCTCTATAGAGGAAGAGAGGCTTATCGGGTATTTTACTGCAGGCACTTTCATTACTTCCAATATTCTGGAAGAAACAAGGTTTTTAATTGAGCCAGGCCCAAACACACAAAGCTTGTTTGCCAGCCAGATGCTTTCCCACCCTTAAAATAGTTCCAGTATTTTGTGGTGCAAGGGTTTAAACACATCTGTACTGCAGTGCATGCATGTACCTTGGCACACGGGTATGGGAGCCGCAAGCCAAGCTTGCCTCCAGGAGTCTACAGCACTAAATGTGTCCTTGCTTCTGTATATCTGTATTCATGCTGGTGCTACAGCTATACGTGTTCTGTTCTGCCTATGACCAGCTCCCATCCCTGGGAGCTGATAAGGAGAATATCAGTCGGCTGAGGCAGAAGAGCCTCTCAGGAGTAAAAAAGGCAGAAAGTGATTTTTTTTCTTGTTGCTGTTGTAAAAAAGACTGTAATTCCCCACCTTGCCAGCTCAAACCCTGCATCAAGGCCACAGTTTGAAACAGACACCTTTCAAATTATTTTTCTGTCCCTTTCCTCACTTAAACATTCTGCTTAACATTGCAAGTCTGCACGCACACACATCTGTGCACTTTATTATTAAATGAAAATCTACAAAGTGGGTGCTGGAGCAGAGGGGTGGGGGTGGAAAGGATGAGGAGGTAGGAGACTTGAATCCTAAACCAGTCCCTGTTTCCATTATTAGCTCTAGGATTGTTTGGGCTTGGAATATTTAATTTGTTTAAGTAAGAGACAAGCAAGCGCTTTTCCAGGCTGTGTGAAGGGGGAGGAAGCTCATCTATCAACGCGAACAGTTTGCAACCCATTGTCTGCAGGCCCTGAGGGGATCTGGGGGTTATCTGCAGGGGAAAGGGAGCTAAGAAAATCAGCCCTGTTGTCAGTTGCCTTCAATTCTTGACAGATGGTCTGCACCTCCGCTGGAAAATATCGGGGTCTGCAAATTAAAACTGGGTAAAAAACAATGTGTTTCCCTCCTGCTGTTCGTGAGCAGTTCAAGCATCAGGTTTGGTCTGCTTGAAAAGACTCCAGAAGTGGTCCCCGGAGCATGTGAGGGCTGAGAAACAGGCTGTACTGGATCTCGCCCCTTGAGCTCTATCTGTGCTGGGAACACTGCGCAAGTGGTACAGGACAGCTCTGGGAAACTCACTGTGCTGCATGCAGTGTCCTAGAGGCTGGTACTGTCTATATTTGACGAGAAGTAGTTAACCAGGTAAGTAATTATTTAGTTCATCCAAAGGCAGGTTAAGAAATGAGCGCAGCACAGCCTATTTGTACTTGTACCAGGACATTTCTGATAGGGAGGTCTTTTAGGGTAGGAAGCAAAATTATACAACAAGAGAACAAAAAAGTTACCCCACCATGGGTGGCTGGGAAGCCTGTGGGAGTTCTGGGGGGAAGGAACTACCTGTAAGCACAAGTTTGTTGTGCTGCTTCATGAGGATGCCCTGCAGTTTGGAAAAGAGGGGAGCTGAGGACGCCGGGTGTCACTCCTGCTCGCAGCTCTGCTATGCACATGGCCATGGCAAGCTGAAAACGAGGACGATGGCAAGGTTTGGTGTCCTGTGAGTGACTCCAGCCAGTGGCCAAATAGCCCCCAAATGTGATGCTGTGATCTCTAAGGTGTGACTAATGGTATAAATCAGTAACCTGATGGCACCACAGGACACTTCACATGGAAAATGCAGGCTCCTTTGTTTCCAGCTCTAGGCACAAAGGGAAAAAAAAGGAAAAAAAACCCACCCTCACGATGTGTCAGGATCTTGCAAAACCGGACGACTGCTAGGGCCAAAGCAGGGGACAGGCGTGCCGGGAAGTGGCCGTCGCCGGGGCAGAGGGGGGAGGCAGCCCTGCAGCCTGCCGGGCCCCCAAGCAAAAGGGTGCACAGGCAGCGCGACCGGGGGAGCTCCCAGGGGGGAGATGCTCCCCCCGAAGGCCAGGCTGGCACCCCACCGGCACCGGCACCGGCACTGCCCCGTCCCGCCCCGGGGCC
>VYZM01020053.1:675073-691728 GCA_013398915.1 Dromas ardeola
CCTTCAGCCCAGCAGCCTCACAGCCCAGCATCCAGCCCCGCAGCCCCTCGGACCTGCAGGCAGCTCCGCAGCCCCACAGCCCCTTCGCCCAGCACTCCTGCAGCCTTGGACCCAGCCCACAGCCCTCCAGCGCAGCATTTCCACGTGTCTGCCACCCAGCAGACCCATGTTCCCCCAGCTCAGTGTCCCAGCAGCCCCACAGCCAAGCACACCGGCAGACCTGCATCCCAAATATCCAGTTCTGTACCCCTGCAGGCCCACAGCCTAGCATCCACCCACAAATCCCTGAATCCTGCCATCCCCACAGCCCAGCACCCCTGCAGCCCTGCAGCCCAGAAGTCCTGCAGTCCCACAGCCCTGCAGCCCAGCGTCCCCACAGCCCACCATCCAGCCCGACATCCAAGCTGTAGCAGCCCCAAAGCTCCACAGCTCTGCAGCTCAGCATCCCTGCGGCCCCACACCCAGCAGCTCCACAGCCCAAGCATCTCAGCATCCCAGCCCAGGGCATGCAGAAAGCGCGGCTGGCACAGTGGCTCTAGGTTTTATTTCTGCCCTCAGGGACAATGACAACTGTGACCATGGAGGTGGTTGCAGTTATCCTGGGGCTTTTTTGCCTGAGGCCCTGTTATAAACTGTACTGGCGGAGGCGCTATTTCATTCCTGGGAGTTGGAACAATCTTTTTAGTGCGGGCTTGCCGCAGCCTGAAGATTCAGCTTTACAAACGTGCGGGATGCAGCCAGAGTAACTTGTGTACTCCTGGTCCCACCACTGCGCAGGGCTGGAGGCAGGCAGGCAACATGGGTTAAAAAAAGGCAGCAGCTGCCTCTGCAACTTCTTGTCTCCGGAGCTACAGCCTGGTACTTCACTGTGAGCTTTGTCCCCACGAGGAACGGTCCCTCCCTTTGTACAGTAACAGATTTTTCTGCAGGATTTTAGCATTGGACAAGAATACTGGAAACCTGGTGCTTTCGTTACATTGGGACATTCATCCTGCTGACTGTGAACAGGCATGACTGCATTTCTGCAATTAGAAAATTCAATAAGTATATGCAGAAAAATGATTCTCCCCCAGTTTTTTGTCTATTCCTGACCACTTTCTTGTCCTGCTGAGCCTCACGCTGGCAACTCCCTGCAGGAGGCCTGGAGTGCGTCTGATCTGATGGAGCGCTCCTCTCCTGCCCGACTTACAGCAGATCCTCGCTGTATACCCAAAGCAATGGCACAGGTGGGCTGCTCCTCTATGAACATATTCCAAGGGCACACGTGGGCTGTCTTAGCTGGAACTTTATCCTATTTTTCATTCAGGCACAAAATATCTGGTTACCATTTTCTGCGGAGAGAAATGGAAAAAGTCCCTCAAGTCACAAACTGGGATAGAAAGTCAAGCTGTGGAAAATATTTGCAAGCAAACAGTAAAAATGCACTTTGAGTCAATGGAAATATTTTATTTCGATACTTTCAAGCTGATTTTTTTTGATGACTCGAAAGCAAAATTATTTAAATTGTAAAAGACATTTGAATAGAGAAAACACCATTCTAAATGTCAACAATGGAAAAACGTGATGCGTTCATATTCATAATTTTTCTCCTTATTACTTTTGTTTGAGAAATGTATTGGGCATGTTTTCTTTTGTAGCTCCCACAAGAAAAGCAATAGTTTTAAGGAATCAGTATTTTTCAGTTAGAAAATATTTCATGGAAAACTCCTATCTGGAAAAAGGCTGGAAACAGTTAGCGCGAAAAGTCTAGCAGGAAGCTTTTAGTTCCAGATGTGTTGTTCTGCTTGCCCTGGTATGACAGAGGTACTTACAATTAAAGTTCAAAGATGCAGCGCCAGTGGAACTAACTACGTATTTCCTGACGTTTGTGCCTGTCAGCACAGGGGTGGTTAGACTGCTAGCTACAAATCTGAGCTTAATTCATTCTCATACCAAAGGGAGAGATCAAAACCCCAGCGATCCCCAGAGACAAATCAGGGCCAGCGTACCAGAGGCTTTCTCCCATCTTATTTCTGGCTGTGTTGTTTTCGGAAGAAAGACGCACGTAGCAGGCACAGTCCAACCCTAGCCCTCCTCCGGTGAGTCAGAGTCAGCTTCTAAGGTCTTACGGATCTT
This sequence comes from Dromas ardeola, assembly GCA_013398915.1. Lineage (NCBI taxonomy): Eukaryota > Metazoa > Chordata > Aves > Charadriiformes > Dromadidae > Dromas > Dromas ardeola. The sequence continues at coordinate 677,189 of VYZM01020053.1, forward strand.
AAGTCAGGAGGGAAGGATGGTCTTGTGGCTTAGGATAAGGACTGTGAGTCAGAAGAGTTTATTCATGAAAAAAAATATTCTCCTTTCATTTATTAGCAGATGTCTCTAACCAGCCTAAGCAAGTTGCCGCTAGAAAATTTGAGCTGTAGGCATTCTAAAGCTAGAGGGGATTAAAAAAAAAAAAAAAAAAAAGCAGTCCAATTTGATCATTTCTGCAGCACATTTATCCATAACCAGTTGTGCTGATAGGAAAAGGACAAGCACCAGGGTAAATACCAAAAATATCCAGATTTGGGTCTCAGGCTAGCTAAACTCCCATTGATTAAGCTGGGAATGTTGATTAAAGACCTCAAGCTGTGACCCACAACAATTCAGTCAGGTTACTCCTGCTGCTTCGCAAGGCTTGAGTTAAATTGGAAAGCAGGGTAGAGCCTCAGTGAGTTTATCAGCTCTGAGCAGTGTGTCTCTGGGCAGATAACCTGCGAGTACCTCCCTGCTCGGCCCTGGAGTCTTACGGGGGATTCAATAGGTTGTCTGTGTGCTGGTGGGAGATATTAGGGTCCTTCAGAAAAAAAAAAAAAAATAAAAACCAACCCAGCTTTGAACCAATTCTCTGGAAATCAGTCATTCAGTCCGTAGAGTTAATGATCAGTTGGTGGGTTAATAGCCAAACGTGAAGTTAAGGGTGATTAAAGCTTTAAAACAAAAATTAACTGCTCAGTGACTGTAGTTAAAGACAATATTTGGTTATTTTTTGGTGCTTACTTTTCTGTCTAGGCTCTCACGGAGGCTGACAAGGGATATTTTAACTTGTCAAGGCAATAGCACCATAGCAACAAAACCCCAAGAAGCGTGTCAGTTTGGTGCACAGGACCTGTTTTGCATACCAGGCCTTTGATCTTCAAGTGTGTTTAGCATTGCCATTTTCCTATGAGTGTGGGGAAAAGGTGAAATAGGTCCCTTGTTTAAGCAGGACAATTTATTACTGTCATTTAGCTTTTGAAGGACAAGCCATGCAGAAGAGCTCCAGTCAGGCCTTGAACGCAAGAACATTTACGCTTGGGTTAACAGGGAAGCAAGCTGGACGAGGGTTTGCAGAATCCAGTCCTCATTGCATTGGGGAAAAAAATGATATTTTTATTTGTTCATCTTCAATTCATGCTTCTTCAGTTAATCACAAAATAAATGTTAATTATGTGAACTACAAAAGTTAGTGCAGTAAAGATAGGGCTTCTCCCTTCTGCTTTGTGTCACAGCAACAAGATTGTTGGGCAAACTTTGACTGAATAGCCTATGATGCCACCAGCTGCTGTGAAAAGTAGCAGGGGTTCAGACCAATTTTGAGAGCACCAGCTGAGTCTGTTGATCCAGCAGGGAAGGAAAGAGGAATTGCTGCAAACAAAATAGGGACTTCGCCTGCGAGACTGTACAGAGATGGTATGATACAGGTAAATGATACAATATAGGGAAGAACAACTGCTGCTTCCAAACACTAAACTGTAAGAGGCAAGTGTAATTTCTTGTTTCTGTGATCTTTCTCTGAGAGAAATCAATCTGAAATCCAGAACAGACAGCATTTAGTGGGATCTAGCTGTACATCTGACAGCTCCTGACTATGTCTTCTCGCAGGCTTCTTGGGCAGCATCTGGCACCCAGCACCTGTGTGTTCCTCACCCACGGAGACGAGGAGTCCCCTGGTGCTGGGCAGCTGGCAGCACTCGTTTGGGAAGGGACCCAAAAGGGGTCCTAGTAGGAGGACACCCAACCCTGTGGGTTTCAGGCTGTGCTTTAGGGGCACACCGGTGATCCACAGGGCAAGAGGAGCTGGTCAGTGAAGTGGATGGAGAAAAAGCGAATTGAACAGGCGCATCTACTTCCATGTGTGGCGAGGGAGCCAGAGCACTGAGACGTATTCCAGGCTTTGTCTGGTTTCTGTAGCGTTGTCAGTGAAAATCATCATGGAGCCATTGTACGATACAGTCCCTGGGTTGGTTTCCAAAAGTCTAGTTGGAAGAGAAGCTGTCAGGAAACACCGGCACATCCCAGCTGCCTGGAAATAAAATCAGCTGTCCCTCACTGTTCCTGACAGCCCCGGGAGTCTCACCTTGCTGGAAATGCCTCATCCCCAGGAGGCAACTGCAATATACAGCTGTCCCTACCGTTAGAAAGTTTGTCCTACCATCCGAACTGAGCTTTCCCTGCTGCAATTTAGGCTGATTATTTCTTGCCTTATTTACCTCCACGTGCTGTGGAGAACAGATTATGCCCTTTCTCTTCCATGTGGCAAAGCAGCCTGGGAACGGCACTCTCTGCAGCTTTCCTTTTCTGTTCCTTTGGTTTTATTCAGCGCTGTCTTCCCGTCCTTTGCCACTTGCTGGATTTGCCTCTAGTTTTGAGTCCTTTGCAAGCGCTCATTCCTGTCCCTGAGCTGTATTTCCCAGGACCACCCAAAGCACATTCCCGTTTCCTCTGCACCTTCTTTGCTCTTTCACTTCCCTTCAGGAGGGCTGCCCTTCACAAAAGGCAGCTCCCAAACCCTCAGGGACTGCAACACACACACCCACCCACACACCCACACACACCCCACACACACACACCCAGCTCCACATTAACCAAGACCTAAGATAACCCAAAGCATGAGAAAAAAAAAAAAAGAGCTCTGTGTATAGTCGGTACCTGGAACTAAACAGAGATATTTTACCCCTCATATTTTCTTCTTAATTGTTGCTCTGGACATTTTTGTTTTATCAGATGGAGAATGACACTGGAGACCTAACTAATTTGTGCCTCTTGTCAATGGCTCTTTGTTTTCTTTTAGGTTTTTTTTTCCTTATTTTTTGCCTGACCCTATAATAATTTCTTTGTTCCCTTTGGTAAGCTGGCCTCTGGGATCATTATATTCCTGCAAGGCAGGTCTGTCTTAAACCTGCCCGTATTATTATGTGTAATCGCAGCAGCGTCCGCTGGGATGACAGTGATGCACGGCAGCCAGGGCTCCTTCTGCTAGGTACCACACAAAAAATCACAGTACTCAGCTCTGGAGTGACCAGGACAGGACAAAAGAGATGGAACTCTAGATGAGAAAGCACCATTTTCTTATAAAACCAGATTAAACACTTTGGACTTTTCCCTCGTAGATACTTTATTGCCCTTGTTAATGGCAGGCTCTCTGTCTATACTAGTGTTGGCCAGCAACAAGGTACTAACAAACTAATAAACAAAGCAGAGGCAGGGCACAGGCCCAGGCAGTTGCCCGTGCAGTTAAATGGTTGGCATTGTCCTCACATGAGTTTGTCCCAGACCAAGCGAATATTCCCGCAGCCCGTGCCCAGGCACGTTTTGGGAGCCAGGGTGGGCCAGGGAGGGCTCCCAGCAGGCAGTTTAGGCACAGCTCTCCTGCTCCGGGGGGACGAGAACTCGTCCCTCTGGGGATGGCTGGGCACGCCAGTGGGGCTCGGGGGCAGAAAACATCCCCTGGCCTGTCTTACTAATTTGTATTGCTGTAGCCTTGGCGTCTCAGCACTGCACAGCATTTAATGGGTTTACTCATCCCAGCATCCCTGTGGGGTGGGGAAGTGCTGCTCTGCCCCTGGGTCTGAGGGGAAAAAACTACCCGTGGAGACACTGAAAGGGTGATGTGTCTCCAGAGAAGACTTCAGGCCCCACAGCCTGTTTGTTTTCCAATCTCCTGTCCCTGCCCCAGGGCTCAAAGCCCCTTGGGATGGTGAGGACGAGTCAGCCAAGATGTGCCCCAGGGCGGGTGGGGATGCTGCCTAGGACCTCACAGGGCGAGACGGGGCCACCTCCTCCGAGCCCTGCGTCTGAGACAAAACCCAGCCTGGTGAGGCTGGGAGGATGAAAGCATGAGCCGGGCGAGTCTGGACCCAAGAACAGGGTCAGGCTTGCACTTAACTTGACCCTTAGGGACTTGCAGAAGCTTAGGCAGGGACCTGGCTCCTCCACCCCGTACGCTTTGCCTTACTGGGATGTACGAGGCCTCAGGGCTTCTCGGAGACCACGTGTCAAATCCATACAGGTAGTTTATGCAGAGGAAATTAGTGGGGTCAGGAAGAGCAGAGGGTGCTCAGTGCTTTACAACCACACTGCCTGAAGTTCCTCTGCTGAGAAAAACAGAAAGCAGTTCAGCATCATGAATTTTCCATATTCATTTTCTCCATGCCTGTGTTAGCAAGGAGATGATCAGTCTTTGAGCTACTGGGTCATCGGTCTCTGTTCTTGGATCATGCCCATCACCATGGTGTCAAGGACTGTGAATCCAAAGAATCTGTGTTCATATATTAAGGCATTAAATGAAAATGCACTGATTTACTTACAATCCTGTTTGAATTTTTTTTTTTTACGAACAATGTCGTTATTTTGATACCTGAAAAGTCCCAACTGGACCTCTTGACAGAGCACCTTCAGGCTTGCAGGGCCAGCTCCCAGGCACAGGTTTAGGGTCCCTGCAGAGCCCTGCACACCTGGGGTGAGGATTTGCAGCAGGAGGAGGGAGGTGTCGGGACCCACAGCTCCCTGCTGGCCGGTGTGGCGGGGGGCCCTGCCCCAAGCCACGCAGCTGCAGCGAGCCCACCCCTGGCCATAACCCGGCGAGAAGCTTTCCTCCAGCCAGCAGCCACCCCGAGGCTCTGCCGGGCAGGGGCGGATCCAGGGGCCATATGGATCCAGGCTGTGAGGCTTCAGCTGTAATTTATCCCAGCCTTTTGTTCTTCCCGGCTCACCGCTCGCCGACACCTGCACACCTCCTGCGTGGTGGGAATATTTGCGCCTTTCCCGGCTCCAGGGCGCTGGCAGCAGGGGTGCAGCGAGGGCCCATCACCCACACAGGCTGGGGCTGCAACTTTGGACCCCACCGAGGAGGTGAAACCTGCTCGTGGCCTTTCCCTAATTATTATTCTGCTTGCTGAGCCTTCTCCTTGCTTGGTGCTGCCTCTGCTAGGAAAGACATTTTTTCTTGCATTATCAAAAGAGCTTAAAAGCAAAAAGAAAGCTCAGCAAAATGAAAGCTACCACCACCACCAAAAAAAAAAAAAAATCCATGCAAGAAATCTGGGCCTCATCCACTCTTTTCTTAATTAGTCTTAAAGAAAACAAAAGCAGAAAGCAAAGCAAAAGCCGATAGAGGTAATTGGGAAGGGCTGCTGGCGAAGCAGGCGCTGTGGGAAATGGGGAGATGGCTGAGGAAAGAATCACCTTGACGAGAGCCCCAGATTTCTGAGGTCTGCCTCTCCCCCAAGCCCCATTTCGCAGCAAATCAGAGTAGTGGGGTAATTATCGCAGCTGTGTTTTGGGCTGGTTTAAGAGGTTGTACTTTGCCGGCTGCCTTTGGAGTGCAACAGCAGCGGCAGGCAGCATTCCTGCCAGCACAGCCCGGCTAAATCCACCGAAACAAGCAACCAACCAGCCTTCTAGAAGAACTTGTTGGATGATTTTTGCCTGTTTGTTTTCAATGACAAGTTTCCGAGGAAAACAGTAGCATTTAAAAACCCACACGTACAAGCCAAAAAAGCTTGTGGACTTTTCCCTCCTCTTCTCCAGCAAATACTTTGCTGCCTCTTTTACAATGCCATTTCTATTGACGTAAAGCGAAGATAAGAAATGTTTGCCTGCGCTGCCTCGCTCAGTTTTCCACGTGTGGCTTCTGGCTGATTTGCCATGTGTCCTTGCTGAGGTCTCAATCCACTTTCGACTGAAAGCGTCCGAGTCCTTGCTTGGCTTATCATGCCGACACAGCTGGCAACCTATTAATCTCCTACTCCCGATGCTTTTACTTCAGTGCTCAAAGCTCCTAGGTCACTTTTCCATGAAAACTCCTCTCCATGAAAACCCCTCTCCTGAAGGATTAGAGCCGGGGGGAGATTCAGTGTTTTCATCCTTCTTGCTCTGGCACTCTCTTCCAAAGGTATGGAGAACCGTAAAGAAGTAGGCTTGAAGCCAGGATCACATTATCTTCCAGTAATGCTTTGCCCCTGTTCACATCTTCAATCTGAGGACTTCAAGACATCTAAGAAGTATCTTCTCATACACTCATAAACAGGCTCAGTTTTTACTCGACAGAAGTTTTCCTGTAGAGCTATGGTTTTAGGCACAGGAATTCTGGCTGCTCCCTCCCCAGCTAAGAGAGGACACCAGTCTGGCCCGGTTATCCAGCAAAGGAGCCCTTGAAACCTTACTCTGTTCAGAAAACTGTTTTAAACCAGGCTGGTGAAAACCCTCCTGCGTGAAAATAAACCACCCTGGAAGGGTTTGCCTCGTAGAACTGTGTTGGTAGTACCGTCCTGGCAACTCTTGCTTTCTAAATCCAGCTAAATCCTCAGGCAGAGCGAGGTTTGTGAGCAGGAAAGCTGGGACTAGAATGGCAATTTCCTGAGCCTGGCCTTGTACGCTGGCCAGGCGACGCTCTGGCTGCTAACAAAATAGTTAGAGAGGGGCTCACAGGTAGAGAGGGGATGCTTGAAAGGGAAAAAATAACTTATATTGTGGCTGACTTCTATGTCTGATTATGTATACATATTATGGCTGAAAAGTTCTGGCCTGAAAACCTGGGAACTGAAGGCTTTCATCATGTCCCTGAAAAAGAAGGGAAATATAATGCCTGGCTAACCACTTTCCAGTATCCCAAACCTGCTTACAGTTCCTCTCCCAAAGCAGATTTCTGGTGGGGTGAAGCCCAGCGTGCTGAGAGGTACCTGCTCCTCCCCAGATGTAGCTGCCAGCGCCAGGGAGGTGGGCTGGACCCGGCGCTGAGCTGGCGATCAGGAGGGCACCTGGGAGCCTCCACGTACAAACACCTGAGCCAGGACTGTGCAGATTTGGGTGGCAGGGTTTGTTCGGCACCAAGTGAATCATGCTCTTTGCTTTCCCACCTTTGTTTTGCCATGCAGCACACAAAAAGCCGTGGCTTTCCCCCCTCTGCTAAGCTGCCCCGGCGCCAGCTGTGGATGCTGCCCCGCAATGCCAGCCCTTGAAGTCGGGCAGCTACCAGTGAAGAACAGCCTGCTCACTTTCAATAAAACTGACAATTTGTGCTGCCTTGTTCCAAGCCTCTTAGTCCCCACCAAGAAGATCCTAGCAACTGCTTACAGAAATGATTTTTAAATGTAGAAAAGGAAAACGCTTTTCAGCAGTGGCCATGAGATTCTTCCAAGTTTGACACCAAGAGGAAGCAGCCGTCTCCAAAAGAGATAGCACTAGGACGAATCATTGTTTTTCAGACTTTAAGAGTAACCAACTGAAAATGCATGGGCCAGACTGGCCACAGAGGTGGACCAGCACAGGTCTGTCGGCTGGGGCAAGCTTCCCCGGGGGAGGGTGGGTGCAGAAGTGAGTGCAGGGGTGTCCATGCAGAGCAGACACGTCTCTCTGCCCCCCTCACCTCCCAGCACCATTGACAGGAGTTCAGTCCCCCATTAGAAAGTTGTTCTCACCCCCCATGAACAGTGAGCTCATGCAAGGAATTGTATGGCCCAGTGAGAGGTGTCCTGGGGACATAACGTAGTGGTGGGGAGGCGGTGGAGTTCTCCAGGGAGTGCTGGTCTCGGTTCACCCTGGCTAGTGACCATTTCGGCCTGATCTGGGCATATTTTACAAGCACCGTAAGACATCGTTCAGCATTACAAGGCTGTTCAGTGTCCTGGTTCTCAATGCCTAGGGGAGACAGGGGCTGTCCGCTCCCTTGCATTCCCCTTCCAAACCCAACTTTTGCATGTGGGTTTAAGATGTGCCAAACACTTGTCCTTCCACCTGCCTCATTGCTGAACTGCCTCCCTCTTTGCTCGCTGCTCTGCCCCATCAGCCTGGGCCCTGTCTGCCTCTCCCCGGTCCTCCAGCCAGCTCTGATCACATTATCCTGTCAAAACTCATGTGCAAACTGGGACCTTATTCTTAAATACAGCCCCACATCCGAAATGCAAAGAGATATCCCTGCATTTCCTTTATCAATATGTAAAATTGTCAGCACATTTAGGTCTGGACACTGAGGGCTCCTTGGTCCAGACACAAGCTCTGCATCTCCCATTGCGCAGCTGGAGTCCTCCCGGCACCTCCCAGCCTTCCCTGGGAGATCAGGCTCCTTACATCTGTCATGCCACCAAGGTGGACATTTTGGGGAGGAAACCCCAGGTCTGACAGGCTGCTCTGGAACTTGGCTCCCTTTTGAAGCAGCCCTGAGGCCTGAAACTCCAGCGAGGTGAGGGGCTCGGGTACGGCGTGCAGGTGAGGTGCACACAGGGCAGGTGATGAATTTTGGTGCACATGGACTGCTGGGGTTCATTCCCATTCAAAGAGACTCTGTGTGTCTAATTAGTATAAAAACAAATCAGATGCCTGAGAGGAAAACCGATAAAGGCCTTTTGGCTTGGTTAGAAAAGAAAATGTCTAGTGTACAGAAAATACCTCTGAGATACTGCGTGCAGCTCTGGAGTCCTCAGCACAAGAAGGACATGGACCTGTTGGAACGGGTCCAGCAGAGGGCCACGAAGATGATCAGAGGGCTGGAGAACCTCTGCTATGAGGACAGGCTGAGAGAGCTGGGGTTGTTCAGCCTGGAGAAGAGAAGGCTCCAGGGAGACCTTATAGCAGCCTTCCAGTACCTAAAGGGAGCCTACAGGAAAGACGGGGAGGGACTCTTTATCAGGGAGTGGAGTGATAGGACAAGGGGTAACAGTTTCAAACTGAAAGAGGGGAGATTTAGATGAGATATTAGGAAGAAATTCTTTACTGTGAGTTTGATGAGGCACTGGAACAGGTTGTCCAGGGAAGTTGTGGATGCCCCATCCCTGGAGGTGTTCAAGGCCAGGCTGGATGGGACTTTGAGCAGCCTGGTCTAGTGGGAGCTGTCTAGTGGGGGTTGGAACTAGATGATCTTTAAGATCCCTTCCAACCCGAACCATTCTATGATTCTATGACTTCAGGAACACAGATTGAGACGCTGAAGATTGGGGTAGGAGCGTACACAGGGGATGGTGGATTGCAGTCTAGGTTTGGGCATGAGGGCCATGGAGATCTACTTGTGGGATCACGTGAAGGTGCCCATAAACGCAGGTCACCTCAGCTCAAACATGGATGAAGGGCAAAGAGAGTGCTCACAGCAGGGATGAGAGCAGGGCTGCAGCAGGAACCGGCAGAGGCAGACAGCAGGGTTTCTTCCCAGGCGTGCTGCAAATGTGGGAAAGGCTGTGGCAGAGCAGACACTCACCAGTCTGTCCTGACAGGGAGGGGGTTGCATAGTAGGAAGGAAAGTTTTTCCCAGGTGCTGGGACTAGGATTTTGATAGCTGTTTTTGGAGTCCACCTGGGGAACTGGTGGGGTTGTGACAGCGAAGAGAAGCGATTCACATGTGGGCTGACGGGCATTGTGGCAAAGAGCATCCGTGCTGCAGATACCAAGCCTGTTTTGAGCACTAGCTGCTCTGCCGGCTCCTCAGAGACGTGTGTCCAAACTGAGCTGTCGTTTCTCTGCTCAGCTCTCTCCTCTGCCGCTCTCATCAGCCCCACCAATGTGCAGCACACTGCCCAAGCACGTTTCTTCTCCTCCAGCTTAGTACTTGGATTTACCTCCCTCTCTCCAGATCGTCTCTGTAAACCGGGGCTCCTGGGGCAGAAATAGCACGGCAGGTTATAAACCCCAGTGAGCAGGTGGGCAGTGAAACGCAGTACGCCACAGGGCAGGAGCAGTTCCAACATTCAGATGTTTGGCAAAACCGGTATCTTTGTTATTTTTCTTACCGAGACTTCTCTCTGCCACCAACGAGATCTTCCCCAGTCTGTCCCCAGCAGTGCCTAGGCGACCTGCTGGGGCTAGGGCTCGGTCCCTGCTCAGACCCAGAAGGGAAAGCCCTGGGAAGAAGGGCCAGGCTGCAGCAGAGCTCCCACCTCCGGTGCACCCGGAGGGGTGTGGGACAGCCCTAGGGCAACGAGGGGCTTCAGGACAAGCAGGCAAATCGGTGACTGTCACACAAAACACAGGACATGCAGCACTTTTTCAGCAGCTGTGACCCCACATCAGCTGAAAAGGATTTTGAAAGCGAGATAAAGGGATCACCTCCCACAGTGGTTCCCCTGCAGAGGCACGGCAGATAGGAGGTTAGGGCTAATTTGTTTTCTGAATTAACTAGGAATTTGGAAGGCTTGAAGCAATTGCGCTTTGTTTTGTTTTGTTTTTCAGGTTTATCTCAACAATCCTTTTTGTCTGTGAGTTTTTGGTAGGTCTTCTCAATCAGAACTTAGCTGGAGGGGTGGGGAGAGTTTATTGTGTTAACAATGTGCGCCCCTTACTGATCCCTTTCCCCAGGTAGTGAAAACTTTCCTGAAATTGGTATCTTGGGTGATGAAAATGATGCTTAAAAAAAGCCTTTGCAAATATATTTATTTATTTTTTTGAAATTAAAAATCAAATAAATAATAAAAGCAGGAATATCTTGTACTTCTCCAGCCCTTTTCCTTCCCTGGTCTCAAAGAACAGCCTCAAAAGCGCTTCTCTGGAGTCAGAGCAGGTCAGAGTCATCCTTTATACACGCTGCCTTTTCTTTTCCAGGTTGTTGCCCTTTCTTTGCTCCCTCATACTTCCCCTTTCTTTTCTCCCCACCTCCCCTGCCACTGGCCAGCTTGGCCGCATCACCGGATCCTGCTCTTTGGAAAATGGAGGGGTGCATCACAGATGGGTTTTTTTCCAGACCTTGGGGTTGCTCTTCTCAACGAACAAAAGGATCTTGGTGACAGCCCTGCAGAGCAGGCTGTACCCTTCCCTTGAACAAGCAGCAGTGCATCACGTCACGCTCGGAGTGTGCTGCCTCACTCCCTCGCCTCTCTCCGTGTCAGGCTTTTCAAGTTTCTACAAGGAAAAAAAAAAAATAAAAAGAAAGCTTTCATTCTACAAGGCCAGCACCCAGTTCATATATTTTATATCGCAGGGAAAATGATAAGCCAGGATATAACAATGACCTACTTCACGTCTTGATAAAATAATTTCCTCTCTCTGTCATTTTTCTCAAAGAATAATATTTGACTAACATGAGCATGTAAGACAGAGCAAGACAGTTTTCTCTGAACGGGCTGATAATGCGCCAAATTCAGCCCAGAGACAGACAACTGCCACCCTGTTGACCTACGTGGAGTTACGCCTGTTTATCCCCCAGCTCAGAGCTCTGAAAATAATTGGGTTCAAACCTGTGAGATGTGTGCGTGCGATAGGGCCGAGGCTGAACGCTTCGGAGACGGCGGCTATCTGTTACAGCATCCCTCCATCAATGCACCCTCAGCCCACCGCCAGCACGGCTGCCCGGGAGCTGCTCTGACTTGCTGCTGTGGTGTAAACTGGCCCCCCTCTCTGCAAAACAACCGGTTAGCTCATCCTCTTACACAAAGGGCCACTGTATTTGGCAGGGTACATTACAGTATAGGGCAACCATGCAGCTCTGAATCCACTCACGCCCCCCCTCCCCGAGAACAGAAACAATGCAGACCGTTATAGCTATCTCGCCGGAGCCTACTTAGCTCAATGCATTGACTGTATTTGTCTACTGAAGGTGTTTAAAAATGTGCATGTGGCATTTTTTGCTCGTGGCATTTGCATGAAGAGCTTTCTCACATCATCTTTTCACACCGTTCAAGCGGATTGTCACTCAGTGCATACTGCCCGCCCTCTCAACTCCCACCTACGGGAGTTTTCCTTGTGGTTGTGCATCTTTCCTCTTAATGAGTTCCCATCTCAGCACTGATACGGGCCACGGATTTGCCATTTGTCACTGCAGATAAGAGGTGACATAGCTCAGGCACCCTTGTGTCCTCAGTTGGGTCATATTCCATCCTGGTGTCAGAGATCGCAGTATGTCTGCTCACCTTCAGCTGGCAGACTGTCCAAAACGGACAGAAATTCGTCTGCTGTCACGACTCCATGATCCCATGACACCCTGTCCACGATGGCCAAAGCTGACCAGTGTATGGTATTTATCATATCTACCGCAAGCTTATTCAGCATCAGCGTATTTACTGTATGCTGACTTCCATCATCAAATGACATTCCACAGTACTAACAAGGCACATGATTTATGGGATGCTGCTGAGAGTAAAATATAGCTAAAATGTAATTATAGTTCTCCTTTTATTTCTTTCCTTGCATAAACGTGGTATGAACCGAGTCTGGTCTATTGACTTTTCTCCAAGTTTTTGCTCCCCGAGGTGGAAAGTTCCTCTGGATTTCTGGAGATGGAAAACTACAGACTGCTGGGCTCTGGCAGGAGAAGGGGAAGGGTAACAAGCATCTGGGCATGGCGATGGAGACTCCTCTTGACAGTTCTGCTCCTCAGGCACAACGGGCCTTTCTATAAAAGCTTATGCATGTGGGAGACAATTTTCTCGGGTGCTGTTTGGAGCCTGAAGACTAAACACTCACAGGGGCCTAGAGTCTTAAAAGCCGTACCTCTTCCCACTCTATGTGCCTTTTGTTAGCCTTGCCTTGTCTTGTGTAGAGATGTGGCTGAACCACGCAGAATAAAAATGAGACACTGGACTGCAAACATGGCTCTGCCCCCTGCACAGAGAAGTAGGGAGCAAATGCATCAGGTGTAATAGCATCTCGTCTCCACGCTCCATGCACTTCTTCAGAAACGACTGAAGATGTTATTCCGTGTCTTGGGTAGATCCTGACTGCTTTCAGAGTCTCACTGCAGTGATTTGTTTTTAATTCAGAACAAGGGACACAAGTGTCTGTGCAATTCATACATTTTCCTCCTGGCTCAGCTGAAGGAAAAGAAGGACCTGTAACAATTTTTGGTACTGGGATTGGTACCTGATTTTGATCAGGCATGTGATTTGTCACCTCTATCACTCTCACACCAAGCTACACGGTTCACTGTTGAAACAGCATCAGTGTTCAACATGGTACCACAGTACAGGTAGCTCTGAGCCTCCTCAACCGTTGGAGCAGAGCGGCCATGCAAAGGCTTCTCCCCCATTTCAGTGAAACATCTGCTGGGCTGAAGCTGTCTAACACCGAATTAAACAAACCCCGTGACTTTGCAGCCAGGTGGCTGTGGAGCATGCAGGCTTTAGGGCTCTGCTATGGAGGAAGCAGCCCCAGGAACCAGTGTGGCAACAAGCTGCCGTGGTGGTAACCTTTCAAACAGCTGCAGCTGTTTGCAAAGTGAGCCTGCGCTTACACACGTAATGTTTTTCCCTTTCCCGACAAGAATAAGCCACATCAGCTTTATCCCGGCACAACTACATCATGACTCCAGGGAGTTAACTACACCAGTATTGTTAAAGCAAGTCAGCTTTTGTAGGTAGGCAGGCTATAATTACACTAAATTAAAATAGAATGCTTTTGTTCTAACCCAGGCATCCCCAAGAGGACTTGCACCAAACCAACCAAAGGTACGAATTAAGCCACTTCTGTTATTTTAGCACATGCCTGAGCGCTGGCAGGCTCCCACTCCGATCCTGCTGGCTGTCAATCCTGGCAAAGCTCGGCTGCCTGGGTGATCTCCTCTTCTTAGGCTTCATCACAGGGGGATCAATATATGAAAGCACCCGACAGGGAAAAGCTTCTCGGTTGTAGCAGGGTGCCCTGTGATGTCTCTCTCTGGCGCTAACTCCCACACGTGACAGCACGGTTTTTGTTCATTAAGAGGAAGGTAATTCTGCAGGAGTGGGGAGTCCCACACGTGGGTCAGTGGCTCCTATGGCTCTTGAGTGTGCGGGTCACACTGAGCCCCTGTGCTCCGCTGGCTCCTGTGCTCCCGGCAGGGAGTGGGTGGGTGCTGCTGCCCGGGGGCACAGGGCTCCAGAGGGCTGTTTCTCCCCCACCCCTCCAACTGCACGCACAGGGCATCCAACCTGGGGTCTTCCCAGCTGCCTTTGGCCAGGGAGGACCTCGGCTCTGGCCCTGCTTTGGAGAGCCCATAATGCGATCTAAGTGCAGGAGCGCCATGACCCCACGGAGAGCCATGGTGGCCATTCCCATGGAAGAGGCCGCCGCACACAGGAAAGCGAGACCAGCTGCAGCGAGCGCTTATTTCCACCAGGCAGGAGCCTTGGCAGGGCATTCCGTGGTGGGACCACGCAGCTCCAGGGGTTGTAGAAGCAGGAGGAAGGCAGCCCCCCGTAGGCCCGGCATTTCCAGCTCCTCCAGTGAGGGTGGGACGGGCAGCCGGGGCACGACGGGCGCTGCGGAACCACGGGGGCTTCCGCATCAGCGAGGGAAATGGGGAAACGGCACTCACTCCAGCCCGCACTGGGAGCAAAAGTGTGATGAAAATGGCAAACTGAAATCTTGACGTTCCAGTCGCTTAAGCTACCCCTTCTTGGCAGCTGCAAAAGGAGGATACGAACATCTACATCCCAGATCCCCCAGCTGGCACCACTCATGTTTGCACACTGCTGTTAAGGCCCCCAGAAGAAATGTGTTAGTAATTCCCCCCATTTAGGGCAGAACTTAACTTTTTAGCAGGATTTCACTTTCTGCCCTCAACTTCCCAAGGCCAACCGGTTCCAGGGCTGCTAAAAACTGCTAGTTCCTCCCCCCCC
>VYZM01020053.1:692697-733601 GCA_013398915.1 Dromas ardeola
GGCCGGGTGTGTCCAGCTTCGGTTATTTCGTTATTTATTTACGTGGGGGCAGGACCCTCCTCAGGCAGGACCGGAGCCCGTTAGACGGCCGCCGCGGCCAGCGACACCGGCTGATCTCCGGTGCAGCGGAGCCGGGCTAGCAGCTGGTGTCGCGCCCCGCCGTGCGGCCACAGCCGGGCTTCAGTGGTGACTTCTCCGGTCTCAAACTTCCAGCTCTGGGCGAGATGGGAGCAGGAAAGCTGAAATACTTGCCTCGTCTCTCCGTCGCAGAGGGGAAGCTCTGGGTTGTCTCTCTGGTTCAGCGGGGGCTTGTCGTGCCCCGGGCGTGTAGAAGATCGTGGAATCATAGAATGGTTTGGGTTGGAAGGGACCTTCAAGATCATCTTGTTCCATTCTCCCTGCCGTGGGCAGGGACATCTCCCACTAGATGTGCAAGAGGGTAATGAGCTGCACCCTTCGTAGCAGAAGAAGGACGCGGGGCGCTTGGCTGGCTGTCCCCGCTGCGGGTTAGTGCGGGCACCGCCTGCCTCGTCTCCTCCAGCGACGTGAATCGGAAAGCCCTGAGGGGCTTGTGTGTGCCCGAGCGTTAGCGATAGACAGCCTTCCAGCTCTGGGAAGTTGCTAAAACTAAACTAATTGAAGACTGAAAGAGCTGAGGGGTGGTAAATATTTTTTTTCTTTTTTTTTTCCTTAATGGAAAACGTGTAAAGTTGGACTTATCACAGTTTTCCCCCCTCCCTCCTCCTTTCTCTCCAAAGCTGTCGTGTCTGTCGATGGCAAGCCGGTGAGACTTCAGCTCTGCGACACAGCTGGTCAGGTCAGTGAAGCCACTTATTTGATTTAAGTGACAGCGGGAGGGGACAAGTTGTTGCGCAAAGTAGTCCGGCTAATGACTTCATGGATTTGAATGGATTCCCAGTGTTTGATCATCTTATTAAACTGCTATCTTTTTCACTGCTGCTTAACCCGCTGCTTTGCCCGGTGTCTGCTGGGGGACGTACTGTGCCTCCATATAGGGGCTGGGCACAGGCTGCTGCTCTGCTGGCTCAAGCTGCTGTTCTGCTTAGCTGGACTAGAAAGTCTGAACATATTGGGGATTCAAGGGCCACCTGGGTTTCTCTCTGAGCGGTTGTCACTGTCTTTATTATTTCTAAATAACTGGGGATTTAAGAATTATGGTGTTTGGGGTGTACGCGTGCAAAGCATCCACAGCTGTAGGCGTCCGGAGATAGGGACTGTGTTTTTGAAGTGGCAGAAGCTTAAGGGAGAAAAAAGTACTCTTGGGTGTTGTCTGTGGAGATTTTGTATTTGCCATTCCCACCCCCTTCAAAAGTGCTGCCGCCCCAAAGCTGAGGTTTGCTGTAGTCTGTGTCCTGAAGGCTTGAGGGTGGCTGGTGCCTCTCATCTCCTGGTTTGCCTGTTACATAAAAAGAGTATTTTCTGCAAGTCCCTGGCTTGTACCACCCCGAGCAGTGGGCGACACTGCTTGCCAGGGGTTAGAGTCTGGATAGCCAAAAGTATTTTGCTACTGGTGTGTGTTTGAAGGCAGTGTCAGTTAGGTTCCTGCGCAGCTTTGTCGATCTGGGTCTACCCCTTCACCAAAACCACGCTGAAAAATCTCAGTGGCCTTAACATACAAACCTATTTAGATGAGTTGTAACTGAGCGCCCTACTTAGGAAAGGGATTTGAAGGGCTGTGCAGTCCTAGACAGCAGTGTAGGACTCCCATGTGCCCTATAAACCAAAGGTAAAATCCTACAAGCAACCTTTGTGGGTAACGGTACGAAATAGAACAGCAGAACTGTCCTATGATTTCGTGCTCTGCTGAAGAGACGGGGTGGTACCGCAACAACCGTGGCTGTGTGTGTTCATGTACAGAGTGTAGCAGGTGAAATTGCCACCGGGTGACAGCCTGTAGACAGGCAGCGCCTGTGGAAATGCCACCGCAAGCGGCAGGAGGGATGGGCAGGCCCAGTCACCTCTTGCCTTCACTGCGGTTAATGGTTAAGATGTTTGCTCTGGCTGCCCAAGTGCAGCCGGAAAGGGTAGAGTCACTGCCTTAAAAATGAAGGGGTTATCTAAACCGACAGAAGTCGTCCTGAATCAAAGATACCTAGGGTGAGACTTTGGTAAAACAGTGCTGCAGTGAGATGGCCGCTGAAATCTGCAGCAAAAAAACCCCCAAACACTCTGGTCAGATGGAAATTGTATTTCAGCATCACCAGCTCAAAGAAGTGTAGAGTCCCTGCAGGTCAGGTACCTACCATTGAAACTGCAGGAGTGCACTTGGAATATAAAGGGCGCTATTTCGTCTGCGTAGAAACCCTTAAGATCTGGGTTTGGCTTTCAAACACATTGAATTGAGCCCTTTTGAGGTTGCTCAGGTAGCAAGAAGAAGCAATTACATGGCGAGGTGCCTTTCTGTAAACGGCCCCATGGTTTAGAGCGACAGCTCTCAGTAAATGCAGGGTCTTCTCTCGAGCCAAGCGGTGAAAGCCTGGTTCCCTCTGAGGTTTAATCTGAGAATCAAGAGAGCTAATGAAGCTTGCTTTCTTGACTTGTGTTTTATAAATCGCTGTCTCTCTTGGAGTAGCTGCTGGAAGAAATTCATTCAAGCGAAACGAGACTTCTGAGGCTTCCAGGGGGCTTTAAACTGCATATCCTGGGCCTCCAGAGACTTTAAAGCAAAATTTCACATCTCGAAAATTAACATGGGACTTGCAATTCAGCAGTAAACTGCTGGTACCAGAGAGATGTCTTCAGCTGTGTGTGTTCTTTGCACTTTCAGTTCAGAGCTTTTGAGAACACGGTTCGTTTTAATTAAAATGTCACTGCCGCTGAGGCAGATCCTACCTGTTCAGGCTGCTAGTGTTACCCTGCTTTTATCCTGCTGTCAGCATAAAAGCAGCCTGCCTGGAGTTAACCCTTGCTTCTTCGCAGAGGATCAGCACGCCTTTTGTTACCATGAAGTGTTTGGCTTTCTTGTGGCTAGTTCCTGAAGCTGAAAAAGGGCCTGCTTTGCTGGAGTTTGCACTAAAAGGGGAAAAAAAAAAGGGAGAAGAAAGAAAAAAAAAAAAAAGTAGCGCTAGGAGGCCTGTTTGCAGTTTGTTTGATGTGGCATGGGTGGGAGGGAAAGGTAAAGCTCTTACTCTATGCCATTGGCATGTTAAGCCTGCACATTGTGAGTCGTTAGTGCTGCCATCAGATTTAAATCCCTGGGCACAATGGCGGGGAAATTATTCCCATATCCTGTAGGATGTTGTTAAGTAGTCACTGGTTTAAAAGGTAATTCCAGGAAAGGTAGCTTGCTGCCACTCGCCTGCTCTGCTCTTGCCCGCATCTGGAGGTCGGGGTGTCAGCAGCTCATCGGAGCAGCTCACTGACTCACCCCTCTGAGAGGTGGACCTGTAGAAAGTGCCTTCTCCCTCCTATGCTTCAGTAACCTGCTTCCTGCGGCATTGCTCCCGTGCAGTAAGGCAGAGGGCTGGTGTACAAAGACTTAAGGAAATTAATAGCACTTGAAACAAGCTGCAGCATTATTCAGAAAATCTCAGCTACGTGGGGAAGCCACCACCTTCGTCCTGCATTCCCGGAGGTGGCAGGGTGCCTGCTGGCTGGCAGCCCTGTAGGGTGAGACCTCAGGCTGGGTACAGGCAACTTCTCCTAATGTTGGGTGGTCTGGGTGCTGCTGTCAGGGTGCCTCTCAAGTCTGCAGCGGCAGGTGGTCCTTAGCTCCTCCAAACGTCAGCTAGGGAGCGTATTGGGGCATCCTCCGGAGCTGATGCCCTCTTTCCGTTGTGTGCTAACTCCTATTTAATTCCACGCAGGATGAATTCGACAAGCTCAGGCCTCTGTGCTACACCAACACGGACATCTTCTTGCTGTGCTTCAGCGTGGTGAGCCCCTCGTCCTTCCAGAACGTGAGTGAGAAGTGGGTTCCTGAAATCCGATGTCACTGCCCCAAGGCGCCCATTATCCTGGTTGGGACGCAGTCGGACCTCCGGGAGGATGTCAAAGTTCTCATCGAGCTGGACAAGTGCAAAGAAAAGCCGGTCTCAGAGGAGGCTGCGAAGCTCTGTGCCGAGGAAATAAAAGCCGCGTCCTACATCGAGTGCTCTGCTTTGACTCAGAAAAACCTCAAGGAGGTCTTTGATGCAGCCATCGTGGCTGGTATTCAGTACTCGGATACCCAGCAGCAACCAAAGAAATCCAAGTCTAGGACTCCAGACAAGATGAAAAACCTCTCCAAATCCTGGTGGAAAAAATACTGCTGTTTTGTATAGGGGTTGCGAGGGCCTGAGTGCTGCTCTGAGGAAATCAAATAGAAGCTATATTAGCTGAAATCTCATTCTGTGTCGTCCCGAGTGTATAGTGTAGATCTGTATGTATGTGTATATGTTGCTACTGGATATCTTGGTTGCCCTTTCGAGGGTGGCAGGATTCTTAGTTAAATAATTGCTATAAATCAGGTCTGGCATCCAGTTTCGTGACTAAAACCTTCCATTAAGGAAGAAGAGCATCACGTGTCTGTAAGAGTAGAAGGATTTGTCCAAAGGATTCGGCTTCTTATGTTGTAAGGTGTACGCGATGGGGAGGAGCACACCAGAGGCCTTTGCTGACAGGGCTTTGCAGGAGGAATGCGCGAGCAATGGCGGAAACGTAGAGCTCTGCACAAGGACGATCAAAGGGAAAAATAACACTGTGCCTCCTAACTGACATTTGTAGCTTTAAAACCCCACTCCTGCTCTCTTCTCCGTGTCTTCTTCCCAAACCAACACTCTTAGGGATCACTTTAAAAAGGGTATGCGAGACGTGTAATCTGTACGCAAATGCCACAGTTGGAAAGGTCATGAATATACCTTCAGCATGTGGTGAGGGAACCTAATCCCTTATGGAGCTGACATCTCGTTTGTCACCTCCTGACTTCGTGAAAGTCCTTTCTGTCCTCCTTCCCCTGCCCTTTCCAGGAAGCCGCGTGGAAGCCTGAGGAACGTGACCAAGCTTTAACTCGTTACCTCGAGCAGTGGCGATTTCATCTGTATTTTTGCAGACGTGACGACGGTTCATCTATTTCAACTGAAAGGAATGTAAATGCTGTTGTGTTGCTGGTTTGTTTTTTTTTTTTTTTTTTTTTTTTTTTTTTTTTTTTTGTAAAGAGATGTAACAAATAATTGTGCAGCACCATGTAAACCGCATCTGGTTTTAAGTCTACAGCCAAGCATTTCAGGATGCCCCTCCTTACCTTTTAAGGCTGCTGAATAAATAACAAATCAGGCAGATCAAGATTTATAACAAACCGGACTCTAGAAACTGAGGCTGCGATGTCCTCTTCACAATGCTGTTTTCAACCAAGTTAACATTTCCCTTCCAAAGGCAACAGTCACTTCTTGTTGAATCTTGTCCAAGCTCATAATTGTGAAACTGGCTGAGGCCACCCCGGAAATTTAACTGGTTTGTTTTTTTTTCCACCAGATCAGTCCAACAGATTAACTGAAATGTGCCTAAAATGTAGCTGAGTGATGAACATAGTGCAGAGTTGAGTGTGACCTATTCTCCGACTAAATCTGGTTCCTACTAAACTAAGCCTAATTCCAGCCCAGGCGAGTTTGAGACACCTGAGGGATAACGTGACTCTCTGCAAGAATCGGTATTTTAACTTATTCTGCAGAGGATATTTAGTTTGTGCTGTCTGTCTGCTTTTTTATGGCCATGGCGCCTTTTTTTTTTCCCCCTAGATACTTGAAGATCAGATTTTTTTTTTTTTTTTTCCTTCGGCCATAGCCTTGAAGTGACCTTTTTCATAGTCTTAAACTAAACTACAGCGACAGAAATCCGGAACCTTTTTTGCATCAGAAATGAGTCAATGCCTGATAGAAAGAACAACTGTGGAAGCCATTTGAGTTGATAAAGCCGACCACAGTTTACCTCCTGGCCCATTAAGGAAAATGACACTATGTAAATGGATTCTGGGCTGTATTGGCATAGGCTCCACAGGCAGTATTTTTTCCTCCTCTACAGCGAAATGAGTGCAGAATGGGTAATGTTCCATCGCTGAAAACTTGAAAATAGGATGGAAATCTTTACCTAGGGCCTGATTCAATAAAAATGTGTTGGCTTCTGCACTGGAACAGCCTGGAAAAACAGTTTCCATAGCACAGAAGCTGGATGCATTTAACTTGGTTGCATCTGGTTGGTAATGGTTTAATGTTTACTGTTCATGAAGTTAACATCTGAGCCTTTATATTTCTTACTCTCATGCTTTGACAGGATTTCAGATATGCAGTCATACCGTCATCTTGGAGAAAAACATAAAGCCAGATTTCTCCTCAGTGCTTTGCTTCTCTGTAAAATGGTCTCAGTCGATCAAAAATGTGGGTTTAGGGAGGAGACAGGCTTGAATCTGTGCAGCTTCCATTTGCAAAACCAACAAAATTTCTTCTGCAAGATCACACTTCTTTGTATCATGCCATACTGGAAGCAGTAGGTTATATTTTATAAGCAGCCTGTTTCATAGTCTGGAGTAGCATTACTTTTAAATGTAGCCAGCTGTGACTGTTTCTGAAAATGTGATGTATATACAACTTGTTATAGCCCTTTACTAGGTGTGTGTAAACTGAGGTCTAATAACTTTATGAATACTGCTCTACACGGGGCTACACAGGGTCTAGGTTTTAGAAATATTACTTTTAAAATCACCAGTATTTTACGAGCGCAAGTGAGAGGGAGATGTATCTATGTAGTCTATAATCTGATGTGCCTTATGAAAAAAAAACCTGACCTCTCTTCTGTTTTCTAAGTGTAGGCTATATTCCGAAAGAAATATTTCATGTGAGAATGATATAAATGAGGTATTTGGAAATAAATTTTGACCTGTGTATGTGTCTGCCTCTGCTGCCCGCTCGGGGAGGCTGGAGGGCAGTCCCTGGCCATGCACCGGGGCTGTGCTGCCAGTGCCCTGGCAAAAAGCCTCTGGTTAAAAAATAGACTTTTCCCCTGGGCTGGCCTGTCCCCAGGGGGCTGGGCTGGGTGGGAAGGTGCGATGGCGGGCTTTCTGCATCCCCAGCAGCACGGCAGCCTCTTGCTGTGGCCCCACGAGGTGTGGGAAGGCTTGTTGTGCCCGGTCCCCGAAAGCGGGGTGAGCGGCAGGAGGACCGTGGCACTGCTGGGGACAGCCGGGGGGACACAGACCGGCGGTGTGGTGTTTCACCTGCCACAGGTTGGGTCACGTGTGTCTTGAGTGAGGCAGGGGGCATTTTTGGAAGAGCAGAGCCCATTCCCCCGTGGCACCAGGGGTCTTGTCACCAAGGATCTTGTCACCCTCCTCCCTGGGTCCTGTCCCTTGTGCTAGGGCTGAGGCAAGCGAGGCTTGAGATTGTTCGTGCTCACCCCCAGCCGTCCATGACGGCTGCCTTGGGGCTGTGTTAGCCAAGTGGGGAGCAGCAGCTAGACCCCCGGGCATCCCCATGGAGCCAGAGGTCCTGCTATGGAATTGCTCCAGAGAAGGGGCTTTGCTCTGGACCAAGGTTTGTAAACTGTCACCATTGCATTTGTTTTTTGGGAGGTCAGTGGGGCAGGCACACCGGGGTGGCATAACAGGATGCCCTCCTGTGCCGCCTGTCTCCCAGGTTGTAATACAGATGTATGTTCAACTATCGAAACGCATGCAGCCTGCAGGAAGCAGAGGAAGGAGGTTGATGCACCATTCATCTTCCCCATGGCTGGTTCCTCACTGTTTGACACAAAGTTTCGGCTACTTTTCTGCTTTGTTACCCGACATGCCAGGGACTGCCGGGACTCTTGTTCACCTGGCCATGCCTGCAGCATTGCCACCCTGCCTGAGTGCCTGACCCACCAGCGGGCTCCTTTCTGGTGAGTACCAGGTGTTGGATCACCGCTGCTGGTGCCTTTGAAGAATCACTGCCACTGGGTTTGTGCACTGGGCGGCGTGAAGTTGGGGTGTGCTTGCTGGAGACCCAGTCACCCCACCTTTGCATGCTGGCTTTGCAGGAAAAGGGACTGCATCAGCTGAGAGCCTAGAACCCAGCACTGGCAAATCCTGGTGCCAGGATCCCTCTGCTCCCTGTGAGGCGATGCACTCCTGCTGAGGCAGGCTGCTGTCTTATGCTTCCCGACATCTGGACGGGGCTAAGGCAGTTCAGGTCATCCTTTACGCCAGGGTAACGCTGTGCATGTGTGTGCTGCTGTGATCAAAAGGCTCCTTCAGCTGCCCTGTTTGAGATACTGGATGGGGTGGCAGCTGAGGCTGATAAGAACGTCCTGAAGTAAGCCTCGCTGTACATAAGGTTTTCCAGGAATGCTGAAATCACTGCCGCTTTGTGATGGATGGAAGTTCCCAAGAGCGGATTTTGTTTTCTTTTGTATCAAATTAAAGTGCTCTAGGAAAAATCAATTTATTTTTTTTTAACAGAAAAAATGTCACCTTTACCATTTTTCCCCATGTATTTTGTGCACTGGACATACCTCTAGGCTATGATTGAGGGTCGACTAGAGCTGAGGCATTGACAAATGTGGCAGTTCTGGGAGAGGAAGTCTCTAAGGAAACTTCACCACACTCATACTTTGCTTTTTGTTTTCTTCATAGACATCAGTTACTGACCACAGAGAGGGAGAGACTGCTGCGGGAGATGTCCTTTTTGTACGACTGCATGCAGCTGACCTGATATTGTCATATATATTATGCTTAAACATTGAACCTTGCTGAAGTGCCCTTACAATTGAGCAACATTTCTGAGCTCTAGTAGATAATCGGTTTGTACAGAAGGTTTGTACAGAAGAGAGCTCCGTCATCTTCTGCCTTTAGTGTTGCCCTGGCATGCAGCAAGGTGGGGAGAGGGGAAAAACAACTACTCAGGAAAGAGCGAGACATTATAAACATCAGAAGAACTGGCAAAGGGACTCCTGGGCAATGGGGAGTGATAGAAACTACTTTTACCTACTTTAGGCGTAAGCAGGTTAAAAGCCCAATTAGAGAGATGCATGGGGAAATGAGCAGCCCCAAGGAGGGCTGTTAGGTACAAAACCACAGACTTTTCCTTAGGAAGTCTCAAAGCTGCAGATAGCTGGAAGCTGGGAGGAAATATCACTGCACGCTATAGGGAAAAAACACTCTGCGTTTGCTCGGTTCTTAGAGTCTCTCCGCAAGCATCTGCGCTGGCTAGGGACAGCATGTGGGATGAGGTGGACTTTTGGCATCAACCAGCACGGCCGTCCTAATGTATTTAATGTTTTTGAAAGAATGGGATGGGTTTCAAGCCAACAGCAGGGCCCCAAGATCCAATAGGACCTTCTGAAGCTTTAGCTTCCCACATTACGGGCAGGCAGTGGGAAGATGTAATGTGATGAGGGTTGTTCATTGCCCATTTAGTGCAGTCCTCTATGGTATAACCTGGGGAACAAGCAGTTGTGTAATTCAATGAATTCTACCATCTGAAGCAGAGTATTCTTCAGTGTTACCGATTTATTTCCCCGCACTCTTTTGACAGGATGGATAAATCGGTGCTGTGTATGAAAAAAGGCATAAAGTACCAGCTTGGATCAGCTTTTTTTAATTCAGCCCCAGTTTTTTTAGTTCATCGAGGGAAATGTGTCTAAAGGAGGAAGCGTGAGGAGCAGCCCTGCTGATCTGCAGGGGCCTGCACTAATCTGCTGAGGATCTCCTCTGGCTCTTCAGCGCAGAGCAAGCAGACCTGCAGCAGACACCGATTCAGACACTAGTGGTGGGTGCAAGAGTGTCCCCAGATGTCTGTTGTTGTTTAGATCTGTGCATTTAGGTCAGATCCTGATTTTATTATTTGGAGGCAAAAGAGGAATCATTCCACCAAAGTCAGCAGAGGTCCAGACCTGTAAAGCTTTATGTAGCATGAAAAAGACTCAAGCAGGGATCCCTGTTAAGCTTCTGGAGTTGCAGCTGTGCTCGTAATGACATCACCTCTATATAGCTCTTCCACCCTAGCTTCACTGGAGGGGATGAATATTGATCTTCTGCTCCAGAGTTTTCCTGCTTTTGGTGGTCTTCTGGGTCCAGCCCGCCTACTTCGCATCCCCTGTAACTTTTAGCTTGCCATTTCTGTGCATAAGCATTAATTTACCCTACAGACATAGTTTTAGTGTCTGCCTCTCAGGCTCACATAGAAGTCCTTTGGTGGTTGTTCATCAGAGGATCGGCTTAATCACTTGGCTAATGCAATCCCAACCCAGCACCTCTTGCAAATTATTTTGCTCGCCCTTTCTAAAAAGTGTGTTGTCATCCCCAGTCTCCTCATATACCTATCTGATGTTTATGGCTCCTGGTTCACAATTTATTCAATTAACTCCAAACGTCTTTTAAAAATCCTTCTTTCTGGGATGGTAATTTTAGTGACAGTGGCCTAATGAGGATGATATGGATGGGATAAATATGACATGGGATAAAGCAGGGTCCTTGTCAAGACAGCCGCTAATTTTCCTGTCACTGAGGGATGTCCCTGGCCGTGTGTGTGTATTGTGGGCCCCCTGTGGCCACCTCGTCTGTGTCCCTGATGCCAGTCCCTGCAGTGGTGCTACTTGCTAACGATGGCAGAAAACAAATTCCAGACGGAAATGTGATTTTTATGTTTCACGTTTCCATTTTCGAGTTGCTAATGGAGTGAGAGCTGCATGCACGAAGTCCTGCCTTTTGTCCTGGCAGGCGCTTGGTCTTCCATGGTTCAGCGGGGGTAATAACACCATGAAACAGCTGCACCGCTTTCCTCTGCCTCACTACACCTCGCAGTCTTTTGGCGGATGAACGCCGAACAAGATTTATCTGAGGGCAGTGGTGGAACAATAGTTCCCCAAGTCATCCCCTCTTTCCATGGGCACCTCGCCACCTGCCCCCAACATTCCCCTCTCTATAGGCAATTTTCTCATTTATTTTTAATTCAAAACGGCATGTTGCCCGAAGCCTGGTACTCAGCATTTTTCTGCTCCCTGTATCCTATTCTTCCATCTTTTGAGCTCTGTCATGGCCTTTCCACATTTTAATTACAAGCTCAGCAGGCTCCGGGCTTCCCTGTTCCTCAGGGCTGAGCAAAACCCATTCCTTTTTCTTTCCCTTCATTTTCGTAATCTGCCACAAGCCACCTGGGTGAATCTGGGGAGAAGACGGGCGCCGTATGGCAGAGCAGAGACTGAAGATGGGGCGGCGATAGCGAGGGGGTAAAGTCTGCCCCACTGCTCATTGTTGCGGGGGTGATAAGGCGGCACCGGGTGCCTGTGCACCAGGCGGCTGTTGACTTCTCAGGGCGAGGGCGCCTGTATCTGCTGGGCTACAGGCAGAGCCCTGGCCATTTTCAACAGGCTTTGAAGTACCCTCTGACAATCTCCTCCGGGAGATAAGAGGTTGCAAGGAGAGGAAGGAGTTCCTGGAAACAGTTTCAGCAGCACGTATGTTTATCTAGGCTGGGTAACCCAGGAGGAGGCCAAAACCTGGGCCGCCGACATCCGAGACGATACGCAGGGATTCAAGCAGAAAATGCAGAGTAATGCGAAACCTCGGGTTTTTAAAGTTTAAATCAATAATTTTTATAACATCTGACTCAGGCCTGCAGCTGTACGAGGCAGACGTTGGTGGGTGCATCCCTGCCTGATCCTTTCGGAATCTGCATGGAGCTGTTGTTATTCATGAATTTGCTTTCTTCCTCACCGGTGCCAGCCAGCCCCAGAGGTCCCACACCCGCTGTGTAAAGAAGTGTTTGTTTTTCTTTGTTTTAAACGAGCTCCCGTTCGTTCCATCATGTACCCCCTAGCTCCAGCAATGTAGGAGGTGGCGAGCAGCAGTTTACGGGTAAACAAGCAGCCAGGTGACCAGGTAAATGACAATGAGACTTGATCGACTGCCTTCTCTGTTTTGTAAACCACCATCGTACTTGCTTTTTTCCTCCCCAGCTGAAGAATCCCAGCTTTTTTTAGTCTCTCCTCATAGCTCCATCCCCTCGATTATTTCAGTTGCCATCCCTCTGGGTCTCCTCTAACCCCACCACCCCGCTTCTGAGGGATGGAAAGCAGAGCCATGGGCAAAATCTGTGCCCTGTGTTTTATTCTTCAGCACTCTTCCTGGTAATGCCCAGCATGTTGTTGGTGGTGTTTCAACAAGCTTTGGTGTTGAGCCTTGTCAAATACTTTCTGGGAATCCAGCCATATCATGTCCCTTGGACCCCCATTGCCCCCAAGCTTGCCTTCAACCCTTACATCTGCAGCAGCTTCCAGAAGGATTTATCCTCAGAGAAGCCAGGCTGGCACTTTCCCAACAGACCGTATTGTCCATGTGATCCATTAAGTTACTCTTTATTGTAGCATCTACTTTCCACATGAACATATGGGAAATAGTCTTTGTTGTGAGAGCATTACAGCACTGGGAGGGAGAAACTGCCCAGGGGTTCCTCTGATCCAAATTTTTCTATGTATCTGTGATCTTACCAAAGGTGAAAGTCAAGAAACTGCTTCCTCCATCATCCTCTCCACCTGGAGGACGGATAGAGAACATTTCCTATTGCACCAGAGTACTATGAGGCTCCATCACGCTAGGCCAAGATTTTCAGACGTGACACAAGTGTTTGGCCACTTTGGTGGGTAGCTCACCAGGGATTCTTCAACAGGTTTGCTGATCACCCACCCAGTGGAAAGCAGGTCCCTTTATAATTATACCAGGTCTGACTGTGCAAATTCCCAGTCGCATTTGAGACATTTGACCTTAGGAGGGCAAAAATACTTGAGCTGCCTGAGGTGGGAGGCTGAGCAGCAGTGCAAAATAATATTCTCCTGTCAAAGTTCTTTGAGAAAGGGATCTCCATGTCCTTCTTTCAAGTATAATTTAAAACTGATTTTGACTCACTGGACAAATATCTTGTACGGAATGCATCATTTGCCCAGTTAGAATGGAAACTCAGTAAATTTTATCAAAATGACATTGAAAATGTTCCCATGATAAATTTGGTTGTAAAAGGCACTTGTCCAAATGTAATGCTTGTAGAGGGGTCACAGAGAGCAGATTTGGCCTAGTAATTTTAAAATACTCCTAATCTTCTGGGAGGTTGTGATCCCAGACTTTCAACAACATACATCTGCTGTTGCCTGACTTCAGGCAATGGGGACACTTGGTATACCGTTACTCCAGGCTAGGAAAAAATGGAGTATGATATTATTATAACTGCTACCTGTAGCAGGAAAGTGCAAAACAAGCAAGCAAGTCAGACTCTAACCAAATTTTTTAGCAGGTGAAACTCCCCCTTGTCACATTGGGACCTTACTGTCAGGATGCAAGGTGCAGGCTTTAGACATGATCAGGCATTTTACCCCTGTGAAACCAGAGAAGCAACTGTTAATTCAGTGCTTTTGGGAGCAGCAACATCAAAATAATGATGAGAGATGGACAGGAAGGCACTTGGCAAGCCTGATGACAGAGGGGTGCCTTGATAAGCACCTTTATTGTTTGGGATCCAGTCCAGATTTTTGGAGTTCTTCACTAGAGGGGCAGTTAAAACAGTCACTAAACCCCTTTAAAGTGCCACAGATTGGTCCTAATTGGGACCAGGTTGCTCTGTCTGGAGGCCGCATTTGCTGGTAAAGCTTTCTGGCATGAACCAGGGCTGGCCAACCAGGAAGCAGCCCCAGATCCTCATCCATCTGCGACCGTTCAAAGGAAATCGACATGTCACAGAAGCTGTCTTATGGGTCCTTTATGTCACTTTACTGTACAGTTGAGAGTCTTAACATTTACGAGGCTTGAAATTTTGACCTATGCTTTGGACGTAGAAGACCATGGAGGAAAGAGAGGCACAGGGAGGGAAATGGAAGTGGCAGCGGGCAGGGTCAGGGCTGCAACCGAGCAGTGCCCTGGGTCTGCTGGGGCTCTTCGCAGTCCTGACAGTTGTCATTTCTGTAATAAACAGGATAAAAAGGTGTGTGGGGATGAGGAGCGCTAGATCCTGCGGTGCCGGTTTAACACAAGCCCCCATTTGCTTTGTAGTCCAGTCTATTGGCTTCAGAGGGGCATTTCCACAGTGGGGACAGCAGTTGCTGCCCAGGTTCCTATTAATTTTCCCCTGACACTTCGTATTTCTTACCCAGGCACTTCTGTTTCTGATTAATTAGCAATCAGGGTGGCAAAAAGACAGCACAATATGGTGTTTGCAAATAGCGTTGTCTCAGTGGATGGACCAACGTGGAGGTTCTCAGGACACATGGCCCATAAAATCCCCATGATGGAAGGGCTTGGGGTTGCTTTTTTTTTTTTCTGTTCTCCTTTTCTCATCCTGGTTGGTGGTGTTACTCCCAAGAGCGGTGTCACCGACTGGTAATTTCCCTGGGTGCTGCGATCAGGCTGGGACTTCTGCTTCAAAGATGATTCCATTGGCTCACCCGGGTTCCCACAGCCAACACACGTCGCCTTTCAGAAGTGAATGCATGAGTGGGAAAATGTGTAATAAATGGAATAGCAGCATTGATGGTGCTCATTTGGAAAAAGAGATAATCTCCTTTATTTGCACTACCACGTGTTAATGGGTGAAGCATCTGCAACATTTTCTTAGTAAAGCTGGTGCTGGATTTGACTCCATTGCCTAGAAAATCCCCTTTAATCTTGTGAAATGCTATCGCTGTAATAAGAAGTATATCATGGCTTGCATTGCTTTGCTTATTCCCCTCTATTGTCTCGATCCGATGTGGTGCCAATTTGTAAATATTTAGCTGGATTAAAGTGTTAGGCTTGTGTGAGGGGGAGAAGCATCATGTAACGGGAAGAGAAAGAAAAGAGCTGCTGATAAAAATTAGATGTTGTTTGGTCCTTCTGGGCTGCGTGTTGCCACATTAGTTAAATAAAAAACTCATTTGTCTGTCATCCGTTTGGCTGTGCTTGAAGGTGGGATTGCGCTGGCTGGGAAGTTTAGGAAGGCCTTAGCTTTGTCTGCTTTTCTAAGCAGGCAGATGTGCTTATGTGAAGAGCCGGAGAGTTCAGGTGAAACGAAGAGGGAGAGAGGTGGGATTTTCCCCTTGCGGTCCGGTTCTTTGGCCTGCAGACTCAGGTCCCAAATCTGCTCCCAGTTACACTGTGTAACTCTAAAGTGACTTGATTTACAACAGCCCACTCTGGATTTAACCCTGCGTAATTGATGGCAGAGTCTGGACCTTATTATTCATTCTGCATCTCGCCAGTTTAAAGGGTCAGGGAAAATATCTGAGGAACAGAACTGCCTTTGATCTTTGGTTTAATATTTGTGCTACTTTTTACATACACAAAGAGTTATCGTGGCCTTTTGCTAAGAGTTGTTCAGCAAGGAGAGGCGTAAGAAGTGGCCCATGTGATGATGAGGAAGCTTGTGGGACATGTGAAGTGTAAAGTAGAAATGGGTGAAGGACAATTTCTCCCTCAATTATTCCCACTGATAAGGCTATGTGCAGGTAGAGGAAAGGAAAATAGTTAGTGAATACACGTCCTCTTTATTAGATCTTTTCATTTGAAATTGTTGGTTTGTAGTGTCACAGAGAATGACATTGCAAACTGTCACTGTAATCCAGAGTGTGGTGGTTGCCCCCAAGAATTCACATTTGCCAACACATACCCTACACCTGCACTACCTAGTCATTATTCTAAGTATAGCCGTAAAAAAAAAAGATGAGACATCTCAGTTCCCTGTTTGCACATGCTGGCTTTGGTAACATTGGTGCTAATATTTAATTTTACCACTGTCCCAGAATGTCACAGGAAGTGTAAAGAGGGTTTCGGAGAGGTGAGACCTATATCGGTAACATCTGTTCTGGGTACTCACCAGGGCCCAGTTAATAGGGACAAGTTGTATTTGACGCTATCCGAGCATAACGCGCTTTTCTTCTTTGCTTTGCAACTCACCTGTAGCAAAACAGCGTGATGGAGACTTGAGAGGTGCTTTTCAACACCACTCATTATGAGAAGCAATGCAGCGTGGCTTCCCCAGTGCGTCAACAGCTCAGGTTTTCCTTTGGAGACCCATCCTCTCCAAATCGAGTTATCAGCCATGCAGAGCAACCAGTGGTCAGGGGGTCGGGATTAGCCCACAGAGACCCTTTTAGCTGGCTTCCAGACATGCCAGCGGGTCTCCAGGCCAGTCAGACTGTGGTGACCGCTATGTGTTTTGGGGGATGAAAGAGGAATGAAGTCCTCTGTTAGAGCTGTTGGAGTTTGTTAAGTCAGGTGCAGGTTGTGCAAATGAACTTCTAATGGTCCAGGGGCCTAGCCCTTGACCAGCAAGGTGGGAAGAAACACGCGGTGGGAAGGAAGATGGCCCATAAGCACACAGAGTCTGCTATAGGGAGAGAAAGCCTTAGGTACTGGAAGGGATGGGCTTGAGCTTCAGAAATGTTTTTTTCAGTCCCTGCCCCTGGTTAGAGAAAAATCCTTTCCATTCTATGCTGAGATATCTGTGGGGGACCTGTCTGCGAAATGGTAGTGTCTAGAAAAAAATATCACATGAGCATGCATTCTCAACAAATTCCTTGCATTGAGACACTTACTGGTCGGGAAAGGAGGCTGTCTTTATAGGCTGTTCTGGACTTTCAGCTGAACACGTACAGGGAATGAAGAGCACTTCAGATCTGTATTGACATTTTTATCCAGTGGCATATAAAGCACTGCTGCCCCATAAAACTTCAGTATATCTGCTGCCTGTGTGCAAATTTTGTCTGCTTTCTGCATATTACTTCCATGACTTGTTGATGTTCAAGCTGACGCTGTGGAAAATTGGCCGTTTTCACTTCACACAGGGAATTAATTATACTTTTACCATTCTGACTTGCAGAACCCATGCCAGATAATTTTCACATAAGATTAGGGGACTGAGCAAACCTCTGAAAAGCCAAACATCATCAGCCCCAAGCCCCCCGCCATATTGAGGGACAGGCAATAAGAAGCCAATTAATGTCCCCGGGACGGTTTATACGCTTTGGATTGCACTCAAGCGCAAACATGATAATGACTGGAAAAAAACCCCCATTCCTCCGTAGCCTGTGCCAATTTGTTAGCTTGAAGTCTATTAATTATTCCGCGTGTCACAGGGTGATAGGTTGTCCCCAGGGATGGACCCACGCGTGTCTGCTCGCAGGGCACTGGGTGAGCCGCAGCAGCCCTGCCAGGCGAGCCGGGGTCCCGCAGCCCTGCCTGCTCATGTGCCCTGGGGGCTCCTCCAAAAAACGCCCCATCCTTCGCACTTCAGGAGGGGCTGTGGATGTTTAGCTGTCAGTGGGATGTGCCAGCCTAAATTGCCTGGGTTATGGCTACAGGGGAGACGCGGATGAGCTCACAGGCTCTGGGTGCTGCCCCAGCTACACCCGTCCCCACAGCACCAGGAGACCCAGGAGCCCCGGGGCGTGCTGCAGCACACACCCTGCACCAAGCAGCCCAGGAGGAGATGACTGCATTGCCTCACCTGGAAATACCTGAAATACCTGTAGGCCACACGTGCTCCCTCGCTACAGGCTTAGCGAGCACCCCCAATGACCTTCCCTCCCTGCGCTCCAGCTTCTCATCCCTCCGGCTCCTCGCTTCTGGTCTTGCCTAACCTTGGCAGGGCAGGGGTTTGGCCCTGTCCTCCCCTCCCAGGGAAAGCACGTCCTCTCCTGGACCGTGCAAGGGTTTGGCTTTGGATCGAAACTTTGCCTTGCGGGGCCGTTCCTACAGTTTTGGAGTGGATTTTCTTTTCCCAGAATCTGCTCTCCAGCACAGGCACAGCACAGATATTTCCTCTTGTAATTAGTCCTTGAGCTTTAGAAAAAACACAGCTTTTTAAAGGGAAAGGATTTTAAAAACCTCACTGAAGCAAAGCATCCAAGCTGACCTGCATTTTGGTTTTACTATCTCAGCAGGGTCCAATCCTGGTTCCAACGGACCGTAGCACAAGATTTGGTCTACAGCTACACACCTACTAAATGTAACCCAGGCCTTCCACCTCGCCAAACAAGACAAGTTAAGTGTCAAAAACCTCTTTCCTTCAGTGGGTGAAATGCTATCTCTCCAGGGCAGCAGGCTTGTTCTCAGAGCTTAAACCAGAGCTTCATCTGAGCTCTAACCTTGAAGCGCCGTCCAGCAGAAAGACCAGTTGTATGAGCAAGGTGTTAATTTTCCCTTTCAGCGCCAGGCAGCACCACCGCCACGGCAGCCCCTACGCCAGCTCATCTTGCTGAGACCACTCGTGTGGTTGGTGGAAACACAGGCTTAGGTTCCCACAGGGAGAAGGCATTTGGCAAGGAGGCAGGAGGTGGGGGCAGCCATGTGTCCGAGCAGCATTGCAGAGGGAGCCCTGGCCTTTCCCGGGGTGCCCAGGCAGGCAGGAGCTTGCCTCAGCCCTGCCCTGGGGACAGGTTTTCCCCACAGTGCAGCCATCACAGGGTGTCTCTGAGCAGAGGGTGGCATGCAGGCAGGGTTCAGGGACAACCAGGCTGCCCGGCCCCATCCAGCTCAGAACTGTGGAGCTGAAGAGAGCCGATACTCCCAAGCACGCCCAGCTGCTTGCTGGGGAAGGGATGCTGTGCATCTGGGGACAGTCCTTGGTATGAAGTGCCTGAACTTCACTCTCATACCTTGGTAGGAAAACAATTCCTCGACAGGTCTGTGCAGCACAAGGCTCTCAGGAAATGCATTTTGCAGGAGCTGTGTCCTGCCATGGCGATGGCTGAGGCAGTGTGCATGCCCTGTACCCAGCACTTGGGATTCCCTGAGGGAAAGCTCATGGGTGCTGCTTTGTTAGAGTGCCTTGGGCCTTCCAGAGAGCAGAAAAAGACTCCTCCAGGGTGGCCAAATCTTTGCAATAAGTTAGTGCAGTGCTTGCACTCTTGTGCTGAGATTGTATTGCAGGCTTCAAATCTGGGATAAAGTCTGTAGGAGCATCTTCTCCAAGTTTCTAAAACAATAGAGAAAAAAATTTACCTTTCTTTGAAAAAGGCAAGTTTAATTTTATAAGTTTTTATTCCTCCTATCCTACCCTTTTTTTTTTAATATAAAGAGCAACGTGGTGTTTATGTCAGCTTTAAGAAACCTTCATTTACCCTTTAAAGAACTTCCCTTTACTTTCCTGAGACTTACCTTATAGTTGAACTTCCAAGGCTGGGCAGAATTCCTCTTCCAGAATTCCCAAAAAACATTCTTCCACAATTCTCTCAAGTATTTTGAACACCCCCCAAAGAAGGATCACGGTTTGCAATAAACATTTACATAGGATGTTGTGCCCTGAGACTCTACCCACAGTGCAGACCTGCCCTGAAGTTTGCGTTTCCATTTGTTTAATCTCAACTTGGGGCACACCAGCCTCCTGGCTAGCAAAGCCATTTGGCCAGAACATGAGTTTTGAGATTTTACAATGTTTTTCTCTTTGCAGCTGAGTATCTGTGTGATTGTCCGGTCCCTGCATCACCTGCATAGCCTGAACAGCCCTCACAGAGCCAAGTACTCGAACCGTAAGCGGACGTCCCCAGGCATTTTGGCCTTTATTTTACCCAGCAAAGAGAAAACAGAAAAAGCTAAAGCCTCCCTAAGCACGCACAGGCAAATGCACACAAGTGAGTGACCTGTGCAGGAAAGTGTCTCCCGGCCCTCGCAGGCAGACGTGGCCGGCAGTGATTTAAAGCTGCTGTCTGTATAAAACAAGGGGACGATGGCTCCATTGCTTAGCACACAGCAGGGAGCAAGGGAGCAGATATCAGGCTCAAGCAGGCCTTGCTTTGTGTCAGCAATAACCACAGGGTCACAGGAGGATTCTGTTATTAAAGAAAATAAATTTGGGCAAGTTGGGCAGTTATTCTCCAGTGGGCTGTTTGAGACTGATTGATTGGACCACAACTGTTACCAGGAACACGAGGGCTCTCTGACCGACTGCTGCTTTTACAGCCGTATTTCTCCTTCTCTCTCCTCTCCGCTTTGTTTTCTTTAATAGATGAGGAGACTAAAACGCAGGTGAACTCTGTGAACTGCAAAGAATTGGAGCTCAAAGCCTCCTGAATCGAGACATTCAGGGGGAGTGCAGTATGTACTTTGTGCTGGGGGGGGGCTTTAGTTCCTCTGGAGGAAAGTAAGTCACTTGTTTGGAGACTTAGAGCTTGCCCAGCATTAAAGAGAATAAAATAACTTAATTTGAGAGACAGGAGGAAAGGAGGAAGGAAGGAAGGAAGGAAGGAAGGAAGGAAGGAAGGAAGGGGCCAAGGTGTTGCAGAGGGTCCTGGGGGCTGAGGTTCTGAGACCTGTCCCCTGGGTCCTTGCTGCCTCAGGACTGATGGCCTTCAGTGTCCAGGAGGTGCCTGTGAGCTCTGACTTTGGCGGCCGTGAGCAGGGAAGGGAAATCAACCCCCCAGAATTTGCTCAGCGACTCTGCAGCGTGGCACAGCTTGGCAGGAGATAACAGCTGAGGAGCTGAGAGGGGGAAAGCATGTGAGGGCTGAGGAGAGAAACAGTGTTTGAACGCACAAGAAAGAAAAAGCAGGGCGATAGGGAGGGGGTGTCTTCAGGAGCTGGTGTGCAGGAGAGGATGTGATGAAGAGGACAAAAGTGAGAAGGACCCCTAGAAGAAGTAAGCACAAGTTTACTGGGCCTCTTGGTGTGAATAAAAGGGCAAAACCCATGCCAGTTGCAAACTGGGTAGCTGGGAAGTGGTGGAGTGTTTCTGGACATAGACCACAGGTTTAAGATAACTTAAGAAGAGACTCAGTAGTGTATTTAAGTGGGGAGGTGGACTACGCTGCCCATGCAGTAGGCAGCTTGGAGAGCCTGGAGAGACCGCCAGATGCAGCAGCATAGTTCTGCATCAGGAAAAAAAGGGGTAACATGAAACAATGTAATTAGGAATTTGCATCTTACCTGATGGAGAAAGCGAGAGGGATGCAAAACAACTGAGAACAAATGCAGATGGGAGGGAAGAGGTTACAGACATTTCTGTCTCACAGGCCACCTCCTTCTGCCCTGTGTGAGCCTGGCCCAGGGCACAAAGGTGAACTTTCAACAGGATGGAACCTGCATTAATAGCAGGAACTGTTTGGACTGCAGTTTCCAGGCACAAACCACAGTAATCCATCATGAAGAACAGCTCAGATGCCTTGGCACCTGCCTTGGACTGACAACATCGTCTCTATGTACAAGACGTCAAGGAAGAGAAGGAAATATGTTCTGTCCATTGTTCCTCTGACTTAGAAAGGACATTTTTATGGGGTTGGAGATTGCCTGGAGTCTGTGGAAACTTGGGGAAAGGCACTGCCACTGCCATCTCCTCTGGACGGGGGGGGATTTCCTCACTGGGAAGGGTCTGTCCTGCCCGGGCATGGGGCTCTGGAAGGCTTTGACCCCTGCAGCACTGGTCCCTTAATGTCAGCAGTAACTAGCCATAGTGTGTGATCTCTGAGTTGGTAAAACCCCATTTTATCATTGCATCCCTCAGAACATATTTCAGGGAAAACAGACGTATGTTCACACTGCCTTGGGTATTACCACAGGATGGGTCATTTTGTCAATGCACAGGCAGTATTTCTTCATGTAAGACAAAGGGCTGCTCTTCAGACAGCAGGGATGCTGCCCGGAGTGCGTTTAACAGATAACATTTATTGCCTTCTATGGGAATGACTTGTGTAGTGGACATCCAGCATCCAGCAGAAATACACTAGTGAGGTGGAGGAGAAAAAGTCCTCAGTCACACAGCAGCTGTGATACTGCAAAGTCACGCCGTTTATGGCTTGAGTGAAAGACGAAAATGGAGAGTAAGAGAACGATGATTCATTTTAGGCAAACAAGGTGGAAGAAATACTGTTAAAATCTAGCAGTGTGCACCACCTAGGAAAGAGTTAATTCCTATAAGACTTCTTTCTGCACAGAAGCTGGGAACACTGACATCCCCCTCAGGCGATGATCAACCATTGAGATTTTTTCCTGATGATGTAACACTTGCAACGTGACATCTTGCATACATTTCCTGGTTGGGGTAGTTATCTGCAGAACCGGAATGGTACCCCTGCACGTCATTCTGGCATTTGCCATGAAGCTCACTTGATTTATTTTCTTTTTAATAAAATCAACTATTATTTCACTAATCATTGCTTTGTTGTGGGCACTGTGGGCCAAATTATTGGTTTTCAGCTATACCAGCACAGACCATTTATGTTAACATATAGGATATAAATACAGGGATGCAATGGAGGGAAATTATTCCAACCACCCCAAAAGTAGCAACCCTCATCTTGTCGGTAACAGGACAGTGAATCCAGGATCCTTTGTCTGGTGTCCAGATGACATGCTGGAAGGGCATTTGCCTCCTGCAGGCTCCTGTACATATATGTATATATATACCTGCCTGCCCATGTGAATGTCTAAGATAAGGTAGGGCAGCTCAAAAAGCACCAGGCAACTGAATCCTCCAATACGTGTTGAGGGCTGAGCTGTTTTTCTAGATTAAATTTATAGTTTATGGAGGAAAGCAGTCATTCTGTGATTGCTCTGGGCTATTTTAGGTATTTACCATAGGAGAAGATGAATTGTTTCCTGTAAATGCCTGTTTATCTCTGTTAACTGAGCCCAGGGTGTTTGGCTCACGTGTAGATGTCACTCAGATGTAAAGACATTTCAGATGAATCTACTGCAAAGTCTGTGAAGAGACCTCAGGCAAATTTCCCAAGAGCACCCAAGCCCCATTTTAGAGAGAGCTAAGCGAATAGGTTCTTGAATTTCATGGAAACCACTGAAAATGAGTCTCCTAAGGCTCCTGAAAGTTAACTTTCCCCAAGTTAACTAGAGGCTCATGGAAGGCTTCATCTCCCTCTTACCTTCAGGAAGTGAAGCGTTGGTAGTTGAGCTGAAAGGGCAGCACTGGTAGGAGCATGAGCACTTTAGAGCGTGGCGACTGCCGGGCAGCCCCAGCCTGCCTGCCGGGCAGCTGCCATGGAGCTCCCTGAGGCAGAAAGGCCAGGATGTTTAGGCAGCTAAGTGCTAAGTATTCCCCAGAGTTTCCGAAAGAGTGCCTAGCGGAAAAAAAAGAGGCTAGCCGGAGTCCTGCGTGTAGGTCAGGGGGAAGAAGGCTGCCCGACATAATGGCGGGCTGGGGCTGCCTTTGGAGTAGGTGCGCGGCTCTGGCTGCTATAGAAAGGAGACAGCTGAAGCAGAAAAAATCCAGCAGAACACAGCTAGAGTGCTGCAGGGCATGGGGAAAACATAACTAGGCAGGGAGTTTAGTGATGCTGGATCTGTCCTCTCCAGGGAAGAGGAGGTAAGGAGATGGGGCCGTTTTAATGCCCAGAGTACTTTGCTGTTCTCTTGCACCTTCCAGTTAAGGACGTGCAAATTTTCACATCCTCACTTCACTGTGGGTTGCTGCTTGTTTCCACCTTCTACAGAGGGAAGTGGAAAGAGGGACTGGTGTGAGCGAGCTGACACAAAGCAAAAGCAATGCCAATATTGGGAACAGAGCAATGGCCTCCAAGGCCTCATCCTCTACTTGGTTTGCAGGTTGTGCCACATATGCTGGAAGACTGAAGCTTTCAGACTAGCTACACAGCATCATGCACGGCAAGACAGACACAACTTAAGAAAAGAGGGTCAAAAAATTGAAAAAAACATTTTAAAGCATTGCTTGTCCTGGGCAGCAGGTAGATTGCTGAGCTGATCAGCAATCCTGAGGACAAGTGGGGCGTGCACGAGGGTTCACAGTCACAATGTCTGAGAGTGTCCTTTTGAGCAGGAATCTCTGTTCTATTTCAGTTAAGATACGCCAAAGGCCTCCCACAGTACT
Source organism: Dromas ardeola (assembly GCA_013398915.1). Taxonomy (NCBI): domain Eukaryota; kingdom Metazoa; phylum Chordata; class Aves; order Charadriiformes; family Dromadidae; genus Dromas; species Dromas ardeola. Next base: position 716,460 of record VYZM01020053.1, read on the forward strand.
GAGCAAACTAAACAGAGTCATTGTGAGCCTTTGGTCACCCATCCTTATTTTCCTTGCAATGATCCATTAACTTTGATTTTTTCTACTTCCTCTATCAGAACCATCTTACGGCACCTGAGTGTGCCTTAGTTCCCCTTCTAGGATGGCAAGATCAATACTGCCTGCCTGTGGGAAAGTGTGTTGAGGAAAAAACCAACGTCTTCACTATAGTCACACCTTTAGTTTCTGATATTGAGGTAGAAAAAGCTCAGAGTATAAAGCCTTGTAGTTGTTGCTGGGCCAGAGATGGGACCGAGCCCCCCAAGAAGTTAAGAAGGGCATCTCTGGGCAAGGATCACAGGATCCTTCAGGCTGGGAAGGATCTCAGGAGCCTTTAGATGAACGTCTGCTCAAGGCTGGGCTAGCTTAGAGGTCAGGCCGGGTTGCTCAGGCTTGGTCCAGTCAGGGCTTGAAAGCCTCTGGAGATGGAAGTGGCACAGCCTCTGCTTGTCTGAGTTGACTAGTGGGCAAATACGGAGGCTGAGAGAGACCCAGCAGATATGGCTCCATTTCAGAAACACATTAATGATCCACGTGGATGAAGGATTCCTGTAGCCAAACTTCCATGCCTGGTAAAGCCCGCTTGTCCCCAGTTTCACTGCAAGACCTGCAGTGCAGCTTTAGGGTGGCTGGCTCGGCACAGAGCAGTGGCTGGAAGATATTCCCAGCAGATGTTGCAGGCAACCCTGACCTCACACTGTAACTATGAGACCTTGGTTTTATTAGGCTGCTATTAGAGCCTGGATTTATTAGATGTATTAGGTCAAAAGTAAGGTGGGTATGTCTACAACACAAATCAGCATGGTGACTGCAGTGCAGACATGCCCTTAGAAAGAAAGGAGGTAAATATTTAGAGAAGATATGCCCCTGGCTTCTGAGAGAAAATAAATGGTACGTAGTGGTATATGATGAAAGCAATGAAATCAGATATTCTTTTTGGCTTCTTCTCTGCTAAGAGGTTTTTTTCCTATTCCTAAACGAAAGCCCAAAATATTAAGGGTTTATTCTGCAGGAGACTGACATTCTCTGCTTAAAGCCCTGAAGGCTTAAAAAAGTTCAAAACCAGACATTTGTCAAGTGAAGCGTTACGATCAGTTTGAAACTCAGCTTAAACGCTGTCTGTGTTATCCCGTTAGCGAGACTTCCCTAAATCCCATTTGCACATCAGAGCTGCACATTGCCTTACAGATTATGGTTACTTAGAGCAGCCGCTGACAACACTCCGAGTTTAACAGAGAGCATCCTTTAAAAGGGATGCTTTTAAACAGGACTGAGGGAAGGAAAAAGACGACTGGCAGTAGCAGCAGATTTTGGGTGCAACCTCTGCATCCTCGGCAGAGACTGTCACCTTCACTGGGGGCCAAAATTAAGCCTTGAAACTGTTGCCCACAGAAGCTGCCCCACGGTGCCAGCCTGCCACTGCCCACCCCAGTCAGCTCCTGCTTTCTCCACCGTGCTTGCTCGCCTCTCCCTTGCCGTGACCTAAAATCAGCACCAGGCACAGGTTTGAACCTATGAACTCTGTGTCCAAACAACCCGGGGCCTTTGAAGAGTTCAGCTCCAGGTAGGTGGAAATCCGCCCTCGCAGCCTGCTGCCTGCTCTCTGTAAAGAGCAGGGATGAGGCCGTCTCGCACGCTTCCAGCATGCCCCCGAGCAAGCAGGACCAGCAATCTCCAGGCGAAGCTTGTTCTTGTGATATTGCAGCATGGCTTTGCACATGTGAGCGTCCAGCAGCTAAGCACATGCAACTTTACATGCGCAGAGGGACCTCTTCCCATCACTGGAAGCAGCTCTGTGGGGGATGTGGGGAGGACCACCCTGTCCCCGTTAGTGACGATGAGCAGCACAGTGAAGGCACTGGCTCTCCGAGCAACATGGGGCCAGGAGTACTTGCAGTTGCGGACAGTCTTCCAGGGTGGGGTTTGTCACTGCCCTTCCTCTCATGGTATTCAGATCGTCACCGTTCAGTCCCCTCCACAGTTAGGGATGGAATATGCGTCGGCAGTCATTTAATAGCCTCTAGGGTTTTGAAGAGGGAGAAACGTGTTTAAATTTGTCTTCGTGGCTCGGACAGCCTTTGCTCCATTTTGTCCTTGCCCCCAAAAGGCACTGACCTGGCCCCCTCGCATTGCTTACGTTCGCGGCTGGCAAAACCAGCTTTCCGTTGCGGTGAACCAACTGCTGCATCCACAAAGAGTCTCGTAAATCTTTGTTCAAGCTCACCTTCCTCACAAAGTCAAAGAAATTACCTTTTCAAGGTCTTTCAAGGTCTCCATAGAACACCAAGGCAGCCAAGGCCAAATCCTGCGCTTTGAAATTTCCACACAGTTGCTCTCAGTTACAATTGTCTTCCTTGTTTGTGAGCTGCCAATAATATCCACAGAAAATATAGGCGCCTCAGTTTAGTCCTTGGTCAAGACTGGGGTGGAGAGTGGAAGCATCACATTCTCCCTGAGCTATAATACCTCTGTATCTATGATGAGATTTAAATGAAAGCAGAATTCGGTCTAAGGGTTCAAATTCCTAGCTGAGCTGATCTGACCTAAAATTTCTCCTGGAAGGCTGGGCATATAAGTAATACCAGTTTAGGATCATTAGAGTCTCTTAGATCCTTTTTGCATGATCTTGAGCTCTGAGCTTCCTACACATCACGTCTAGCTTTGTCTCTCCACTGGATAGATGCTTGGAGAAGAACCAGGGGACTGTCAGAGGGACCGGGGCAGGAAATGGTTTCATGAGCCAAAGAGAAATTGGAGAAGGTTAAAAATTAGCTGTCTGAATTCTCTGCTGATATCAGTTGGCCTAACATAATGGAGCTGCAGTAACTTACCCTAGGAAACCATCTGACACCACTTCTCGTGCGGGACGATGCTGACAGAATAGTAACCCGTCTGGGAGAGACGGGGAGGGCATCCGTGTCCTGCTCAGCACTGACCCTTTGGTGCAGGCTGTTGCGTACACATTTGTTACCGCACAAGCGCCACAGCGATAGATGGTGAGTTTTGCATACGTGAGAAATATTAAGCGTGGATGTAGGAAAGCCTTCGGAAGGAATAAGTCACACCAAGTTTTCTTTAGTCTCCTCTGAAGCTGGCCCGGTGTTACTAAAGAACTTAATGCTCTGTAGATTTATAATGTTTGCTGAAAACAGTTTGTATGAAACCTGACCGGCTGAAATAGAGTCTGAGAATATCTCCAGCTTGCAGAGCTGTCATTAAACATTAACAGCGAGCAGCTGGGTCTCCCGTGGATCACACAGGCTGCCACCCCTGTCACTGCTAGCAGGAGCAATCTTTGTAAGGAGGGGGAAGAAAACACACCCTGGCATGTACAACCCGAACCGTGAGTCAGAGGAACACAGGAGCAATGGGTTTAAACTGGGACTACCTATCTTTGCCTCTGAGGCTGAAATGGGAGGCACGTGTCCTCAAGATGAGACTCTGGGTTGGAGCTGATTCAGATGCAGCCATTCATACTTCTTTACTTCAGTGTTTGCATTGCTTTCTGTCTAGCTCAGCACTGCAGCGTCATTAGGGGAAGCAGGGACTTTGGCAGAGAGAACATTTCACAGGGGCTCAGGTCCAACATCAGGCAGAAGAAAGCAAAACAGAAAAGTGGGGTTTCATTGATGACACTCATGATGGGAGCCATGTGTCATCCCTGTGCAGTGCTAGTTGCTCCAAGCAGATGCGGGCTGGTGCAGGTGCCTTCCCGCAGCAGGGCCAGCACAGGGCTGGCCACCGCCAGCCTGGCCACCTCCCAGGCTACCATTCACAGCAGCCAGCATTGCTTTGCCCTACAGACCGCATTGCTGTGGCACAGACAGGTGACAGCATTTGCCCCGACTCGCACAGGACCAGCGGTGGCTTTCCTGCCATCAGTCCTAGATACGGTTCAGCAGACAGCTGTGCTAACTCCACGGAAATCCTTCGGAAGAGAATTAGTGGGGAAAGGAAACGAAGATGGACAGAGGTTTAAGGGGCTGAGAACACAAGTGTTCTGAGTTGAATTTGCCACGTTGTGCATTATTCTGTGGTGAATGCGCATGGGCACCCACTTGTTGATGGGGCACGTAGCTCAGCCAGCTAAGGAGCCTCCTATCTACCCGTGCTGTGATATAATCCATGGAGGTTGGCACTTTCCACAGGTAGCTATGGCACAGTGCCCACGGCTTTCTGCTCCCCTCGGGTGGGCAGCCGTACCTCTGGGCTTGCCTTTCAAGGTCCCTTTGCAATCAATATATCAGAGATTGAAATCTGGGGCAGTGACCCTGCAGTCCACCATGCTAACCAGTCCAGAGCCCTGACCACCATCCTCCCTCTGGCCTCTTCCCTGCATGGCACCGCACAAGCGCAGGGTTCAGGCTGTGGCTGCAGGCTGCTGTCTGCAAATGGTGGATCTTCACCCCTCTCTGGTTATGGTGGGGGTCTTGGGTGCCCCAAGCCTCAAAAAAGATACACACCCAGGCAGGGGGGGGAGCGACAGTCTAAATACCTTCTGATTTTCCCATGTTCGGCATCTCTCTTAGCTGAGGTGGGGCCTGGTGATCCAGCAAAGATTGACACGGTGACTGATTGTCTATGGCTCAGTCAAAGGAAAGTAACCCCTGGGTTTGGATTAATAGATTGATGTAACCTGAATTCTCCTCTCCAAGTGGGATCTGCTAGATACTTGCATCACATCCTTATTCATTTAAAATACGCGTGATTTGCCTGTGTACGTGCAGGAGTCACTCGGGGGTAGCACCACCCACCTCCATGGGATCGAAACCAGCTAGGCTGGGGATGTGCGAGCTCTGCATCAATCCCAAACCCTGTGTCTATGCAGGCACTTGACGACTCCGTTTCCAAAAGGCACCTCTTTCAGAATGGATTTGCAGAGCGTGGTGCCACAGCTGCACGGGTAGACAGGCAATTTCAACTGAAGTTAATGAGAGACATGGAGCTAAGAGCCACCACCCCCGCAACTAAGCACGGCTTTGAAAATGTGCCTCATAACTTTTTCTTTTCATTTCTTTTCTTTTCTTTTTTTTAAATTTACTGTAGGTTTCTTGGAATGGAAAACACATTTTTTATAGACTAATGCGTGTTTCATGGGTAACAGAGGTGGTGTGTTTCCAACCTAGGCTCAGCAGCATTTGGCATTAGAGCGTACAGGGGAAGACAGTGAAACAATACACAGGAAGTCTTTAAAATAAAGTACAAGAGCACTTGGGCTGATGAAATAATAATTGGAAGCTGTATTCAGCAGGGTATTAAAGCGTCTGCCTGATTCTGCCCAGAAACAGTTCCACTTGCTTCAGTAGGATTAATCACGAGACTACAAATGAACACTTTAAAACATCCTGCAAAATCATGGCCTGAGCAAACAAAGGACATTCATTTGATTTTTTTACATGTACTTGTTTCAGGCCTCTTGCTTTGCTTGCTGGAAACTCTTGCAAGAGCTTGTTTTACTGGCAAACCTAGAGCACATTTCAAAATCCCGCACAAGGAGTCATGAAAAACAGATTTTAAATGCCCATCCTTAGGCAGTCGCTCCAGAAGAGATGGTGTCAGTAGGGGAAGAGCCCCAGTGTCATGTGATGTATTTGTCTGGACAACGTAGCTTGGATTTCATGTATCTGCAATTCCATATTTCATGGAATAAATATACAAAATGAGTTCTGTTTTAGATACCTGATACGTACAAGATGCTTGAATAATGAATAAATCTGAAGAAATCCCAGTATCCTCCAGGCTATTCCACCCACAGGGAAAAAGAAGTGAAATGCTTCCCTACCCTGCGAGCCACTTAGTCAATTCTAGTAATAATACTTCAGTTTTCCAAATGTATCTTCCATTTCAAAGCACTTTTCAAATGCTAATTAACTTTGACCATAGCCTTGCCAGAAAGGGAAATAGTATCCCATGGTACACAGGTGAGGAAGACAAAGACGTAAAGAAGTTCCCTTCCTTGCCCCAAAACTCATAGGAATCGGTGGCAGACAGAGCGGGGGAGCTCTTTTTTTTTTTTCTTTTTTTTCCCTTTTTGGTTTCTGGTCCTGTGCTTTAGCTGTTTGCCTAATCTGTGTCTAGACGCTGCTTCCTTGTCAGAGCAGGACCACTGCGGGGGCTGCCTGCCTTTGAGCTGGGGTGAGGAGCAGGAGATAGGTACCTCCATGGCACCGGGGTCATGCTGAGGGTGAGGATTCACCCACAGGTGAGGAAAGGAGACAATGACTAAAACTGGTCCAGCCTCTGCCTGAGACCAGGCGGATGGGTGGGAGGCAGAGCAGGGGGACGCTGGCTGGAGGAGCCCAGACCTGCTTCTCTGCACCTGCAGCAGGTCGGCTGAGTTTCCCCAAAGCGCATTGCCCACCTCGACCTGGGGCACTCGGGCAGCAGCGCCTGGGTCGGCTCCCTCTCCCCCAGAACAAAGGGACACCCACTGCTTGGGTCTCCAAGCCCCTCTGGGAAGGGGGCTGCAGCCTGGATGGGCACAGCCGGTGGGGCTGTGGCAGGTCAGGCTTCTCACCAAGGCTGGATGATCTCCAAGCCTCCTTGAAGGGCACCCCTTGGAGAAAGGAGCAGTGAGAGCTGGCCAGGCCTCAATAAGAGGGTGAAAAAAACCTAATCTTCAGCTGTAGAAGAGCCTTTCACTCCAGACTGGGCGCTCAGTGCTGGAAACGTTTCACAGCCCCCTTCTTTCCTGTCCCCTCCCCACAGCATGGCCTCGCACACGAAGAAGGGAGAGGATATGTGTTAAGGCCATTCACCATCACAAGGTGAGAGCCAGCAGTTCCAGGGCTTGTCTGTGGTGGAGAGGGCTTGCTGGGCTATCCCAGGGAAAATGCAGCCCCATCCTGACAAATAAAATCCAGATTGTCTTGCTGGTATAGTCTAAACCTGTTTCTTGATGGGGATAAGCTGTATCAGCAGCAAGACATAGTCGCCTATGTGTAGGTTAGGGGGTAATATGTTTTTCTCCCATTCCCATAACTGCCGTAGCTATACTGACCTACCTTTTAATTACAGTGCTAGCACTGCCCCTGCTGTAGCATACCTTTTATTTTCCCATTTCTCTGCCTAGCAGTTTGTGAACCACCTCAGACGCGGTTAAGGCATCTCAGGGCTTTTTTGACGAGGTTATAATGAAAGACATTTAGTCGGCAGAAGGCCTCGGTGCCGCTTAAATCCCCGCAGATGGGCTCTCCATGACCCTGAGCCCTGCGCTGGCTCTCAGCACAGTGTGAGCTCGCCCAAGGGAAGGGCTCCAAGAGGATGCTCCCGGGAGGGACTGTCCCTGCTTCACGGAAGAGCAAACCGAAGCCCAGGGAGATTGAGGAGTTCTATTCCCTCCAGCCACCACCAGTGTGGTGGTTACTCGGTTGTGATTAAAACCACAGGTGGACAGAACTACTGGGGATTTATGCAGCAGGAAAGAGCTTTGTCTCCATCACATTAAGGCAAGGGGAGCTATGCTAGGGGCTGGGATGTTAAAGGTGGACATCGGCTTATAGCCCTAGGTGTCGGGATCCAAATACTCCCATAATTAAGTAAAGAGGTCCGGGGGAGTGAGGCACCAGGGTAAGACCATTAGAGAGGGGACCTGCACCAGGGTGGAGATGTGAGGTGGGCGTGCGGGAGTCTTGTCAGGATGGGGTCACCTGCACTGCGAGGAGATGGGAGCCATCCCATAGCCTGCTGGCAGCTCCCTCGCTGCCATTTTTTGTTGTAGGAATGGATGAGGAGTAAGTGTGTGAGTGTGTGTGTGTGTAAGGCAAATCCAGCATGACTCACGGAGGAAGGTTGCATTTGGTGAGGGTGCGCGGATACCATAATGGTACCTGAAAGTGGGGAAATTAGAGCATGGAAGTCTGTGCGTGCATCTGTTTTAACTCCCATTTATGTGATAGGAAGGGATGTTGAAAAAAAAGAATGGTAGAGCCTGTGGGTGACAGAAACGTAGTTTTTTTATATTCCCGTAATTCGTGCTTTACATAGCTAAATAAATTTTAGTGAGCTTATAGGAGAGGGTGAAGATGACAACCTGTGCTCATCACAGACAGAGAAAGCAAATTCACTGGATCCACCCACAAAATAAGGATCTTCCTGATTTTTTTTTCCCTTGATATTTATGCAAGTTTTGTTCTCACTAGAAACCTCCAGAACTATTTGGCAGGTGTGTCTTAAAATGTTTATGGCCATACTCATGACTTCACATCTGTGAAACACTGTCTCTGCGGAAGCCTGAGGGACAACTGCAGGCATCTTTCCTGGCCGTTTTTCTACAGTCCTCTGAGCAGATTTTGGCACCTCCAGCTTTTACATGAAAAAGCAGATGGGAGAGAGAGCACTTCTGAGAGAGCCTAACACCTTCTTAGCCCAGAGATATTTTAAGCATAAATCTGCTGAGAGACCTCACGAGGCTCCAGGCTCCAAAATCTCCCAAGGCAGCGGACTCAGCTCTGGCATCCCATGCTGCGCAAATGCTCTCATGCTGAAATGGAGAAGAAGCGCTCAGGAAGGAGGCCCAGAGGCAGTGGGACCACTCCAGCCATAGCAGAGTCACACCAGATGAAGCCAAGTTGGAAATTTACTGAGCAGAGCGGGAGAGCCAAATCCTCCACGCCAGAGAATGTACCAAGTTGCCTTGAATTGATAACGTATTCGGCAGTACGAAAGCGGCCAGATGAGCCTCTGTGGCTGGCCTGAACAAATGTCAGGAAAAGCAATCACAGGATAACGCCAGTTTTTGGAGCTGGATGTCTGCCTCTGCCGTCGCACAGCTTTGTTTCGGTACCGGCGGGAGCAGGGTGACCCTGGTGGGAGGCAGGCGGCATGCAAACAAGTCACGGTGGCACAGTGAGGAGCTGCCGCCGAGCCGTCGGGACAGGCTGTACCTGTGCTCCTGGTTTGTTCCAGCTGGGCGGTGAAGGTGCTTCGACTTAGACCTCGGTGAGAAGAAAGTTATTCGGTGAGGGAGGAAACGCACCAGCAGCTGTTGCATAAACGAAGCAGGGGCTGTGATTTGACCACCGGTTTCAATGCGCTTTCGTTAGAGCGCTATTCAGACCTGCCACACTGCTCATTTCTCCTTCCCTGTTAATAATTACAGTGCTGCTGGTGTCAAATCACTCTAGAGGCACTGGCTAAGCTTTTTTTGCATGCTGTTTGATAAATAGAAAAACATATCTTTCCTGAGTGTTTTGAACGTCCAGCTGCAGAGCAGCCCAAGTCCTCGCTGCCTCCCGGCTCCCTGACCCAACACCTGACTCGGCTCAGCGCCCTGGTCCTCCTGACTGCAGGGACAGGGAACCTGCTTTCCTTAACAAAATCCCTGCTGACTGCTGGGTAACACAAATTCCTCTTCAAGCGGAGGAGATGCAATATTGCTTGGCGGGTGTCAATACGCCGCCCCTTGGAGCTGGCACCATTTACTGATGTGCTCCCATGTGTGCCGCTTTTCTCTCCCTGTGCCTCTGCCATACAAAGATGGGGCTTGTTCCTGACCCTGCTGATGTCACCTCTTAGACCAAATGCTTAAATAAGCATTAACCCTTAACTGCAAGGTGAGTTTGTTTTTAAACTTCACATATCTCCCCAGTACACTGCACAGTGCCTGTTCTCTCTGTCTTCAGGTTTCAGCCTTCCCCTGACCGAGTTGCAAGCAGCCGTATCTCAGCATGACTGCTGTTTCCTACTCCCATCACTGGCTGTAATTAATGGCTGCTAAAGGAAGATTGGGACTGCCTTTTATATACATTTCCCCACCCAGCACTCCCTCAAGCTCTACGTTACTCCACTGGAGCCGCACTGATTTATTGGCGCTCAGACAGGCTTGTAGTCATAACAGGCTGGGGAATATTTTCTGTACAGGCTCAAGATTAACACAGGGGTTCGGACCTTACTCAGAGAAGGAATTGCAGTGTGGGTAAGTGGACCCCTGGTAGGTATATCTAATAAGCCCAAGAAATGGTGGCTGGGGAGATGATAGAAGATGCCATGCAGAGCCCAGGCCATAGGGTCACTGCTGCCGGAGCTGCAAGACGCTCTCTGGGCATGCAGTGTGTGATGTCATGTCATGGGCATGGGCACTGCCACCATCCTCACAATGTTTCCCCTCTCTCTCTTGACTTCATTCATCATCCACCAAAGCCACAAACCATTTTGCTGTCCCTTCAGAAGGCAGAAAATGGGGTGTAGCATTTCACAGGGGCATTTTCTGCCCTGTAGAAGAGCCCGTTCATATGCCATTGTGATCACTGGACACATTCATGCCTTGACTGGTTCCAGTCACGCCCATAACATCCTCTGAGGAACAAGGTACCATCCAGGAGGGGTGTCCCATGGTTTGCTGCCCTGGGTAGTTACTGCTAACTTACTGCTAACTATCTTCACAAAACCACCACCCTGTGCTGAGTTACATCATATCGTAGTGTAATGCCTTTAAATCATTAATCTGTCTTGCTTCTGGACCAGCGCCAGAAAAACTGATGAAGGCCAGGCTGAGTTCAGATCAAACCAGAGGACATTGTGGTTACGTTTATGGTTTTTCAGAGGATCTCTCACCTGCAGCCACAAATCTGCCTTTATTTGGCTTGAGCGTGATCCAAAATTACCTCAGAGGTCAGCAGTGCATGTCTTGCGGATTAGTGAAAACTACTGACTAACCTGACGTAATGCATTATTATTATTATTATTATTCCAGGAAAAAAGGGTGGCTGTAGCCTGTTGTTTTGTAATAAAAGCCTATCATCAATTTTTCCCTTTTGAAAAAGGAAAAAAAAAAAGGGAAAGAAAAAAAAGAAGGCAAGGGAGTGTTTTGCACCCTGCGTCTTGCTGCGCGTCGTCGCTCTTGCCACAAAGAATTCATTGTAGGCAGTGCCTTTAAATCCGCTTTGCAAATGCGAATTAATGAAACTTCCCGGCACCTCCCCGAGGTAAGTCAGAGGGGCTGAAGTCAGCCTCCGCAGGAGCCATGCTGGGGAGCCAAACCATGACCCAGGGCAGAGGAACTGTGACTCAGGCCAGCGGTGGCCCCGAGCCTCCGAGGGAGGACGGTGGCGCTCCCCGGGGTTGCCCGGTGATTCAGCCAGGGAGCTCGGCTCCTGCCCGCAGCCGGGGCTGGCTCTGGCTGTTTACTCTGGCTGCTCCTGTCCAAAGTCCCTTGGCCTCGGTGGTAAAAGTACCGCTGACTTCCCCCAGCTTGAGATTAAGTCACCTTTGCCCCAGTTGTGTGTCGATAAAATGGGGGTAATAATATTTCCCTGCTGCCCCACGGCTGGGCAGGACCTGCCATTGTTCCAGTGGGTGAAAAGGGTGCGGAAAAGGGAAAGGAGAATAAATATTTACCCAGAATCAGATACAGATGAATCCATCTGTGCGATCATCCCCTCCTCCAACAATGTTCCCTTCCTCCTCCAGAGGGAAACTCCAGCCTCTATTTGGTTAAATTATTTACGTACATTAACGAACAATTAGGGAGGGAAGAGGGGGGAATCAGCCCAGAAAGCCTTCCACAAAAGAGCTGCCCTCGGTTGGGCTTTTTTGATTTAGAATAGGAGGGGAGCAACCTGACTGTTATAGAGAAGGACTCTGTTGCAACCCCGAGTGTCTGTAAAATCAAGTCTGGACGGGAGATTTAAGACAAAGGGCCAGACACGGTGTTGATTTAAACTATTGTAGTTTCTCTGGAGTCACTGGGGCGACGAGAGTCATATCGGGAAGGTCTGGTCCCGTGGGTGCCAAGAGAGAAGGGCAGGGTTGGAGCAGCCCCGCACTCTTGGCAGGGTTCTGGCTCTGTCAGAGGAGTTGTGGGTTTTGCTCTTGGTTATTTAATTCACGCACCTCAGCCTTGTGACAGTCCCTGGGGCCCAGCTGCTATTGAGAGCTTTCAGCTTTTCGCGAGAGATCTATTGGATGTGACAGGGTACACATGGGTCATATGCTGCTCTCTAAGCAAGCCACATTTAAGTGTAGCATCACAGTAGGGACAGTAAAACCACAAACCCATCTCTTTCACCCCAGTGCAAACCACCCTGCATCCCAGCTTTGTTTCTGGACTCTTTTCCGGCAGTGTTCCACATTGGGAACTGCTCAAGAGGTCCCTCCGCTGATCCTCTGTGCATCCTGGGGGTCTCCCCATACAAGGAGAGTTTCGAGAGCGGAGTAAGAAGCCGGTGAGATGGCACATTCTCCTTGTATAGAATGGCCAGAAGAGGCTAAAGCCCAGAAGGCGTGTCCCTGGTTTATGATCATTTGGGCTGAGTAAACAGATCTCTGTGAGCTGGAGCTTTGGTTGCTAATTCTGACTGAAGCTCATCAAAGTAGAGAGATGGGGGTGCAGAGCGTGGAATAACCTACATCGGTTTTGTGCTGAAGCAAAGAAATAAAGATCAAACAAACACAAATGCAAGGAGAAACCTTGTACCCTAGAAATCTTTGTTTAAAAGCATCTTTTTTCCTCAAAAAATGAAGCATGAGGAAAGTAATTATAATACTCCCTTCCCAAAGTCCTTTCTGCTCTGAGCAACACTGCCTTGCACTTTTCAGACTTCCCCATGCAGCTCTGCAAATTCCTACTTTGAGGGATGCACCTGAGCAGTTATTTCAAACCGCATCCTCTGACCAGAGAAAATCAACAGTTTAGAAACAGGGGCACTGAAGCAGGACCTCTGGGACCCCTCTGGGACCTCCGGGAATACATTCCCAGCATTGCTAGATCTTCCCCTTTCCCACATGTTGGAGTCAATTCACTTGCACTTTCTCTGTCACAGCAGCCCTGGGACAATATGCCATTTTTTGGGACACGGCTGCCAAGTCAGTGGGGACACGGTGCCCTCTACAAGCCAGGTGGGGATGGCTAGTGAGACTGCCAGCCTGACTGAAGTCTGCTGGGTTGTGTAGAAGTCCTTTGACGTGGCAACTGGCCATAACAGATCAGAGCTGACTCAAATCCCGGCGGGTTTTTGAAGTTAAATCTCCAGAGGTTCAAATATTAGCCTACTCCATCACCTGTCTTTCAAACATTAACTCACTCCACCAAGAGCACACTTACCCAGTCCCTTCCCTCACTGCTTCCCAAACTGGTAATTTTTCTTGAGATAAATGCAAACCACTGCACCCTGGATGCTGCTGCTGCTCTTGCAGAAGGAGATAAGCTCCAGCCCAATTACGGGAGAACATTAAGTACCATTGATTCACAGCTGGAGATTTATATCTGGCTGGGGACTGAGGGTCAGGGTAAAGAAAAATAGTTTCAGTGCATCTGTGAGTTAATTTGTACATTAAATCTGCCTTCATCTTGGTAATGAAACCTGGATGGCCAATGCCATGTATTTAAAAAAACATAAGTCGCGCTCCTAAACAATCACAAGACCAGCTTGAAAATCGTACGACGAGGCTCCTTTTAATTGGCCTTCTGGTCCTGGAGGTACTAGGATTTTGTGATTTCCGTGCTGCTTATTTTGCAGGGTGAGTTAGACCTGTGCTGCTATTCCTAGGAGTGGGGAGAGTCTGAGTTTATGGTCGGTGAAATTCTGGGATGAAAAATACTGCCAAAGTGTTATGTATTATAATTATTACTTATTTAGGAGAGAAGCGATGACCATACAGTAATCTGATGAATGAATGGGGGTTTCACTTGCTATTCCCTTAATCATAAATATTCTCAATGAACAGAGAATGTGGTATGAGAACCTGCTTAATACCATAAACTTCAACACAAATGTGTAAAGCTGGGGGGCTGGCGGTCACGCTTTCGTCGTCTCGCTGAAGGAATGCACTTTGAACTCATTTCCCTGTGCCAGGATTTAGCACCCACAGCTTCCATTCTCTGGGAGATTAAGCTGTGCCACCAACATTATCACCTTATAATATTTGAAATGGTTTTACACAAGGACCGCACGAGGCAGCTCTATCTGGGACGATGGAGGCAAAGTCGTCTGGCTGCCAATGAGGGGGGACAGGCTCCTTTCTCAGGCAAATCGCTTGGTGGTATTTTTAGCTGCAAATGCCCTGTCTGATGCATTTAGTATTCGGCTCACAGGGCCGCAGGACACATCACCACGGCTCCTGCTAGGAAAAGTGACAGACATGTGTAGGGTGCTTGCCAAGTGTGAGCTCCGGGCTCGGGTTCCTGGCTGGGAGCCGACGGGGAGCCTGGCATCGCCGGGAATGTTTCTTTCGGCTCGGGGAGCGGAGAGCCGCACCAGGCATGTTGGCAGATCTAGTCCCCATGTAGGAGCTGGTTATGTGTGTGTTACATGACAAACCGTTAGTTCCTTTGCTGATAATAACCTGATCATGAAAATGGCATCACCTGCTGTTAATTACAGAGCGAACCTTTCCAACCCCAAACCAAACAGAGGAGTGAGTCGGGCTCCTTGCAGAGCTGGGCTGCCCCAGCCTTTCCTTGAAGGCACAGGTGACCATGATGGGGTAAAGTCCATCTCCCTCCCACAGGGTGTCCAGGCTAACACCATGACTTCAGGTACAGTGAGGAGAGCACAGACTATTCACCCAGTGACGTGGTGACCAAGGGAGCGGGAAGGTGTCCGCTGGCCTTGGGAGGAACCAGGTTTTCTGCAGTTCACGCCAGGGAAAGGTGCAAAATCACTTGGTCCGTCCCTCTTGTCCCACGCAGAACCGAAACCTGCACTTCTGCAGGGGCATGCTTTGGTCTCAGAGCATGAGGATTTTTTTCAATGTGAATGACAGTGAGTTTCCCTGAACCTGTTTTTCTGGAGGATTATCTCCAAATGGACAATCACCTCTCCCTGGGCATGGGGTAGTGGGCCAGAGCTGCAGTCAGGTCGGAGTTTACAGGATCCCAGGCCCTCCTCCTGTGGAACTCCTCCTGTGGTGAGAAGGGAATACCTTTTCCAAGGAGGCATTTATGGGTAGCGGTTATTTCTTGCACTCAGCCTGTGGGCAGATTGCAGCATCCCTCCCAGCAGGAACGAACTCATTGCAGGAGGTGACAGAGCGCACAAACAAGACTTTAAATACATTTCAAGTAGGTCGTGGTATTTCTTCCACCTTTACCACAGCAGGCAGCTGGAAGGGAGGTGCTGATAGACCAGGTGATAAGATGCCAACACCTGAATAACTCCTGATGGTGTTTCTTGTACATTACAGCAATAGACTCAAGATTTTAAAACCCACGAGAGACTATCACGACCACCTAGTCAGTCCATCTGCGTAACACAGCCCAGGAATTTCACTTCAGTTTTTGCTCCACCAGCTTGAGTAACGTGTGGCTGAATTTTAGTGAGGATTTAGAAGATCTGCTTTTGAATTATACAGGCTCCAGCGGTGGCAACTTCACACCATCCTTCAGTGAATGCTTTCAGCAGTCGTTTATCCTGGCTGTTAAAAACTTGCACCTCGCTTTTTGTTCATACTTCTCTATTTCAACTTACAACTTATGGCTTGCCAAGTGCCCTGTAACCTGCTGGGAAATTAAAAGCATCGGGGAGGACCCAAACGCTCATGTCCGGCCACTCCAGCAGCCATCAGGAGCCACAGCAGTGGCCGCTGCTCCCGGGGAGCGAAGTGGGAGTCAGCTGGGCAGAGACCTGCCACGCTGGCTGCGGTGGGCTCTGCTGGGATGCGCGGGCTGGGAGCCACTTCCCACTCCCTCTCAGGGCTCCTTTTTGGTGTGGGTCAGTACGGCTCAGGTTCTCCTGCGGGAAAACAAAGCTGGTTTAGTAACCTGACCAACCCGATAAAGATTTCCACAGTCCTCAGCAAATATTTTAGAGGTGAGGTGGCAGATTGCTTCTTACTGCTATACACATACCTACCTATATAAATATATATATATATATATATAAAAGAATGAGATGTAGTCTTTCTGCCACTCCTTTAAAAGATTTAAAAATCCTTTCCCCAGGGTGTGTGGGGAAGTTGTCGTATTTCTAACATGTTGCAAATCTGCATTTCCTATTGATCTTATCTACTCTGGGTGTGCTGCAGCAGTCTCTGTTTCACATTATAGCCCCAGGGCCTCCATCCTCATTAGAAATCCTTTCCCAGGAGACTGGAGATGCACCAGCTGATCACAGATCCAGTAATAGTAGTAACAGCCGGCGACCAAACTCTCTGAGCCCCTGAAATAAAAGCAAGAAATGGTACATGAAACACCAGGTAACTTACAAGTAGGTTTCCTAAACTCCTGGTCCTTTTTGACAGCCATGAGAGTCACCAGCCCTCCTAAGCACCTCATGGGCATTAACCGCTGAAGAAAACAGCATGTACTTATCAGTGAAAAGAGCAGGCTTTGGGGATATGTTGGCTAGAGGTTTCCTCCTTGAGGAGCTATGATGACCCCAGAAGTTGCTAAAGCACTCAGTTAAAGCAGCCTGTCCTCACAGCAGAGCATCTGCCTGGCCCAGGTGATGCCCAAGGACTGGTGACAGCCACCAGCAGGCTGGGACATGGCAGGCTCTGCTGCAGCCCGGGCTCTGTCCCCCACTTGCTGGCAGAGCGTACCGATCACCGGGGACTCGAGTCAGGGAGGGGCGTAGGGACTGTGGGTATGGTGGTGCAGGAGGGTCCCCTAACCCAAGGAGGGGGGCAAATTCATTCCCTTACGCACAAAATTTGCTTGCCAGAGCACGGCCAGTTTGCCTGTGGCTTGCTGGTGTTTGCAGGGGGCGAATCTGCAGTGCAGCACCCTCCAGGGCCCCCATCTGCCTGGCGGGCAGACTCGCTCCCCTCCGGTGCTTCAAGCCACAAAAAGGCACAAGAAGCTCAGGGCAGGGACAGTGACATTATCAGCAGCCCGGCCATGGGCGCAGCCCAGGCTCAGGCTGTCCCCGGGACAGCAGCGCTGCCCATGCCCGGGACACTGCCTGCCCCAAAAGTGCTGCGGGGCTGGGCCTCACCCGATGTGTCCTCGATGCCCAGCCAGCTGATGGCCGGGGGTGACACTCGAGATGCTAGTGATGCCCCACGCGGGGACCCCGGCCCTGTCCCAGCCTCACCTCATGCCGGGCTCTGCCTCGAGCTTTCCCACCCTCCCCTGGCACCACCAAAACCTCACCAGCCCACGCTGCTCCTCGCTGCCTCTACGGCCCTGGCACCCAGGAGCACGTGCAGCTGAAAACTTTTTTT
>VYZM01020053.1:733609-756649 GCA_013398915.1 Dromas ardeola
CCCCGTCCCCCCGGGCCGCCTGGACGTAAAAATTTTTTTTTTTTTTTTTTTTTTTTTAAATTTGGGCATTAGGAAGTGTGCCCACCTCTCATATAGACCTAACGGTGGAGTTATCCCACTTCTTTATTTCTCAGGGTGCCTGTGGGCAAACCCCCCTGTCCCAGCAGCACAGCCCTCACAGCCCCTGGTACCCCAAAACTCCCCCCAGGGCACTGAGCATCCAAATGGCCCAAGCTTGTGAGAGCAGGTGAACGGTCTCTGCAGTTACAGCAGTAAGAGCACGGTTTATGGGAGCTAAAAATGCCGGTGCCTCAGGAATTTAACTGAACTGACTGGGCTTTTTCAGCCTGTCTTTGCCCAGAACTGCTTCCCAGGCACTGCTTGAAGTTGCTGCTTTTCTCTGACGTGACACCTTCTGAAAACATTGTGGAAAACAATTCCTGGACTGCATCAGACTGCGTCTCCTTTATGTTGGGTTAAACCTCACATCCTTAGCAGTGCGTTAAAACCCGCGCTGAAATCAAAGTGGTATCCTTTATTCATTCCTCTTACGGTTGCAGTAAGCTCTTGAGCCCTGTGCTTGTACCGTGCCTAATGCAACAGGACCCTGGCTGAAAACCTGGGATGCGCCAAGTCCAATAAAAATAAGACATAAAATTTTCATTTTATATCAGGAACGAGAAAGCGTCAAACTCATACCCTTTTTAATATACAACACATGTGAAAATCAGCTACAGGAGCAGAAAAAGTTTTCCTGAGTCGTGCTTTTCTAGGCAGAAGTTGCTGCCTACCCCTCTTCTCACAGCAGGCAGAGGAACCTCAAAGAAGCAGGTGTTTTTCATGGACGAGAAAGTCCCTGATGGGTGCTTGTAGTCCGCTTGTAACATACCACTAATCTTCAGTGGGGTCTCTGCTCAGCTGCGCAAACATGCTTTCTTTTTGAGGATTAGGTCCAAATTCACGCAAAGTTTTGAGGCTGTGTTTTAAAAAGAAAGATGAATCCGAAAAAACAATAGCAGGGATTACTTTCCGTTTGGAGAAACAGGTTGCAAGCTTTCCCGCAATCTAGGGATGAACCAGCCTCAAAATTATACGTCCCTAGCAACTTCCATTTGCAGATTTCATGGCTCTTTATTAAGCGGAATGTGGTAAAATATTGCAGCTTCCGTAGAGATGGGAGAAATAGGCTTGGCTAGCTTAAAGGATGTCCTAAGATCACGGAGAAAGTACTGGGCAGAGCCAGGATTTGAACTGACTCCCAGCTTTAGCAGGTTTACTTATGAGCAAGGCCATCTATCTCCCAGTACTCATGAAAACAGAGTGGGAAGAGCTGTCAAGAAGCTCATTAGGGAAGCTTTTTTATATTTCCCTGCCCCACAAGAGGAGTGAAACAGCAAAAGTGCAGGCACAAGCAACACAAAAAGGAAAGGTGGAATCCAACCTGATACCAGAGATGGGTTTTGAGCAAAGGTTCAGGGTGGCTCTTGTTAACCCCCTTCCACTGCACCCTGGTCACTCTGAATGATCACGTATCAGGGCTGTGACATTTTAAGCCAAAACCAGGAAGAATAAACTGTTTTTTGGATTGTGCTTTGCAGGGAGAGGAGCCTTGTAGTTTCACTCAGTGCTTGGGACCTCCAGGCAGGCTTGGCCCTTTCAGCAGCTTCTCAAAGGGCGAGAAATAGCAGCACGGTTTCATGTTCGTGATCATCTCTGGCGTTTTATTAGAATTTATTAGAATTAAGCCATTCTGAGAGAATCCCCTGAAAGCAACCTTTTTACATTGGCATTTTCTCCTTGCAGGACAGCAAGGGCCGTGACTGGCACCACAGGGAGTGAGTGGCTGGAAGGCTAACGATGCGACCTGCTGATATCTCCATTTTTACTACAACTAATTAAGCAGTAAGTGATTCTGGTGGAAGTGTGGAGGCACATAGATTATTATGCAAATCAGGCTGCTTTTCTACCAGCGGGCTCCTGCTTTGCCTGAAATAGCACCAGTAGGATATTAGTGCAAATGTCACCTTTCTCCTCTGTTAGATACTGCCTCCCATCTCACCCATCATGCAGCTTCCCAGAGGTCGGAGCCATGATTTCTCACAGACTCGGGAGCACAAATGGATTTTAAAGAGAACTTTCCACAAAGCTCCAGTCACCTTCCATGAACATGCTAACACATCCAGCACGGGTGGCTGGGGAGCCTGGTGCACTGGCAAAGCCACCTGAAGAAGCCACCTTGACTTCTTCACCAAGAAATTTGCGTAGAGTCAAGCTGTGAACTGGCTCACAGACATGCTCCAGATTAGAAAAAAAAACTACTTTGTGGGAGGTGGCGGACAGAGCTGCCTGGAAGAAAGGACCTGAGGGCTCTGGTGAAAATCTGGGCCTTTACCCTCAGTTTACTTCTACCATTAAAGCAGAAGGTGACACTGACAATCCTGAAGCACTCTCTTTCCCAACTTATGTTGTCCTGCCTGCTTTCCTCTAAAGGGTCTCTTTTGCTCTGTGTCCCTAAAATCAGAGAGCGAGACGAGAGGTGCAAGCTGCTCGCCCCCATCCCTGTCACTAGCTGTTGTCAGCGGACAAAAGCTATTGTTTGCTGCCACTGGTTATTGTTCCAGCAGCAGCAGCAGCCCCCAGCGCCAGCCCTCAGCTCTGGGCCCTTTTTGTACTCGGCACAGCACAAAAAATTGCACAGTCCCTTTCTATAGATGGCTGCGATTTATAGAGAGAAACGCTTTACTCTGCTTTTTCCCACAGGCGCCAGGGACACAGAAATTCACAGACTGGCTGCAGCTGGGGAGGTGGGGGTCAGAGAGGGAGCAGACGTCAGCCATTGCTATGGCAAGTGACCAAGACTAAGCACACAGCAATCCCTTGGGTGAAAAAGGGTATCGCTCCGTTGGCTGCACTGGGGTAGATCCCTCCCTCAATCTCCAGACCAAACCCTCCAAACTCATAGCACAGTTGAGTGGGCTTTAGTGCAAAGTCCCCGTCTCTGTCCCCGGTGCGAAATTAGATTGAACTGAACTCATCCAGATTTTGCAAAAGGAACATACCTGTCCATGGCCAATGATGCCAAGACCTGACCTCTGGGCACAAGAACAAATACTAACAACATCAGCTATATAAAATGTGCAAGGTACCCTGATAACAAGGCGATCCATGTCAGCTGGTAATTTTCTTGAACATCCACAGCACAACTCCGAGATGCATGATGAAACCTGATCAAACCATGCAGATTTGTTTGAATTTGTCTTGGAGTTTTGGGGCTTTATTCAACATGGGACTTGGGAGACAATGAGGCATGTGGTCTGAAACAGAGCCAGGAGTGCCACGTGTCTCTGCAAACCAAAGGTCCGGCTGGTCAATATTTTCAGTGATAAATGATGTTCACAACCATAAATAAATCTTCTGCTTCAGCCTCCAAACATACTTTGCTTTGCACCAGGGTAAAACCAAAACTGCCTAAGCCACCTCAGAATAAAATTAAAAAGAAGAGAGAGAGAGAGAGAGAGAAATCTTTGTTTTCCTTCTGCAATCAACAAGGCAGAATTCAATATTTTCTTCCTATCCCTAGATTGGAGAGAAAGGGATATTTGTCTTTTCAGATTGCAAATTGAATTGATTCTTGCTTGTCCCTTTGGGAGAAAAGGAGTGCAGTGACTTTTTAAAATGTCAGGAGGCTGGTACAGATGGGAAAATCCCTTTGTAACCAGGTCACGATGCAGAGCTGACGAGTGGCCATCGCCCCCAAAATCTCAGTCTTCCTTTGATTTCTCCAGAATTTTGAGATGGGAGAGAAAATCAAGAGGGAAATACACAGGTTTTAGAGGTTCCTTTCTGCTCTGACAAGTAGTTCATCAAACAGCAACAAAACAGTTTCAGGGTTTCCCTTGTCATCTCCTATTAATTGGCTTCATCCCCAGCAAGCAAGAGTACGATCCTCAGGCTCTGTGCACTCTGCAACGTGAAACTGCAATGGGTTTATTTTGAGGGCTGTGTTTAAACATAATTCACCCTGGGAAAGTGCTACAAAGGAGCCTCACTTCTGGGTCCCACTATATCTTCTGGTTCCAGGTGCCTGTGGTGGGCATGCAACAGGCACAGCCTGGCTGCGCAGCGACCTGGGGCCACATCCTGGTGGTGGCTGGGGGCTAAGGCACAGACGTTGCCCCCTCCCACGTGTGCTGGCAGCTGCCTTCCCACTCTGCTCAACATCTTCCCGGGCCATGGCTAATCACTGCCACTTCATTACCAGCGGCTGGGGCTGCGCTCAGCCGGGAGGTGTGAGCTACACGGCCTTGGGAGACTGAGAGCTTCGTGCTTCCACGTGCCTCTTGTCTCTTGCCAGCCACAGGAAAACGGGGGGCTGGAAGTTGCTCCACAACTTGAATTTCCAGCGCTGCAGTCTGCGGTGCTAGGTGCAGTTCGCCGAAATGTAAGGAGCTGACTGGGGACGCAGCGCTGCTTTCCAGCGAGAGCTTCCCTGTGGCCCCGGCCACACAGCCAAGCCAGGAATTCCTCAAGGTCCAGCTTATAATGGGGCACATATCAATGGCTTGATGGCTGTTGCTATTTCCTTAAGATTGCAACGGAGCCCGAGTCACAGGGTGTACCTTCTGGTCACAGAGGAAGGCAGGCTGAGGTTGTGGAAAAAGATCATTTTTATACAGTGTATATAAAACATGTTCATATATTTGTATGAATATTTGTTTATTCATTCATTTATTTTAATACTTTCATTCTCCAGAGGAACCAGCTTATATCCCAGAAGAAGTCAGGGTTCAGCACAGGCAGAAAATCAGACTTATTTTAAGGCACCTCAAGTTGACCACACAGCGAACGAAGGCTTTCTCATTCCTCAGGGACTGACAAAAATCCCCACAGAGCTGATAGCTTAGAAGGATCTTGACCAAGGAAGAGCAGAGCAAATAATGTAGTGTGAAGCTAGCTGCTGTCTTGCTTATTACAAGTTTATTGGTTCAATTTTCCAAGTTCCACTAATCATCTCATCATCATGCAGCCCTTTTGCTCTTCCTCCACACTAACTGCTAGGTTTCACCAGTCCCAACAGCAATGCTCTGATCACACTTTGTTTTTTGAAGAAACACTATAAAGAGAAAAAAAAGGGAAAAAAAGAGCATTAAATGAAACAGAGGAACCTCTTGATGGTGTTCCTGGTAGTACTTTTACATCACCAATGGTGGAATACCATAAGCATCTCAAATACTTTTCACAGTTGTCATTTTTTTTTAATCTTCTCCAATTTTCCCACCTCTCAGTCTTACTAGTATCCCTGCCAGGCAGTTTCACGTTTGCTTGTGGTCCCACCACTCCACGGTGGCGACCATGTTCCCAGTAGTATTACACCTACACCCAATGTGGTCACCAACCCTGAGGTCCTGGCTACACCTCTGGCTCAGCAAAAATAACTCCCTGGTTTCCTTAAAGCTGCTGCTGGGCACAGTGGGGCTGGTGAGACCATGGTGCCGAGACCCTACACTGACTGTCACCATCTTTTCCACCATCGCCGGGTGCCATGCTGCTGGCTGGCTTGCTGAGAAGAGTCTGGAGACGCTTGGTCTTCCAGCAGCACATCCCACTGCACGTCACTGTGCCCATCATCACCATTCAGGTGCCTCTAAATTTTATTTTCCGTTTGGATTTCAACAGCCTAGCAGGTCTGAGGTAGACCTCCCCGACCCAGACCTTTCCCCGTTGCAGACGGGGCCTGACTTGAAGACATGGGCCCAGCCTCCGCGGCTGGCTAGTCCTCTGAGACATGGACTGGTTTTCCTGAGAGAGCGCACATTTTTGTTAGTTCAGTCACTGAGGCCTCCAACACTTCATTCAGGTCCCGTTAGTATTTACCATCTGGGTCCAGTGACTCACAGTACTTAATTTATTAATTTGTTTCAGCACCTCCTCTTTCAACACCTCAGGTTCTTGTGGTGCCTTATTTTTATTACCTGAGTATACTAAGCCTCTCCGGCACCCTCTGCGGAAAAGACTTGCATTTAAAGGGATCAAATACCTATTCTGGCATAAGATTACTGCTTTTTTTAATTGCTCTGCTTCCTAGCGACCCAGTGGACAAATTTATTTTCTCATGTATTTCAAGGAATGCCTATGTTTGTGTTTTATGGTGATCTTAGTACTTGCTTTTCCAATTACCCTTCCTAATTTATTTCTTATATTTTAATGCTGCAAGATTAATTTTTTTTTTACAGAATTAAGAAAAGATAAACTCTTTTCTGAAGATTTAAGTTTTAATCTAAAAATTCTAAATTCTTTCCATGCCGCGGGAGCCTGATGCTAAAATCAAAGCTGCCTTAACCACCATACGCCTTGTACCTCCCCAGGCAATAAATCTTTCTTACCTAGTGGCTCTTCAGGCAATCCATCCAGCCCCTGCCTCCCTTCCCAGGGGTCCTGAAACTACCTGTGACCCCCTGCTCCTGGCTGCCCAAAGGCCCAGGACCCCTGGTGCGATCTGGGTGCTGAGTCTAATGGTCGTTTCTGGCAAACTACTGCATACATGTGTGTATGTATATGTATGTATGTACATATGTAAAGTCCAATCAACATAAAACTGGTTAATTATTTGTGTGGAGTGACTTTAAAAGAGCCAGGGGTCAAAGCAAAACCAGCTGTCAACCTTCAGTCAATCCCAAATTAATAATACAATGCGAGACGGGCCTCTAAAGGTTTTTTAATGTGTTTATATCTCGACTTGATAAACACAGTCAAGAGAGAGAAGATGGAAGAGGCAGGAAGCTTAGCAGGGTTACTTTTCTGTAAAAAACAACTTGTGAAAACATCTGTGCAGCCTGCAACTTCCCAGATGTTCTCTTTAACAGAGCACTTAACTTGTTTATATTTTGCCTAACACTGGAATCGTGGCAGATTATTTTTGTTGCGGGGTCTTTGCAACATTTTGTAGGTGGTCTCGTAAAAGAAAGCAGATATTTAACCCCACCACCACCTCCTTCTCCTTTGCCCTGGTTGTTTACACAGCAGGGCTTGGTACCAGTTCCCTCCGATAATGTGAACGTGGGGGGCCCGGGGGCTCAGCCATCACTCCGCTTTTGCACCAGAGTCACCCTGTTGGCTCTGCTGTGAGGGCTGGAGGCTGGCATGGGTGAAAATATGAGACTATTCAGGCATTCGCTTCAGCCTGGGATGTCCAAAAGATGGCTTGAAATTGTTATTTGCTGCCTTTGACTTCTTCACATCAGTGGCAATGGGGCACCACCTCAGAAGGTCCAGCCTGAATGACTTGTCCTTCTGAAGCCTGTGGGACGTCCTGTGTAAAAAACATTTGCCCACAGGAAAAGGATTTGGTGACCAGAGTCTACACATACAGCGAACATTAGTGGGTTTCCTATTTGCATGGGCTGGAGAACCATATATATGTATCTTTTACTATCTACAGGTACAGCTTTCAATTGGGAGTGTTTTCCTTAATCCTGGCTATTTTGCCATGTTTGCAGGAGGTGCATGAAACATCTGTGATATTGCCAGGTCCAAAGCTTCTCGGGGTTTGAAGGTTTTTACCACCACCTGAAAAAATGACATGTCAATCGCGTGTCATATGGCACAGCTGCAGCTTTTGGATGGGGCTGTGTCTCTTGCTCCTGGCCAGACATCTCCACTTGAGCAAGTTTGGGCTAATTCATGGTTGGGTCAGTTTTTGGATGGCAGGTTCTTGAAGGAAAACTGAGGGGATGGAGGAAATGGTGTGGGCTGCTTTTTATGCTCAGCTTGTAGCTCTGACTGGAACCGATGTTCTTTGCATCCTGCCCTAAAGGGCTATTTCTACAGCAGGAATACATTTATGAAAAGCTGTTACAGCATGTCCCAGAGCAATGGGCAGAGCGAGGCTGGATATGTCTCCTGGGGAAGACTGTAGCTGGGAGCTAGGCACATTGCCCCCAGAAAGGTCAAACAGGATTTACCATAGGTGTCTTATTGACATTAGGGCCATAGAAAATCTTTTTGAACGTGTCTGATGATTGACAGACAGAGTTAGGTCACCTAAGCTGAGGACTTGGGAAGACTTATATTACTTTAATCCATTTATTTTCTGTTTATTTTTTTGTCATTTTAAAATGAATTAATCCTCACTGCACTGGGTGGATTTAAATGAAAGACGCTGTAGAGATACTCTACGTTTTCCAGTAATGATATTTGCAAGCTGTGCTACAACGTTCTATCCTTCTGACAAAACACAGTTATAAAAAGTCGTTTCTCCAGAGCCCTCTGTAGTTAAGCGCCTGAATGCTGGAACACAAACTGACAACAGTATATAGGGCCGGGATACAACTTAGCATATAGTCTAATGTACTCTTCATTTGTGCTTTAAATTCACAGTATACACTGAAGAGTGTGCAGCCACCTTTTTACACCGGCGTGCACAAAGCTAGCTAAGTCTGCTTACTACCTTTCCGGGTTGGTTTTTCAGACCAGTTTTCTTTGATTCGGTGGTTGTTGTTTTGTTCTTCCTCGTTCCCTTTTATAGCCACTCCATTTGGTTTTCCCATGTGTGGGAAAAACATTGACTTTCAGCGCAGAAGCCGCTCTGCAGGGAATGGTGCCTAACGCGCCATATGGTGTGGGAGAAACATCTGTGAATCTCTGACGCTGCAGTTCTGTTCCACGGGCCCGGGGTGCATTTCACACACGTGCTAAGGAGAAATGAATATGACACGAGTATTTTTCAGTGAACCTTGACGTATGAGAAACAGAATGAATTTGCTAGAGGAGGCTAAAAAAAATCAAAACGCTACATTGTGCTAAACCAATTTCCCTAATGGAACTGTACCGTCCCTATTACGCTCCCTTTCCCGTTAAATTGCAGTATCTATTTTCTATTGCCATCATGTAGGGCTGAAAATAAATCTTATGGTGAAAAGAGATGGCTCATCTTACTACTTGTAGAAAGGTTAATTAAATGGTGCGTGGTGCTGGCACTCGCTCACTGCAGCCTGAACAGGGGGATGACAGATTACCGGGGGCGTGCGAGCAGCTTCCTCCTTCACCCTCACACAATCCATACATCAGAGAGCTGCACCGGGGGCTGCATCCTGAGCATCTGTCCGCTCAGCAATAATTCCCCTTCTACAGGTAAATTTATTCACATGCACGGGGACTTTCTGGAAAAGAGAGTTCAGATGTGCCTGTGTGTTTCAGGCACATGAAATAACATTTTTGTGTTCTTTTTCTGGCTTTTCAGGAGGTTCATCAGCCTGCTTACAAGTGACATTTCTCTGGACTTGTCACAAAGACCTTTTGCTTGCAATGGTCCTGGTGGACTGCAGTGGCAGTGATGCGGATAGGCATTCAAGTGGAGACTGCTGCACACTTTTAGCACCATCTCTCCTCTTGATTTTGCCCATGTAGCGGGGCACAGCCCCATGTTGAGTACCACTGGTAACATTGAGCACGCAGACACTGCTGAGGAATGACAATGCTAAGGATGACCTAGCACTTAAAGCGCTTTACAAGGGACTGCTGAGACTCAAATTCAGCTGCTGGCTCTGCCCCAGCACACGTGTTCCAGTCTGTGTGCAGACTTTGTGTGTCAGACCCTGTGCAAGTTGCCGAAGCACAGGTCCTGCTGAACGACTGACATCAGTGGTCAACGGGGACCACAGAGTTTTGTGAAATGCTCGTGTTGCTTCCTTACCTCCCAGGGCCATTTGGTTGTGGCAGAGGAGAGATGATAAGGTGCTTTGGCACAGGGGTGACTGGGTTTCTGGAAGGAGCCTTGCGGTGGGAGTCAACACCGCAGTGCTGTGTAGGAAAGGTCACCTTTTTCTGCTTGTGTACTGCATGGAGAATTGCTGTCTGCACGGGCTTGGCCCAGGACAGGAGGTACGTGTCTGCCTATCGAGCACTTCTCACAGCAGAAACGTCATTCCTGGGACAGAAGCTTTTAGGCATGGTGACGCTGGCTGCTCTGGAAGAGCAACCAGCTGTGCGGCTCCTCCATGAGGTAGCAACCCCACTGGGAAATGACCACCAGGGTAAATCCCTAAAACTTTCATACAGGATTCAGGAGTTCTCGGGCTGGTTAGATATTGAAGACTCCTACTGTATTTTGCATCCAGGCACAAGTCAAGAGCACCAACACTAGCAAATCATCCAGAAGCAGAGCCCTTCCCCTGAAGTGTACAGGGAAGCATTTTCTTCCTCCCAGAAATAGTGAGGAGGTTGTTTTTTCTCAAAAATCAAGATCCTACAAACAAGGAACCACATTTTTTTACTGACAAGGGAAAAAAAAATCACATTCCCTGTGGCTACACTGTGAAGGGGCTGGTGACCAACAGCTGAACACTGTGCTGGAAACATGCAATACATAACAGAGCGGAGTCAAAAAGAAAATCCAGGCATTTCTTAGCCAAAAAGTACAACCATAACCTTTACCGGTGAGAATAGCAAATATACCAGCAGAAAAAGTAGCCGCTGCTACTTAGGACTGTAGTCAGTGCTTGGAGTGCCTTGCTGATCCTCCTACATTTGCAGCTTCCTCACCCCTTCGTTATTGCTCTGCTTAGCCCTGTTAAACAGGGAATGAATGTGGGAGTGTCTTGGGATCATTAAGGAGATTTAGGAGTAAAACCCTGGTCAAGGCTGTGAGAAAAACTCTGCTAAGTGGCACCAGCCAAAGGTCCCATTCCCACACGTACTTATGCACGTGAGCAAGTGCACCCCCAGGAATAATCGCCCTGGAGCCCGGTAGGATCAAGGACAGATTCCTGCGTCAGCATCAGCAGCAACGGGCATCTCAGTATGAGATTTGCTGCATGGCTTTTTGCAGTGTATCTACCCTCAGTGAGCTGAAATGCTGTCCCAGGGTCTTTGATCAGGATACACTTCAATGGGATTTGAATGTTGCATGGGACTTGACCTGCAGAGAGAGGAATTTTACCCTTCCATAAATATGCTGTGCCCTGGCAGGTCCTGCTCTCTGGGGCTGGCTGGAGGTTGGGAAAAACTACCCAGCCACAGCATTTCTAATGTGGGTGCGTGGGGTTTGCTCACGCCTGGCTTGCTGGTGCACATGGGCCACCCTGCACGTAAGCTCTCCCAGAACTTCCAGAGAGGCAGCAGATCAAAAAGCACCACATGTGTTTCCTGAGCTCCCAGACAGGGCTGTTGCCTCCATCGGTCCAGCCTCAATGGACAAATGCCTTTCTGAAGGGGCAGGCAGAAATGCTGCCCGGAGCGAGGATGGTTGTAGGGCCCATGAACACCTGCTGCATATGACCAGGCTGAGACCACAGACTGATTTTGCAGAGTTCAGAAAGGATTTTTAGGCCCTATGGAGCCCGGCTGTACTGACCCCCGTGATGTTCATGTGAGGGGCACCAGGTCGCTGCCCTCCCAGGCACTGCTCCACCACCAGCAACATGAGCCACTACACACTCAACATCAGCCTTCCTCTTCCCTGGAGAAGAGGATGAGCCTTGTACCAGGGACACTGACAATCCAGTGGTGTATCCGTGCCAGTGTACAGTTTGTATTTTCTGGACTGTGGACACAGAGTGTGTTTACCTTGATGAGGAGCACATTTAGTTTCCATCACGGAAGACTGAGGAGACTGATAAAACCAAGGTCTGGTTCCTCCTGGACTGCAACACAAATGTTTCCTTTGGCTTTCTGTTTTATTGGCTCCATTCAACAGTGATCTCTAAGGAGCCCATCAGAGGCCTCTGTGCTCATAGCGTTCAGAGCAAGCATGGTTTCTACAGGCAATTGCCTGCAGCTTGCAAAAGCAGATTTGCCAAACCACACATAATAAATCAAAACACAATTTCCAAGTGCTAGAATGGGCAAAAGCTACATTTTATTACAATGCACTCTTTCCAGGAGAATTTCTTGGCCTTGCTTTTTCAGGAACATTTAACAAGAGGGAAGAAAACAGGTGGGTAGTACAGAAAAGAGATGGCACAGGTAGATGGCTCATTGACTTTATCTGGTTATTCTCAAAAGCAATCATTTTATAGCTGTCAGAGTTACAGTCTTTAGAAGCTGCCTCATATTCCCATGTGCTACAAGGTCCCACAAGCAGCCAAGCCAGTTCAGTTATGATTCTCCAACACCCTTCAGAAGTAAAGTTCCTTCAGAAACAACCATCTTCTTTCTAGATACAAGCAACCCTCCAAAAGAGCTGAAGGTAAGGTTGTACATGTTTTTTCTAAGGTTATAATAACGATGTTTTTCTACCTCCTAGATATTCATAAGTCTCCTCTTTTTGTATAATAGCAAAACTTCTCATAGTCCGCAAATTGGTTAATGTTTCAGCACCATCTTAATGTTTTTTAGATCAGATTGCATAGCATTAATGTCAGAACTTTTGTTTGCATCTCACAGTTGTCCCTTTCCAGGGAGCAGGCTTTTAGAAATCCAGGTGAAACCTCCAGTTATGATCTGCAAAGCACCACTCTGGCATCTTATTTGCAGAAAAATGTGTGTGAATCAGAAGGTGCCGTGAACTACTTTTTAAAGTGGGCCTATCTGGTTACCATCTTTCATTAAATAAAAGTTAATAGACTGAAATTGGCTCCTCTCTGCCCCGCCTTTAGGGGCAAGGTTTGTAATGCAGACCTGCGCCTTTGCTTCATGGAGGATCCTCAGTTAAACCCATGTCACCTCTGCCTATCAAGAGCATCTCTTCGGCTTGGATCCTTGGGAACCGTCATCATCTGAATTTTGCAGCTGTGTTTCCCAGTTCCAAACCCTGCTGCAATATCACCCTCCTTTCATTTGGGAGGCCCACACACACATATCAAAGTTAAGTACACGTGTGGGGGAGGAATACTCCTCCTTAATTTTCCAAAGTGGTTTTCAGGGATTCTCGCGCTCTTGGTGGGAATGAAACATAGAACTAGCTCCCTTTAACTTTAGAGTTTTAACTTATCCTTTAGCTGAAGCTTAATTAATTATGTGGAATCCATGCAAATTACGTTTCAAATACCTTATTCGTGCCTGTTGGTTTTCTGCAGTCTCTTAAGACGTTTAGTATTCCTGTAGATGACAAATGTCTTGCCGGGGTTACGCTAATACGCTTAGCATCTGCAAATGGGTCCATAAAAAGGGGCAGGTTCCCACTCACTGAAGTGGGAGATGGAAGGATGCTCTAGGGGCACTGTGCCTTCACCCATCCCACAGCACACCTTCAGGCATAGTCCTCTCCAGGGCCTTGATTTGACTAATTGCAAATGGCAGAGGAGATGGGGCTTCTGCTATCTCTTCTCTGGAATACCTTCTGTAAGGAGGGAGCACTGAAGCATTTCCCTCCCGAAGTGCCCTCCTTTGTTCAGAATTTGCAACCAAGTCAGGGAAAAGCAAGTTTTCGCATGATGCAGTGTCAAGCACCAAAGACAGATAGGTGACAAACCTGGGTTGTGATCTCTGTCTCAGGCAAGAGTCAGCCTGCAAGAGAAGGTGAGGAGGCAGCAGGGTTTGCCCCAAGGTGCCATGGGGCTGCTGGCACCACGGCAGAGCCCAGAGCCGGCAGGAGGTGGGTGAGCCTGTGAGGGGGTGGGCTCACCTCTCCCCCAGCCTTTCCCTCTCCTTCCCCAGCCCAGGGGCTGAAAGGGGGTTTCCAGATGCAATCCCTTCAAACAGCCCTGCTGGGAAATCAGTGCCTCTCCCAGCAGATTTCAAGGCTTATTGTGTTTTCTTTCCCTTTCTTTCTCTCTGGGTGCCTTTTCCCCACCAATGGAGTATTCAACATCTTCTGTTTAAAGTAATTAACAATGATGAGGTCCCTGGTGAACTTCATTGGCTGACTGTAATTTGTGCCTTTTCCAAGTCACATTCTGCCTGGGACTGGGTGAGCTGCCTCCCCGTAGGGACTGTGAGACCTGGTGACATTACCCTGCCACAGCCTGACCGTGCGTCTCTCAGTCCCCTCCTGGTGTTCTTGAAACCATCAACCAGGGGAGGGGTTAATCTTTATTCTTTTAATAGCTTTTTCTAATTGCCAGCTGGGTAAAAAAGAGGTGGCCAGGCAGAGGTAAGGCAGGGACCACCATTGTTTCATGTTTAGCTTGTGATCGCTGGTCAGCCCCCATGAGACCAGCTCTGCCATCCCCTGCCTGCGGGTGCTCCTGGGTGCCCACGGAGGAGCCGGGCATATGGCATGGGGGATGTGAGCCAGGAAATACTCCCTCTGCCCAACAAACAATCTCTTTCTTTGCTTTCATTATTTTCAAAAAGCCACAATTTCTGGAATCATCAAAAGACATGAGGAACACCCAGAAAAGCCTGAAACCATGAATTCATGAGGCCCAGCCTCTCCTCTTTCCCCCTTCGCCCTCTAAAAAGGGAGACAAGGCAGGAGGCTGGGGAAGAGCCCCACATTTGGGTCTTACAGGGCTCGAGGTCCCAGCCACTATCAGTGCAGGCACCTGACAGGGGATGTCCTCACCAGCATGGGATGCTGGTGCCCTGGGCATGCAGGGTTTCTAGCCGTGCATTGCTCCCCCTGCGGCCCCATTACTACCCCTTCCCCGAGGGCAACATGCGGCTCAGAAGGGGAGGAGGAGGAGAATTGGGGGGGTCTTGGTTGGGCATTCCTTATCCAGATTTCTCTCCGGGGTATCAGAGGAGCAGGTTCCCTCTGCCCGGCACTCAGCCAGCTCTAGGTCGAACCCAGTGCCCTCTGGAGCTGTGGTGTGGCCACCCCCCATGATCTGTGTACCCCAAAGTGCCATCCCTGCAGCCCTCAGCCCCTGTGGCAGGCCTTCTTTCCGTGGCTAATGGCTAGCATCTGTTGGGATGACGATTTCAGCTGCCTGCAAAACCCAGGGTGGAGATCTTTAGGTTTTTCATAAGAAACCACTTTCTTTCAGGATGGGATTATACACTTCCTTGAGCTGTAAGGACATGCAGATGTCGCAGGGCCAGACAGCCCCGCCGCTCGCCAGGGCGAGAGGAAATTACCCTCTTGTCTCACTTATTTATTACAGGGGGTGGGATTCTGTGTTTCCACTCCCTCCTTGCGTTCACACATAGGATTCGAAGGGAGCAGACGCAGGAGCTTTGCCCACTTGCACCAGGCTTCTGCTCTACAAAACTGGGCATTTTCTGAGCTGAAGGCAGGTGAAAACCTCCACCCCCAGATATTAAACTAGAAGCTCCCACTCTTACTGCTGCTTTTTGCAGTAGTGTTGCAGCACTGATGTCTGGAGGTGATGACAAAACTTACCCCACTGGGTTATTCTGTAGCCCTGTGCCTCCTGAAGCATTTAACCGTGGAAAGAAAGCATCGTTGCTGCCTCTGCGAGCACAAAGAGGCAGGCAGCTGCCCACGGTGAAGGCAGGAACGTGATTCCCTTGCCCTGGCTCTCAGTCCGATGAGGACTCCCTTTCGCTTCCCACTCACCTCCACTCAACCATCAGACTGGGATATCCTCTGTTACCTTCCCAGTTGTTGATTTCCTTGCTCCAGATGCTTGCAGAGCTCCGCGGGCAGGGCTGGAGGTGAGGTAAGCCAGCTCGTAAAGTACAAATGGCAGCAAAGCAGACATCCTGGAGTACGGCATCATTCGCAGAGTGTCATGAAAGGGAGCGATGCTTCACTTCGCCTTGGGTTCGGGACTTCAGCATTTCCTTTTCGTTCCAGACAGGAATGAGAGGGGAAAAAAAAAAACAACCAAAAAATCCCCACAGTTCTACATGAAAGACAGCAAAAAAGATTTTAGTTTAACTGAAGCATTTTGTGTCAATTTTGGCTTTTTAGTTAATAACATGTTACAGTAGAGATAATAACCCTTAAAAAGCAGTCACATTAAAAGGCTGTTCCTGAGAAATCAAAACATTTAACTCTGTGACAATATTGAAACCTTCCACTTCCCTGCTTTCAATCTTCCTCACTGCTCCCATTTTTCACAAAAACCAGTGTTTCTTGTTCAAAAGGGAGCCGTGTTCCCAGCGGCTCAGCCACAGTTGTCACAACTGGCTCCGAGTGCGTACTCATAAAATAAAGAGGAAGATTTAAAGGCTCATGTGACGTGATGGTCTGGATAGCTGATCTGGGTTAAAAATCTGTCCCATCCCAACTCGTCCTGACTCTCAGAGACTTTCCACCTTGTTGGTTGTTATTGCGTCAGAACTGCCTCTGTATCTGTATCTATATCCTCTATATGCCTGTTGCTTCCTGAACTTCATCTAGTCAAAATACTGACAGAAATGGCCCATTCATCCCTGGAAGTGTTCAGGGCCAGGCTGGATGAGGCTTTGAGCAACCTGGTCTAGTGGGAGGTGTCCCTGCCCATGGCAGGGGGGTTGGAACTAGATGAACTTTAAGGTCCCTTCCAACCCAAACCAGTCTATGAGTCTATGATTCTATGATTCTGTCAGAGCAGCACTTGACTGTGCCCTCAGCCTTCCCTGGTTATTCGCAAAGCAGAGAGGACATCTCCTCCACCTCGTGTAACTCAGCTAAGAGCTGGACCTGTGCATCACCTATCGTGAGGGTCTGAGCCAAGCAGAAATATAGCTGAGCTTTAAGGTAGGCAAGAATTGGGTCTGAACTTTATGGCTTGTTAGTCAGTCCTTGGCCTCTCATCAGAGGACAAAAATTAGTGCTAATTAAAGGAAGTTAATATCTCTGGAAATTTCTCAGCCTGGACTTTACGTAATTGTGCACGCTAAATTCAGAACCATAATTCAAATATCAGGAGTCGGTTTTGGATGCTAGGCCATTGCTGCTGGGTTTGAAGGGGCTTTTATCTGCCTGCTGCCCAACATATATATCAGCTACAAAGCACTGGGCTAGAAGTGGTTTCTTTGCTCATCAGAAGATTATCTCCGGGATAGGGGTGCCCCATCCTGAAGAGCCCAGAGCCGTGCTGTGTGTTACACCCCGCGTTGCAGGGACAGCTTCTCCTCCTTGTGTCCCTGTTGGTTTCTGCTATAAAGCCAACATGTGCCCCACGTTGGAAGCTCTGACAAATAGAGCCGAAATGCAACCTGCCAGCAGCCTGGCCCAGGGAGTGCTGCTGGGCATCCCCCTGGGACCATTTCCAGCAGTGGAGGATAAGGAACCCCAGGGCTCGGCTGGTGCAGGCAGACTGGCCCGGCAGGGGGTTACCCTGCAGTGGGGCTACTCTTCCTCAGGCTAAACTGGGAGGCTTCACATCAGGACAAAACATACCTGAGCTAACACTGAACAGGAGACAAGGCCATAAAAAAAAAAAAAAAAGCAGAAAATTTTCTAATTTATCTAGGGCTGATAACTAATCTACATGTATAATTAACCCTCTCCTCTCCTAAGCAGGTTGTGGCACTGGATAAAAGGCATATGGGTAACATGCTGGTACCAGCCACATCTTTAAGCAACTTTTTGGATGAGAAACTGTCAGACTTTGAAAGGTAAATGCCTTCCTCCCACTCCCGTGGGAGTTATGTTGTTAGCTGCCGTTAGCTCCTTTGTAAAGCTCCTCTCAAAACTTTGTTCTATCCAAAAACCAAAGTCTGGATCCCCTTCTAGGGGCTTAGTGTGGGCAGTTTGTACCAGATTCCCTCGACTCCTAAGTGTTGGAAGATGATGGACTTGTCAGTGGGTCTTCACAGGGCTTCTCTGCAAAGAGCTGCGGGGGCTCTGGGGCCCTGTCCAAAAGGATACTCCGGGCTATCCTAAGCACAGAAATATTGCAATGCTGCAAAAACTGTGGGAAAGAGACTCCTGTTAGACTTAATCTTCCCTCTACATGTGGCTGACATCTTCACCGTTGCCCAGGCCTTTCCCTCTGAAAGGATTACTTTATCACAGAGCTCTTTTCCTCATTAAATAAAAATATCAAACCAAACTAACCAAGACCATAGTTTATTTTGTTTCATGCTATGGGTTTATTTTAAATGTATTAAATTTCCTTTAAAAAAAAAAAATGCAATAACTGATAACGAGTGCATATGGATCTTTTCAGTTTAATGCTTTGTTTACACTGAACACTGGTTTGCCTGCAAAGTGTGTGTTTTAAATTACTCTGCTTTATTTTAAACCAAATATTAACCTCTTTGTGCATGCATGAGAGAGAGAAGGAGAAAGCGAGATGAGAGGGAGCCGGGCGACAAGGACCACGTTGTGTGCTGCGCTGTCGGCGGGTGCCTCTTCCCCTCCTGCTCCTGTGTCGTTCCTGCTGCTCTGCCCCACCACCCATAAGACCAGAGTCTGAATTTGGAGCAACGTAATATGAGGTTTGTGCCACAAAACGCACCGCTTCTGTAAAAAGGGAGGCAAAAAAGAGCCTCCTCTTTCCATCCAACCCAGAAGGGCTGTAGGGGTGTAAGTGACCCCTGGGACCATTGCCCGGCTGTGAAAGGGCACTGCTGCAAGACCTTGTCTTTGCTGGTGTTCTGGAGGATGGTGGTGTCACGGTGTAGTGGAAGACATTGGGCTACTGCATGTACAAGCTCCTTGCGGTCCTTCACTCTGGTCCAGGACTATCCCGGCTGTGGTAGGGACCTTTCTCCCTGTGGAGGAGCTCAGCTGAGAGGACCACAAATATATATTAAAATCACTGATGTGGGCTGGCTTTCCCCCAGGCCCCCACTGTTCCTCCTCCCGCAGAGCCCCATGGCATATGTCCCCACCAGCCCTGTGCCTGGGCTTGCAGGCTCGTGTCAGCAGTAACCCACACAAATGGCCAAACTGAAGCATCATGCATGTGGGTGTGTTGCTCCACCTAGAGCGCTCCTCATCACCAAGTTGCCACTCCTGCTATGAACGTGCTGTCCACATTTATGAGGTCAATGGGTAAAAAGGTGTTTTCACCCTTGGGGCTACAGCAGGGGAGGGAGCAGAGGCAGTGATTTGGGTCCCAGCCCAGGATTAGAGTTTACAGGGACTGTCGGACCCTGTTGAATGGGGTCTCCATCAGGAGGCAAATCCAAATTTTTCCTGCAGTTCTGGAAGCGTGAGCACACAGTTAGGACATTTTTTGAGCCAAAGCCTGCCTGAAGCAGCCTGTCACATCGAGGAGGAGCTGTTCCTGGACTTCCTTTGAGCCCATGACAGTAATACAAAGCCCTGAAATGGCTTTCCAGCTTGCATTCAAAGTTTTTTGGCTCAAGCTGATTCAACTTCAAAGGCAGGCAAATCCACAAAATTTCTAAATCTCCTCAGCCTATTTCTAAACACAGACTCGACATGTTACAGAGTGCTTCCTGTCTGTTGGACACATACCCCCACTATTAAGCGAGCGCTAATATCACAAATTGAATCCCCTGGAATATCTCCAGACTGCCTAGAAAACATGACCCAGACTTGAATTAAATCCTTTAAAACCAGAAACAATGCTTCTTGCAAGCACAAACCATGTGGGTTTTACTGCCTTCCAAAATGAATCTCAGCTCTAGTCTGGAGCTGGCCTTACACATCATTCCCATTCCACAGCCTGAATTTCTAAATGTCCTGAATGTGCCTGAATGTCACTAAAAAATTTTGCCTCGCTGCTTGGCTGTAACTTCAGCCTTATATAGTGCATGTTGTCCATCCGTGGAAACTCTCGTGAAGCTACGTGACTTCTGAAGGGAAGCATAGGGGCAGGATAGAGCCTGTGTGTACAGGTCTGGGCAGATCTTGATATAAAATAACCTCCTTTTTTCCAAATGCTGCCACACAGTCAATAGTCCGTGCTTCAGTCCCATTTTTCTTCTGTTTGTCATGTCTGTGTCAACTGAATTTAGTGTCACTGTGTTCTTTATTATTGTCATAACACCTAATCCTGCCCGCGGCTCCATTGTGCAGAGCGCAGCCCAAGGAGGTTTTCTCTGCCCCAGGGACCCTCGTTATTCAAATGCAAGAAAAGAGGCAGCAGGCGGCCATAGGCAGGTGGACATGAGCAAACACTGGCTTGTGGTCCCTGCACACCAAACGTGCCATTTTCCAGCCCATGGTCTAGTAGTGATGCTCTGTTTGAACTTTTCACAGTAATGGGTAGAAATACACTGCCTTCCAGTTTTTAGCAACAGAAATCCGTGGGGAGCGTGTGGGAAAGGAGGGGCAGAGCACAGCGGAGTTCTGTGTTCCGTTTCCATCAGGTGCATAAAGCCAGTGCTGAGATGTCCTCATCCCCACCAGTGTCCCAGCGCCGTCGCTAGAGAGGGTGCCCACACGCCTGCTGACCCACGTGTCCTGCAAAGGTGGCAGAGACATGAGAAGGTACAA
Source organism: Dromas ardeola (assembly GCA_013398915.1). Classification (NCBI taxonomy): domain Eukaryota; kingdom Metazoa; phylum Chordata; class Aves; order Charadriiformes; family Dromadidae; genus Dromas; species Dromas ardeola. Next base: position 753,798 of record VYZM01020053.1, read on the forward strand.
AGGAGGGAAACTGAGTTATCTCCTTTGCTGGGGCACTAGCAGAGCTGTGGGAAACGACTGGTCCGCAGCTCCCTGCATTTGGCTTTGCTGCGTGTTTGCCTTTCCTCTATCTGGTAAAGGGGTTCCTGGCCAGCTGGAGCTGTGGGGTGAGCAGAGGAGCGGGGTTTTCACCGCTCTCCCTGTGGGACGGCCGCAATTAGCTTGCAAGTGTCCCACAAGAAAAAAAGTATCTCTCTTGAGACTTCAGAACAAGCCGAATCTTGCAGTTCCTGTAAAACGTCCCCATACTGCTTTCTTCTCCAACAGACCCTATATCCCAACAGGGTGGATAGGAACATCAAATCAGAGAATTGTCTAGGTTGGAAGAGACCTTTAACATCCTGGTGGGGCACTCTGGCTGGCCAGGGACAAGCGCTCCAGGGCTGCTTTGCTCTGCCCAACCAGAGAGTTTCAGGGAAGCTCTACTCCCCCTTGGGGTGAACCCTCCAGACTGCTTGGCATCCAGCAGCTCCTGGGATGCTGCTCCTGGGATGCCCACTTTTTAGGCAACATGGATGCTCTTTTGCAAACCTTCACACCAGTTTTGGGCCTGCGGTGGCAAGAGATGAAATTTTTTGCAACTCATTTCTGGCAGAGGCGAGTCATAAGGGAAGATGTTCAGAGCAGTTCAGGGAGCAATCGCAGTGCAGTTGTGTGCTTCACAGCCTCTTTCATCCTCTCCTTTCCACCCTTCCTAGCACAGTTATCTGATGTCTGTTAGAACTGAGTTTATCAGCCCTTCACCTGGGAGAACATTGGCAGGATTTTTTTCCATTGCTCCATAGTTTATTTTCACTAGACATCCACCATCCTGTCAGAATGGTTGAAACTGGCCAATAAGTTCTAAAGTTATTGCCAGTAGATAGTGGCAGATGAACTCATAAAGCCTCATCCTATAGGCCTTGTTTTATTAGGGAAACAGTCTAAAAACAACCATAGCCTGAAGGTCACGGTATTTCCACCCAGGACAAACCTTTTCAGTCTGGACAGCCACCGATAGATCCACCTAACACCCAAAGTAACACCTCCCACGCCATCTGTAGCTATTAGGAGACAAGATATGTTCACATGGTTTTTCAGGGCAGTTTTGAAGCTGCTGAAGTGGACCCCACACTGACAAGATCGTCCCCCACCACCCTCCGGGCTGCCATGCAAGCAGTGATGGGTATTTGCGGGAGCTGGGCTTTGCTGGATGGATCTGCCTGGAAGGGCAGGTGGGTTTTGTGGGGATGTGGAAAAAGAAATGGGCTGCATGATGTGGAAGAAAGGAGGCTTCCTTTGTAAGGGAGGGTGGCTACAGGTGCAGAGGCACCATGTGCTTGTGACTTAAGAACCAGTATCCATTATTATTTATGATTAAATGTCCATCTGTCAAATTAAAATGCCTTCTTTTGAAGTTACACATCGCAGAAGAATAAGAGCGAAGCCACAGACACCTCTGTACAATGTTTTTTTGTCCATCATTCTCTGAAGCCTATTGAAGCAGAAAACACATTTGCATTACAAAGGATGCAGTGTCTTTGTGTCTCAGTGCAGTGTCTCAGACCTGAGCAACCTTCCTTTCTAATGATGGCCAAGTAAAAACCCTGGTCCAAAATAATCTGTGGTGTGACTCCTGTTACTTCAGAGGAGTTACAGCTGGAATAAAGGCACCCCACTAATCTCTTCTTCCAGACAGGGCTCTTCCCTTTGAGTGCAGCCTGTTGCATCAAGTCAGTTAGCTACAGAGAGAACACTGGCAAAAAGTCCCCAAGGACCTGATTCTTCTCGTCCTCCTTGTGGTGCAAGTCAGGCCTGACGTGGATCAGCTGAATTAAGATAACGTAAAACTTGGGGTGAAAGACTGGCAAAATCATGGAGTTTCTACTCCTCAAGCCCGCCTTCAGTATATTGATTTGGAGGCTGGAGCGTGTTCATCTTCTCTCCTAGTATTCAAAACTCAAAGAAATGTGACTCCAGCTCACCTGCTTCTAAAGAAAAAGTTTTCAAGGGATCAGATGTTTTCCAAACCTTTGTGTGATCCCTCTGAAGACCTGGGTCCATCTAAGTCAAAGATTTGTAACATGGGTTTGATTTTCTTGCTTCACATTCATTCTCTAAGGCCGCGTAGCGCAGGCAAGGCTGCCCTGCCCTGCTCTCTCTTGTTCTGCCGATGGGGTCTTGCCTCTTTCCCATTAAGAAGTGCTGTCTCCTCCCCTGCCTCCTGGGGCACAGACCCCGGTGAAAAGCCCCCCCTGCAAGGGGAGCACAAAGGTACAAGCACCTGCATTGATGCCACCAAGTGAGCGGGCAATTAAAGCGCTCCTCACCAGAAAAGAGCTTCTGCAGACTGCGGACCCGGTTTCTGGCAGCAGCAGCTGACGCACAATGCTCCCATTCAGCCGCGGGCAGGTCCTCTGTGCTCACAGGACATGCCAGCCTTCGGCTTAATTCAGTGTGTAATGGATAAATCACATGGAGGCTTTGCTCCCTGCATTCACCCCCACCGGGAAGTGCAGCACTGGGGGAGCCTGAGCAGCCTTTGCCATGTTTTCAGCCCCCTGCTTTCAAGGAGGTTGTTTCACTGGCCGTAGTTTCTAGCTGCCTTTCCTTGAAGTCTTGAGTCTTTTTCCTACTGGTTTTATCAGGTTTCCTTGTTCTCAGTTTCTTCCTCTGCTCATTCCTGTGTGGTTCACGACGCTTGCGGCTCCTGCTCCTGAGCAGTTCAACCCCCTCCCTGCCCATGGTATCGGTGCTGCCGACCTTCAGTGGTACCCGAGCATCACTGCCAGCTCTCTATGGCATGGCGGGCAGCGGGGGGGGGGGGGGCCGGG
>VYZM01020053.1:756664-815029 GCA_013398915.1 Dromas ardeola
TGGGGGGGGCACTGGGGACAGGCTCACTCTGCCCCTTCACCCCACAATGTGGGCTGGAGGCTGGGGGCTTGATTTGGATTTAATCAGGTGTGATTTCTATTTGGAAGATAGGGGGTGGAAATCCAGGTCAGACAAGTAAAAGTGGGGGATTATGGTTTAAGAGGGCACAGCGTGTGACTCAGAGGGAGAGGATAGTTTGGATGCAGACAGAATAGAAAGCATAGGGTGATGGCTAAATACTTCTTGCTCCCACCAAAATTTTCTGAGCCAGTTTCATCAGGAATGCACTAAGAAAATCCCATCTAGTTTCTGTTCCTGTTTTGCATTCCTTGCTGGTTTTGACTGACTCCAGCAAGGAAAATCCTATCCACACCGTACTCTGCAGGTAAACCTCTGGAACACTCGGAGGGCATGAGGAGGGCACTCATGTGTAGGAGGGACATGCACGAGCTCTGGCTTAAGCTGTGTGACACCGTGAGTGTGGTGCTCGGCCAAGTCAGCACGAGCTGCCCCTCAGCAGGGCTTGTGCAGCGCACGCGAAGCTGTCTCCGTTCCATGCAAGCAAGTACCATCCCCGTGCTCTCTGTTTCCAGTGGGAAAGAAGCCTTTGCCAGCATGGGAGGCAGCCTAAAGCTGTGATGAAAATGCTCAAAGCAGGGCCAACAAGCCCAGGTTGCCTCGAGCAATGTCCAGTTGGGTTTTGAATGTCACCGAGGATGGAGATTGCCCAGCCGCCCTAGTAGCCTGCTCCTGTGCTTGGCCACAAGCATAGTGAAGAAGTTTTTCCTAGTATCCATTGACTCATAGAATAATTCAGGTCATGGCGACTAATATTATCTTATGACAGGCAGGGCACCTTCTCTTTCCTTGATGTGCTTGCCCTTGTAGCTGAGGCAATACGGCTTAACTGCTGTGCGTGCACAGAAGGGAAAGTGGGGCTCTCAATACGTGATGCAGGGCTGCCTGAAAAATGCAGGCAAAGGTGGCTCTGTGGGCAAAAAAACCCCATGCTCCAAAAGCTCTTAAAAGGCCTTGCAGCTCAAGCTGGGCTCAAGAAGTTTGAAATCTCATCAATGAATGAGGCTTAGTTTATGGGTTTAGATAGAAATCAAATAAATGTGTAGAGTTCTGGCTAAGAAACAAGTTTGGGATTAATGGCTTGTAGGATTTAAAAGTAGCTGTATCATTTTAATTAGTTTGGGAATCCTTTGGTGGTCCTATGTTGTGGGAGCTGCCAGGAACTGCTACAAGCAGCAGGACATATGAGTATCTTTTTCAGAGGGGATTATGTGGGATCCAGTTCTGCACATGAGGTCCCTTCATATCAGTGAGCTGAGTAAGAGCAAACAACTCTCTAAGGAAAAGTGGGTTTCATCTGGGTTTGGATTTTGTTGCTCTGACGTTATCACCTCAAGTCCTGCCGTTGCGTGGCTGTTGGGGAGCCCCAGTGATGCATTTGCGGGGGCGGCCGAGGCAGCTGCAGTTCTACCCCATGCCTGGAGCAGCCCGCAACACTTGTCAGGCGAGTGGTGCAACTCCCCATGCTGCAGCCCTCTCTGCGCAGCCTTATCGGCGATGGATATGAGCTCTGAGGACAAGGGGAGAGGGCCGCACGCTTTGGAAAGACAACCGAGGAACCAGACTGAACGCCGTGGTCAGGCCCAGCCCAGGACCCCAGGACCACGTGGCACTGCAGCAATGGCCCGGCGAGGGCCGGTGGGGCAGGACTTAGCCAAGGGACTCCTTGCAATGCATGAGATCTGACAGCTCCACGTCAGCCACTCCAAGCCAGGGGGTCCCAAGTGAAGATCTGGCTCAGGCTTTGCAACCAACATCTTTTCCTGTGTAAACATGATCCACAGTTTGGATGGTTCCTCTCGCCATTCAACCAGGCCATGACTGGCCCCTGGTAGGATCTCCCCCAGCTGTTGACAAGCCCATACCAGAATCTGCTCTGCTCATTTTGGGGGGTGACGATTTCTGCATTCTCTCACTACTGCTCAGTGAATAAGCCTGCAGGTTTGGAAATTCATTCTCTACAAGCTCTGCCAACCACACCAAAAAATAGCATTTCAGCAGTTTAATCAGGTCCTACCCCACCTCGCCCTGCCCAAGAAAACGAGATGTCAGGATTTGCCGCTGTATAGAGCCCTCTCCACCATCACACCCAGAGCAACTTCTCCAATAGTTGCTCTTGGTCTTTTTTTTCTGCTGAGCCTAATTACCAAGACGCTGCTTGGTGGCCCAGGTCACCCGGGCCCTCTGCGCCGCACCGTTCCACAGTTCATGCATAAATGTCGAGTTTTAGCAGAACCCAGCCCCAGCCCTTGCGAGTGGGGAAAGCGAGGAAGCGGGAGGGCGAGGGGCGGAGGGAAGGGAGCGGGCGCCTGTGGCGGTACAGTGGGGAGGGAACAATAGCCACCGCATATGGGACAGGTCAATAGGCTGCCATATGCTGGCTCCCTCAGTGCTCCGCTGCTTAATCCCCACTTTCAATACCGTTATCAGCGGTGGTTGCTCACCCCCTCTGCAGAAAGGTGGTTTGTACTCTGCCGCTTAATGTGCTCTTGCTTTTAAGACTAGGAGTACTTTTGCTTTGTTGTGCTCTTATTAAGACGGAGGGTAGATTAACAGGGAAAAGTTAGCTCTCTGACAGCCCCACGAATGAGTCCCCAGCCAGCCTGGGAAAAGCATGAAATTCATCTTTTCTTCACGAAAGGCTTCGGTCATGAAGTTTGGTTTGTGACATTCACTCTGTGAAGCAGCAGGGCTGTTGGGAAGGAGTACAGAAAGGGCTTTGTTCATGCTTCCTTGGCTTGATTTATGTGATGAAGGGGTTCTCGCTCCGCATAATATTTCATCTCTGTGCGAAGTTGTGGTACTGATGGAGCATGAAATTCCCCAGTGACCAAAAATGAGCTCTCCACTCAGCGTCTCACTATTCTGCGTCCTCCTCAGATCGTTATTCCGCATCCTTCCCAGCAGCACGTGGGTCCTGGCACCCCCCCAAGACAGAAAAGTAAGCAGGGGGTGCTTATGTGGACACTGATGGGTCCTCATGCTTCATTCAGCATGGCATGGATGAACATATGTCTTTCTGATTGTAAACGAGCAGTGAGGGTAAACATCCCTCCCCCTGACAGCAGGCAGTGTTTGCAGCAGGATTTCAGGGCACCTACACAAAGTGGGGTGTCCCGATACCAGGGATCATCCCAATCCCAAACCACTCGTGATGGGGCTACTCCCCTGTGTGCAGGACACCTGCTAACCTGCTTCCCCCTGATCCCAGTGACAGTAGACAGCCCCCTGGTCTACAGCTGTGCAGGGCAGTGGGCTTGCCGTGGGAGTGCAAAGGCGACCTGGGGGACCCTGGTCAGAGGAGGGCTGGAAGCCCACAGGGCAGTGCTGCCTCGGGCTGGAGGCCACCCTGGAGTGGGCAGAGGACCAAGCTGGTGCAGCACCTGCACTGGCAGGGGTGGAAGGATTCCCCAGCATCATGGCTGTCATGGTAGAGCAGTGGGGTGCTCCTGGTTTTCTGCTGCAGATTAGCCCCAGGAGGTCCTGCAGCCACCCCTGCTGCTCTCGCTGCCACCATCCCCTGCAGCATTCGGATGACTCCCACTCCCGCCCCTTTGGATGACTCCCACTCCTCACCACAGCACCATCCTTTCCCCAAATCTCTCCCAGTGGTGCCTCTGGCAGCCCTTCCATCCTCTCGTGCTGGAGTCCTGGATTGCTCTGGAGCTCCCTGCCTACTTTCCTACAGACAACTGTGCTGTGGACAAATCTGGGGGGAGTTTTGTTGTCCCTGGTTTTCGCTCCAGGGCTGAACAGAGACGGGGCTGCCTGTGCTTCTTGCCTTCTGGGCAGGAAGGCAGCCAGGGATAGGGATCTAACACAATCAAACTACCTAAACCTTTAACTTGGAAGACCATTTTGGGAATATGGCTGAGGTTACTGGTTCATATATGCTCACCGAAGAAGTTTATGTTGGTGGGTCTGAAAAATGCTTTGTCAGATTAGATTGCTCCTCAGGCACTTATAACAAAAAGGCAGAAAAACTGTCAGCCCTTTTCTGAAAGTGAGACTCCAAGCGAGAGATCTGCGGTGCATTAATTAGTAGGTGACGGCCAGGATCCTGATGAGCTGCTGCTTAAAATTACAGCCTGCCTCTCTGCTTGTGGGACAGCTGAGCAATGCTTTTCAAAAACATGAGCGTGCTTGGGTGTCTTAGATAAAAAGATTTTATATCAGAGAATGGGGCTCCACTATAAACCTGGATGGATAATTCAGTTCAGACAGGAACGAACCACCCATATAACCACAGATCCTCCCAAACTTAGTAGTTACAGTCTGCAGCCAGATACGGCAGCTGTCAAAACCCAAGGAGCTCAGACTTGACCAGGGAGAGAGAAAGAGATTTGAACTGCAGGCTTGAAATGGGGTTTGTGCTGAAATTTTGCTTCCATCCCCCTCTAATCCTTAGTAATCCTTAATATCTTCTTTTTCTCCCTTAACGTATGAATTGATGTCACTGGTTAATGGAGCAAAGAGCCTGGGAACAGGGAGCTTCAGTATTACACATGTGCATGCCGAACATCATGTTGTGCTTGACAATAAAATTATATAAGCAAAGCTCAAATGGCTTGTGGTAGCATCGGATGCCCTGGGACGACCTGACTCATCTGATTCTTCATTCTCCTTGGCTATAGATTTTGTTAGACCACAAAAAATTTAACGGCAAAAAATCTCATTGAAGATCACTGTCATTCTCTTTTCCTTTTGTTTGTTTGCCGTCTGTATCACGGCGGCTGCTGCCCACGTCTGTAAGCTGGAAATGCTCCCCAGCACACAGAACTCGCACACTGTGTATGAGACGACAGAAAACAGCGAAACACCCATAATGCCATCATTAGAGGAACCACAGGGCTCCTGTGGCTTACCCGCAGCTACGGTACACTCACATTTCTAAAACGTTGCCATTTGATGTCTTCATAACGAACCCCAGGCCTGATACCTCCCTTAAGAAAGATGCTCTTAAGGTAGCTCTTTCCCAGCAGGACTTTTTGTCTGACATTATGAGCTGAGGCACAGGAAAGGCAGCTCCGTAACCAAGCGCTAGAGGCAATGGGGATGCTTGTACCACTGCTCGGGTCAGTTCCTCCGTTCCTGGGCAGGATACCGCCAGGAACGATGGGGGCTGTGCCAGGGATGGGGGGAGCACAAGGCTCTTAGCCCAGGGGCTTGCACGTCTCCCACAAGCTTCACTCATCCCCCCTCTCTGTGCTGAAGGGTTGCACCAGTGCTGCCGTGGTCATGGGGAAGGGAAATTTCCTCTTACCAGGCGGATTTTTCTCTGACAGTTGCCTTCTGAGATACCCATATCAGGTGCCTGGTTGAAGTCCAGAAAAAAGTTTAATAAAATCCATTCCACCTTTTTTTTTTTTCCACCCCCATGCAAAATCAGTGTCAGTGTGCTGCAATGTTGAGACGCCATGGGGAGAGGAAGATTACCACTTGTCATGAACGGACCTATTACAATGTAAGTGCTGGGTGGGTGGGTAGGTGGGTGGGTGGATGTTGCTGTAGAAACCTTCCTATCAGTTCCTTAAGCTTGTATGATAAAAATCTCAGGCTTGCCTGGGGATTAGCATGGGGGGGTTTGTTAATCAGTCAAGGCTATGTCATATACATTCTGGTGCTTATCTTCTGCCAATGAGAACTGCCATTAAAGGACTATGTAAAGTGAGTATTGCACACAGCAGTCACTGAACTGGCCTTTTAAACATTTAATTGAAACCTTACATGACTGCTTGTTAAAAAAAAAATAAATCCAGGTGGGTTATTGACTGAAGACTCACTGTGGGGCCATGTAAAGAGTGGAAGGGCTATTGTATTCTTTGAAGCGGAAAAGGCAAGCTCGGAGAGGTTGGGTGACTGATTTGGGCCAGTCTGTCCCCTATGAGCTTAACTCATCTGGCAGAGTCACTGGCAAAGCTCACCTGGTGAGTGTCTTCTCACTGGCCAGAGAACTACTCTGACTGATTTTGTTAAATTTTAGCCTCAAACAATGTGACCCAAAAAGCAAAAGGATGCTTCTAGCCTTGAAAATGGCATCTGTACTAAAAGGCTTCTTGTTTTATAATCAGCAATCTCTTCTTCTTAATAAATGAAGACCGTCAATTATTTTCTCCTTTTTTAGCTCCCAGATAAATACTTCTATGTGCATTTCTTCTTTCTGCGTCTCTAATTGGTTACTGCCTCATTTTCTATTGCTTTGCGCTTTTTTTGTTTTGAGTTTATTTAATTACAAATAAACTTATTAGAAAGAAGACTTACGTGATGCTATCTTTAGCAACATTAGGAAAAAAATACAAACCATATGAAAAATTTCTGCTGTAAGCAATGAGAATGATCCTTTTTCAACAGAAAGTGTCTTCTCTTTTTGTGTTTGTAGAGCTGGCTGTCTAAATTCATGGGCCAGACTATGATTTTGCTTGGTTTTTACTAGCACGATTGGCAAGATTGGAGCCAGGTACATGCTGTTCCTCTTGACTAGAAAAAAAGCGTTTGATGTTATTGGGGCTGTCCTGGGAGAGCATGAGAACATGGATGGCTCCTTCTGAAGAGATCTAAGATATAGTGCACAGCTGGAGAATTGGGAATTTCTGCCTCTGGGGTGAGTTTTTGAAGCACCAGGAATGTGTGCAAGGCTGGAAGGGAGAGACCATTGCAACTGCCCACCTGGTGCCATATCAGGTGCCTTGGTAGGGGACTTCAGCCTTTCCCAACTGCCTGAAAAGTGCAAGACCATTTTCAGTGATGGGTGGAAAAGGCTGTTCTCTCTGTCTAGCTGTGGACAGCATAAGTGAGAAATGCTATGGAAGGATTTCTTTAATTTATGCCTGGTTAAGTTACCCCAAATCAAGAGGTTAGTCCAAACAAGAACTCCATAAGCCATTGTCCCTTTACGATACGTGTACAAGGAGCTGTGGGTAAATCATCTGAAAGTACTACCAACCTGATGCCAGACCCTGGGAAAGATTGGTAAAATCTACCCAACACTTTGTTAGTCTCCTCTTGCATGCCCACATTCCCTGATTTGAGTGAGGGTACACTCATTTTCCAAGGAAAAAAATCAGCAAAGCTGTGGTTTTGCATCCAAAACCTGTACAACTGGCAGTGTGGTTTTGTAGCAGAGTAAGGCTAGGTCTTATTTTTTCTTGAGAACTTTCAAGCAAAAGTTCTTCTTTGTTTTGGTTTGAATCTGAAACTCCAAGTGACAAGGAAGAACATTGCTACCAATATGACACGCTTTCAAAGTAAGGGAAATTTCCACACGAAGCCCTGGAAATGAAGAGAAGCAAGTCTTGCAGAGCCTTACAGACCTCAGAGCAAGGGTAAAATGATGACAAATTCAGTTAATATTGTTCTTCCTCTGTTAATCTACTGTGACAGAGAAGACAAAATGTCTCAAAATAAAAGTAAAAAAATAACTCCCCTCTTCATGAAGAATTTCACAGAAATCTTTATCTTAAAAAAAATTTTGAGAAAAAACCTGTTACTACCTAAAACATTCTTTCAGATGTTTGCTTGCCTGTTTATAAATAGGAACTATTCATAATCAAAGGACAACCAAGAAGCAGTATTAAAACAGTCCATTTCAAAATACATGATTTGGGGTTTTTTAAGTGAACCTTCATTCATTTTGAAGGCTGAACAATGAAGCAACTTCCCAATTACATTTCTGGGTGATTGAAATGAAAAAAAAAAAATTAACTGTCAGTGGTAATGTCCAGGCTTAGGCACTTTACCTCATGCTTTATTTGTATGCCACTGCTGCAACCACATTAGTCCGTGCTGTTCTATTAGCTGGGAAATCAGGAGGTAGTATTTGCAGGTTTTCTCATGCTCCCAGACGTAGGGAGGATTTTGCATAGCCGTGGCAGGGTGCCAGCTTGTTGTCAGTGAAGTCTATTAGATAGTTATCCGGCATCATAACGTATCACAGAGCCGTGCAGTGCTCCTGAAGTGATAAAATCCTGGTTCCCTGGTGAATTTTGGAGAAATGTTTACAGTGGCACTTGTTAAAGTTAAATGCCTATGAATAGTCCTACTGAAATCTCTCCTTTTTTTTTGTGGAAAGCACGCTGTATTCAGTCATTTATACTCTTTCTGGTTAGAAAGGTGGGGTGTGGTAAATGCCTGTATGTTTGTAAGTATTGATTTCTTTATTTTGAAATAAAATTCTTTGGCATTTTTTTTTCCTCCAAAAGAAATGGGGACAGAAAAAGCTACACGGATTAGTTTTTAATATTTGCTTTAAGTTCTTTTAAAAGCTGCAGTTTTTGGAAAGCATTTCCCTGCTCTATAAACTAATGAATTTCTGTGTTTATATAAAACCACAACAAATAATCACAAATGACTGGAAAAATAAGTCTTACTCAGGTTTTGCTCAAGCGGAGCAATTGGTAGCTGCAGAAATGTTGGGGGAAGGGGTGAAATGAGGACGTTTGTTTTTTTTTTTTTTCTCCTGTCAGCTCTAAGTTATTAAAGTTAAAGGATTTTCATACTCCATTGCTTGTGTCTTTCTTGCTGTTAACTCTGCATTTTACCTTTTGGGGCTCAAGTCTTGCCAACACTAAAGCAGATGCTTAATGCAACAGTCCAGTAATTCCCATGGCTTTTTGCTGATTCCTCCCCAATTTTTCAGCATCCTTCCTGATTCACAGACCCCAGGAGTGGGCACGGTGCTCCCGCAGTGGCTGCAGCAGTGATTCCCTCTTGTTCGGTGGTTCCCCGGTCTGCATCCCAGGGCAACACTGACTTCCCCGGCTCTGGCTTGACACTCGGATCTGCCTTTCCACTAACCATGCAGCTGGACCTCCCCCTGCTTTCCTGCTGTTTCAGAAAGGACTTGATCCGTCCGTGTGCCTGCACTCTCCGACCCAACCTGAGCACTGTAAAATCCATGTCTTGTTTGCTGGGGTTGTGTTTCTGGGGAACCAAATCACTCCAGATGACTAACAAACCTAATTGAATGCTTATCGCTTTCTTTTGATCATCTGCAGGCTATGCCAGTGGTGTGTCTTCCAGCTCATTCATAGACATATTAAATAAGCCCCCTGCCAATCTTTGCAAAGAAACTTGCCAGAAATGCACCACTTTGTAATGCTGTGCACGCTTGCACTTGCCCATCCACCGTTTCATTTCAAGATGTCTCATTTAGCCGGCTTCCAGGTCAATCAGTAAGTGTCACACTGATTTTCTTCACTCCTCACATTTCTTAACCCAAATGTTGTATATCATCATCTGGGAAGCTGCACGGGTGCTGAAGTATACAGCAGCAAATTAAGCTGCTGCCTCTACCAGTCACACTAGTAATCTCATGGAAAAAAGGTATCTATCTGATTCATTTAGCAAAACTCTTTACCTTAATTCTTAAAAATCATAGGGAAATGTTGGCAGGATGTCATGTAGTCCAGCCTCCTGCTTGAAGAAAGACCTCATCAACACCAGGTCAGTCAGGCATGCCTTTGTCAACACGGCTAGAAGACCTCCAAGGACGGTGATTCAGCAGCCTCCCCAGGCACCTCTTCCACGGCTACCCTACCCCTCTTCCAGCGAAGATGTTTTTCCTAGTGTCCAACCCTAGCCACTCCCAAGGCACATTTTATGTCCATTGCCCCTTGCTGTGTCATCTGGCGGTACTTCCGTTATAACCACCCTTTGGATAGCTATAGTCAGCTATTAGATTAGCCCCCACACCGCACTAAGCAAGCCCGGCCCCTCCAGGATCCCCTTGTCGGGCGTGTTGCCTCAGCCCCAGCCATCACTCTGCCCCTCCACTGGACTCGCCCCAGTTTCTTCACATCCCTGTTGAACTGGGAGCCCCCAAAAGGGATGCAGTATTCAAGATCTGACCTCCCCAGTGCTGGACACAAGGGAATAGTGACCCCCTCTTAGTTGACTGGCCGTGCACCTCCGAATGCAGCCCCGAGGAACGAGAGCACACTGTTGGCTCTTAAGCGGGTTGGCATCCAATGCAACCCTGAGGTCCTTTTCACCAGGGCTGCTACTAAATCATAACACTACTCCTCTTAATTCATTGCTAAGCGTTTACTGCCCCAGCCAGCTCCTGCTACCCATTGTTATGAGCCGAAATGTTGCAATTGCCTGGCTTGCCTAGTGTACCCCTCTGCAAGTCTAATAGAATACTAATTTTCTCCTAATTCTCTGGAAACATACCCGTAAAGATCCACATGACGTAGCACAGCCACCATAGATTCTTGGATGCAAGCAGTCCCTACCTGCTGCTTCCAAAGTAACTATTTTTTTAGTAGATGTTTGTTGACATTTTCTTGTTGCTGGGCTGTAAGAAGTATTTTGCAGTCATCCTTCCCCCTATGCCTAGTGTCATGAGAAAACTATTGACCATACCTATCTTCCTGGAGATAAGTGCCTAACACTACTGTGTTACTACCTTTTGCTCCTAATTTAAACCCTACTCCTTGCCCTTCAGTTCTGCCATGAACACAGGATAAATTTTCTTTTGCCTTTGGTGATAACTTAACTTTTGATTCATATTTGTGTTCATCATGTCCTTCTTTTTCCTAATCTAATATTTATTTTGTATGCCGACCTTCAATGAGTCTTCTTATTCAGGATTTTTTTTTTTTTTTTAAATGAGTGCATGCTTCTGTCTTGAGTGTAGGACAGGGAAGCTGGGTTGCAGGAAGGGTGTTGCAGTTCCCTGCCAGTGCCAATCACACAGGAGGGTTATGGGCAGATAGAACATTGGTTTTGCTTTAATACTCGCATGTTTACTGTTATCAGGATTTCTTAATGTGCAAATCAACTGCAGTTTGGCACTGAAACTATCTAGCAATAGGCTTCGTCCTGCTTCCCATGCTTAATTATAAATCATGAGTAATTTCAGTGTTCTTGCTGGAGTGACGCAAGATTGAAGCTTAACCATCCTTCAAAAAGCTGTAAGAAGCTGCCTGCAAGGCTGTTAGACATTTCTATTTTATATCCCACTTTAAACTGATGCAGAGGTTCCCTCATGTGCCTAGACCAGCCAATCCACTCTGAAGACCTCAGCATGGCAGAAGCACACCGCTTGGCTGCTGTTAGGTATCCCTTGCCCGAGGCCCTGCTGATCCATCCCAGTTTGCAAAGTGCCCTTGCACAGCATGGTGGTGCAGGGCACGGGCACAGACACCCTTCCCTGACGTCCCTGAGAACTTTCTAACACCACCATCAAGATGACTTTTCCAGCTGTTTCTCCCCACCTCTGTTTTTCTGTTACTAGATAGAAATGGGGGAGAGAGGAGGTTTTCACTGCTGAAATACCCATTTGTCACAGGCCGCATCTTTATCAAGATCACGCACCTCGGTGGGGATGCCCAAAGAACTCACACCTGCAGCAGAGCAGTGTCACTGCTGTCCCTTGCTTGCCGTTGCTGTCCTCGCCTGTCTGAGGGGTGCCTGCTGGCATTTCTGTACTCACAAAGTGCTCGGGGTGGAGGTCTAAGATATGGCCAGCCAGCTCAGCCCCCTCGGACCTTTTTTTTACTAGTTTAGGCACACCAGCAGAACTGGCTGGACACAGATGTGGCCAGTCCGCCAGCACCTGCTTGGTGGCACAGTTTTACTGGGATGGCCATGGGGCTTTTGCTGGAGACTAAGTTTTCCCTTGGTCTTCCCCATGCAGGTGCAGCCAGGCAGGCACCAGCCATCTGGTGCTGGATCCGAAAGGAGATGTCAGTCCCATTGGAGCCAGCCAGCACAGGGCCTGGCTCCGGGGAAGGATCCTTGCTGCTCCAGCTCATCTTCGGACCATGTGTTTACAGCTGAGTCATGAACACGTGAAAATCCAGGCTCCTGGCAGAGAGAAAAGCAGGACGTTAACCTCAGCAGCACGAGCCATAACGTGGCAGCTTCAGTTATACAAATACTCATTTGCAAAACAAGCCCCTGAAGCCCAGAAGAAACAGGGAGCAAACACGGATTTGATAGAGAGGTCCTTATTACCTCGCCCTCTGCCTGTGAGGACAGCCATGTTCTATTCATCGAAAACACAGACAATTATGTTTCTGGTCTTGGTCTCTTCACGTGCCTCGTGTCCTCTTTCTCTGAGCGGTGGCTCTTGCTGGGATCTGGCACGCCGGCTGAGATTGCCGGTGCCGGCTTCCCTTCCCAGCTGCAGGTTTTCTCCACCAGCTCCTCTGCACTGCTGCGTCCCAGCGTGGGAGGAGAGCAGCCAGGCAACCGGGGTTGCCAAAATGAGGACAATCTTTCATTGTCCCAACCTGCTGAGAGGGAGCGCCAGGCCCCAGATGTCCCATCCAAGAGAGGTGGTGGTGGTGATGGGGGTTCTTCTGATGTCTTGAGGTGTCAGATCCTGATGTGCCCTCTACCAGCCCAAATCTGGAGTAACTCCATTACTATCCAAGCGGCCCTGCAGTAATAATGTTCCTGGCAAGCTGGCAGCTCTTCAGGACTGTAGCTCACTGAACAGACAAAAGCAGATTACACCAAAACCTGTACCAGATATTAAATCTAATCCAGGACCAAGCAGAGCAAACCTGTAGGAAGGGTAAGAGAAACATCCTTTACACTTGGGACTGTGAGATCCTGAAGCTCTTGGCTTCAGCTGGGGGTAAAACACATCATCCTCGTGTTCGGTGTTATTCCTCACCACATTGCAGGGAAAGCCAGGGTACACAATGTGCTGACCTCCCTCCCTTTGGCTGGATCTATGACCTGCTTAAACCCAGAGAGTCTCCTCCTGTCCCTCGAGAGGCTTTGCAGCTGACCCTGCGTGTCGCACTCTGCTAGTCTGCCAGCAACTTAGTTTAACCCAGCTGAAGGTTTGTGGAAAGGAAATTTCAAAACCCGTGGTGGCAACCCTCTATGAAAGCAGGCTGAGCATCTTGGAAGAGGAAGAACTTGTGCTAGATGTGTCATCTGGTCTGGGGACAGTGAATTATGAACAGCACTATCCCATAAGCTCTGGACAACTGCATCTAAGAAATACAGCATCAAAATATGAGCATTGTGAGCAGGACGGGGGAAACGTTTGCAGCGATGATGGGACTTAGCAGCTGTAAAAGCACATCAGAGTGATAGAGCACAGGATTTGGGGGCAATATTCTTGGCGTCTCTGGAACCATGGCAAGCAGAGTGCAGGATCCGTAGTCACAACTTCCAGTTATGAAGGTACAGGACCACACCGCTCTTGCCTGAAGAAGGGGCAGTCCCCATGGCATTGCTTGTCCGTTGTGATGGGTTCAGTGTGTTACTTGCCCGTTATTTCTTTCCTGCTGGAAACAAACTGGATCTGTACCACTTTTGTTGTCTTTGAAATATTAAGTGGTTTATGTCCAACAGAGCTGAGCACTTAACTTTAGGGGGTTCCACTTGGCTTGCTGCCCAGCCTGGTGAATCCCCAGGGAAGATCTTTAAAGGCTGCCTGAAAGATAACAGCTTTAATGACATAATAAATAAGTACACCCACACCATGAGGAAATGGCACTGGTCTTGGAAAGGTGACATCCATAAGGAGTTCACCAGCTGGATTTTTTCCAGGGATGACCTCTTCAGGCTTCTACCGATTGCTGGTGGTTTAAAAACACTTGAGGTATTAAATGTTTTCTTTTAATTTCTCTGCTCCCACTTCAAGGATGTGGTGACTTTGATGTGGAAGGAAAAACAAAAGAGGAAAAGACAGGCAACAAAAAAGAGAAAGAGAGTGCATTGTCGTGGTTTAACCCCAAGCGACAACCAGGACCACGCAGCCGTTCACTCACTCCCCACACCAGTGGGACAGGGGAGGAGAACTGGAAAAAAGGAAACCTCGTGGGTTGATAAAGAGGGTTTAATATAACAGTAATGGAAGAGAAGATAATCACAACAATAATGATAAAAGAATATACAAAATGAGTGACACAATGCAGTTGCTCACCACCCGATGATTGATTGCCCAGCCCATCCTGAGCAACGATTGTGGATTCCTGCCCCCGGGGCCAGCTCCCATTTATATACCGAGCATGACGTGTATGGTATGGAATATTCCTTTGGCCAGCTTGTCCTGTCAATGCTCCCTCTCAGCTTCTGTGGGAAGCTGAAAAATCCCTTGACTTAATACAAGCATTACTTAGCAACAACTAAAACAATATGTGTTATCAACCTTTTTCTCATACTAAATCAAAAACACAGCAGCTACTAGGAAGAAAATTAACTCTATCCCAGCTGAAACCAGGACATGCATAAAAGGCAATAGCAGGAATTACTCATGTAGTCAAGATCAACTTCAATCAAGTCCCAAGCTGCTGGAAAGCAGCACCCCCCTTAAAATGTGAAGTCTACTGGCAACAGGGAAGATTCTTGCCATGGGTCCCCAGCACCATTTGTCTGCATAAGCCTGTCCCTCTGTCAGACTGGCCGACCAAAGTGGGAGAAGAGCCTCACCTGAACACAAGGTTTTCTAACCCTGGCGGCAGGAGGGCTGAGGAAGAAAAATGGATTTCACTGGTTACAGCTGATGTGATCCATGTCTTTTCTCGTCCCCTCAATCCCCTCCCAAGTACTTAAAGGAAGCAGTAATTCCTTTTCATTGTTGCTGCCAGACGCAGAAAGGGATGTGCAGGGCAAACATCCTCAGCTGTGGGACCCAACAGTGAAGCACACAAATTAACAGCCTGCTTTTCACGAGTGCTGGGTACTAAGTACATCACCTTTAACACACACTGGTACCCAGAGCCAAATTTTCCCCAAGTTTTGGAAAAAAGTGGGATTTGGCATTTTTACTTACATCACTTTCATAGCTTCAGCTGAGAGCCGAAGTAGAAGAACCAGACCCCAACACAGTGGTGTAGAAGCCTAGTCACCTAGATTTTGCATCTGAGCCGTGGAGACATAGATGCCTGAATCGCTTCTGAAAAATGGGATAACGAGCCTCAGGTAGTGCATTTCTGCATGCCTTTTCCTGGAAGGGGGAATCCTGGAGGGACAGAGCCTTCCACACTGCCCGTGGAAGCCCAGCCACCCTCACGTTAAAGCACGAGTAATGTCTAAATAGACTCAAGCAGGCATTTTGTACACTCACTCCAGCTGTATGCCAATTCCTGCAATACAAATACCCTTGGGGACATTTTTGCATCATGCTCTGACTTTTTTAGATAGCAGCTGCTCCTTTTTATTATTTATAGGGACAAGCTCTATTCTCGAGTGTTGCGGGTTGGTTTCGCCTGTTACAAGCTTGCCAAATGCTTCCCATTCCAGGACCCTGATTTGAGGTATTTATCAGTGTTGCCAACACTTCACCTTGCGGGCTGAAAGTTTACATTCCTGGGGGTTGCCCCAGACTAAATTTTTGGTGAAACAGGTTAGCCATACCTGAGGACACTAATGGCTGCGTTGACAAAAATATGATGGCATTTTCTTCTAAAAGTCCAAGTGTTCTTGCGGTTTGGAGCAAGGATTTGAAAGCACTCAAAAAATGAGGAAGCAAAGCAGCAACTACGAAACGTTTGGCTGGAGTGATGTGTCTAACATCTCCGAGGTCCTGAGCAGGAAGGAGGTGGTTACCCAGGGCAGCACTCAGCCACTCAGCGCCGCAACCTCTCTTCTCCTCACTAGATCTCCTCCTGACTTCAACCTTGCTTAATGTGTTAAGTAACATGGGAAAAAAAACACTGGCAAAGGAGCTGCAAAGGCTAAAAGAGGCTCCAGGAGAGTGTCGCGCAAGCATTGCTGCTTGTGTAAGTTGGAAGAGCGTTTTGTTTGGAGCAAAGCCAACGTAAGCCCTTCTTATTCCCTAGTCTTCGCTCTCATCCTCACCCTTGTACCACCCCTCCAGGCTTGGCACAGCCATGCCAGGAAGTGATCTGGGGTAGAAATAGTCATTAGCTCCAGCTGAGATATTTTCCATCCATCAGCTCCTGCACCCCATTGGCCTGGTGGCCATCCAGCGCCATGCTCCCACAGCCGCAGGGCAGGTGGGAGGGCACAGCCATGACAAGGACTGATACCTCCAACGCATTCATCCATCCCTGCATGACTGCTTTGCCGTGGGAGCCTGTGTTTAAGTCCCTGTTGGAGCAGTGGGGGGTTACCAAGGGCAAACTTGTCCCCGGGTTCTCCCACTCACAGCAAACAGGCTGCACAGGAAACACGGCAGCCGCCAAGGGAAGACTGTGTTCTCCATGTGTTAAAGTACAGAGGCAATATTAATTCTAATACCGTTGGAGTGAGCCCAGAGGAGGGCCACGAAGATGATCAGAGGGATGGAACAGCTCTCCTACGAAGACAGGCTGAGGGGCTGTTCAGCCTGGAGAAGAGAAGGCTCCAGGGAGACTTTATAGCAGCCTTCCAGTACCTAATGGGGGCCTACAGGAAAGATGAGGAGGGACTCTTTATCAGGGCGTGGAGTGATAGGACAAGGGATAATGGTTTCAAACTGAAGGAGGGTAGATTTAGATTAGATATTAGAAGGAAATTCTTTACGGTGAGGGTGGTGAGGCACTGGCACAAGTTGCCCAGAGAAGCTGTGGATGCCCCATCCCTGGAAGCGTTCAAGGCCAGGCTGGATGGGGCTTTGAGCAGCCTGGTCTAGTGGGAGGTGTCCCTGCCCATGGCAGGGGCGTTGGAACTAGATGATCTTTAAGGTCCCTTCCAACCCAAACCAGTCTATGAGTCTACGATTCTAATGTTTCCTAACTTTCAAGTACTTGGCTTTTCAAACTTAGTATTGTGCCTTGGTATAATTATAACTTGGATGGTAAACCTGTGAGAGTCCCACTCTAAGCACTGTTTAGACATTAGAGAAGACAGTTCAAAGAGGTTAAAGGGCAAATCGAGAACACAAAGCATAGGATATATGAGGCAGACCACAGGGTGAAGCTGCCAGCAGCTGTCCACCCAGGACTAGGACCACTGTCTCTGCTGAGTTCAGGCTGTCTCGCTCAGAGCAGGGGCTTGCACAGCCACCACGGGGCCCCTGATCAGCCGTCCCCACTCCCGTGGCAGAAGGTTCCTCCCAGCATGTTTGGGACAGGCAGGGCTCTCCCTTTGCCCCGGTAGCTTCCACGCAACCCAAGAGAGGCAAGGAAGGTGGTCAGAAACCCAGGCATCCTTCCACCCCCAGCCTCACACAGGATCCACCTGCGCCCAACACCGACCTCAGCACCCTGTACATAAATTGTGTTAAGTTTAGTGAAATGAGGCCATGATAGAGCCAGGGAAAGCTGGCAGCCCGGTCCCTGGCTTCACCGTGACCAGTGCCTGCGGGACACAAGGGCAGCATTTTTTAATAAAGCAAACCCCGCCCGTGGCTCTTTCCATGTCGTGTTTGCTGTTTTGCTCACGGCTGCTTGCTGCAGGGCTGTGAGGAAGTCTGAAAGTGGTGCCCCTGTTGTTGTTGGCTTCTCTCAGCTAAGCGTGCTCATGCTGGCTTGTTAGCACAGGCTTCTTCTGCCCCGTTTTTCCTATGGAAAAAAAACCCCACAGAAGAGCATATTGGCATGTTTGTTTTGAGAACAAACACAATGAGTTACAGAGGCTTTGCAGGCAGAGCTGACGGAACTGTAGGTCGTGAGATGAAAGCCTGAGAGCCACAGCAGCACCCCCTGAAGCACGCCACAGAGCGAGCTTTTAGTTGGCCCAGAAACAAACCAAGCCAGTCATTGTTCCAGATCACTGCCCCGGTAAGAACAAAGGCCTTGAAATGAAGAGGACTGAGAGCCTGGGATGCTACCTACTGTACCAGCTGTTTTATTAACATAGGCAATGTACCAGAAGGCTGCACCTTCAGCTCGCGTAACTCAGTGTGGATCCCTTGACATCAATGGCACAACGGTGGTGCTGCCCGCTGAGGGCTCCTCATGCCATGGTCTGAGGGTCACCCTGTGAAGGGCTCTTTCTGTGAGGTGTACGCAGAGCTGATCCACTCACACCAGCCTTCCTTCCGCTCGGCTGCCTCCTTTCCCTGCTCGCACGCTGTTAGTGCCATTAAAGAGAGAGCCGCCGTCTCACGCGGATGTAAGTCATGAGGCACTTGAGTGAACCCACAATCATTTTAGATTGATCGGAGGTGGTCCTTTGGGGGCAGTGGTTTTGCAAGTAACACTATCTACTAAGCACTCAGCTCTATCTCAGCAATACGTGGTATAGAGGCATGCACACGTACAAGAGACAGCTTTAATGATAGAAGCAGTGATGTTCAGGACATGCATCTCTTCCTTCCTTCTTATTCCCAGCTGCTTTCTGTCAATTTCTTTCTTTCTGGGCAGCAGCTAACAACTCATCTGAAGAATACCGCTTATCCTAATGACTGCATGTCCATGTCAAAAGGCTGCCCTACCTCTGTTGTAAAGTTTGAATTTACAGTCAGCCTCCTTGGAAAGGAAAATGGGGTTTTACAGCAAAGGGATCTTAAGAATACAAAAAGCGATGCACAGTTTCAGGTTGGATATACCCAGCCCAGTAGGCCATTTCTGCAATGGGAGTAGCAGGTACCTAGAAAAACAAAAGCAGCAAGACAAAGGAAGAAGGAACCTCCCCTTGGCCTGACCTTCTGGTTTCAAGCTTGAATCCACAGCATCTCAGAAAGTCTGGGTCAAGTCCCTGCCTCTGGGCATCACCTGATCTACAGAGAGCAGAGTCTAGATTGGACTATGCAGGGTCATGATCAGTCAAATCCAGTCATGAATGTTTTTAGCAAAGGAGAGTCCACTTCCTCATGATGCCTTTGTTGGCCCAACCCTCCAGTCTGCTCAGAGCTTTATGTATGTTGATTCTTCCTTAGAATTATAGAATGATAAAATAGTTTGGGTGGGAAGGGACCTTTAAAGGTCAGCTAGTCCAAATCCCCTGCAATGAGTAGGGACATCTTCCACTACATCAGGTTGTTCAGGGCCCCATCCAACCTGACCTGGAATGTTTCCAGGGATGGGGCATCTACTGCCTCTCTGGGCAATGTGTTTTACCACCGTCATTATAGAAAATTTCTTTCTTAAATCTAGCCTAATCTTCCCTCTTTTAGTTTAAAACCATTACTCCTTGACCTACTGCAACAGGCCCCATTAAAATGTCTGTCCCCATCCTTCTTATAAGCCCCTTTAAGTACTGAAAGGCAGCAATAAGGTCTCCCCAGAGGCTTCCCTTCTCCAAGTTGAACAAGCCCAACTCTCTCAGCATCTGTACTGTCCTCTTTAATCACTGTTCATGAGCAAGTCTATCCTGAGTTCTTTTGCCGAGTCTGCTTAAACATTGCCGTTGCAGCTTTGTCTGGCAGTGAGTTCCACAGAAGCACCTCCTGTAGTTCAGATCCTGGTACCCAATCCTTTCCTTGGAGCCCCTCATCCCTGTACTGTGAGAAGCAGTGAATAACTGGAGAACTCCTGTGTGATAGGTTTTAACAACAGTTATGATGCCAGCATATAATTCAGTATAAGGATTTATCAACTTTAAAAAAAAAATTGCAGCCCAAAGGTTGAGCCTCTCCATAACTCATCCTGACATCTCAGTGGACGTGAGGTCTGCAAGGAGACCTCTGTATTTTCACTCATGAAGTTCATAACCCATTTGAGATTTCATATGCTTGCTGCCAGAGTTCTGGTTTACAAGCAGTTAGAGGAGTGCAACCTAATGCAAGGAAAAGCAAGGAGGATTAGGAGGGATGAGGAAAAGGGACTATGCAGGCCAAACCCAGCATGTCCTGTTAGGCATAAAAAACATCCTCAACTCCACAAGCTTTTCTATGCAGGGAAGACGAAGTGCAGATCCCATTGATTTTATAAGGAAGCAGATGAGATTATAAAAGCCGTGGCTGCTAGGATCCTATTTCTAGCAATGCCTCCCTGCTTGTCTGATGGGGTTTGGTTTTGATTTTAATCATATTTTTCCAGAGGTTGCTTAATGACAGGGGAATAGCAGTGGCACATGAATAAAACCAAACCAAAGGAATTCACAAAGAGCCTATTGAATTATCAACTCTTGGATTCTTGGATGGCTTTGCCAAGCCAGTGGCACTTGCTTACTTATTCTTTCATCTGCTTTTCCTCCTAACTGGCTCATCCTCAAGGAAATCATCAAATAAACTATTAAAGACCTCAGCTCTAACAGCTGAGGTGACCCCCTGTCTTCTTCTTCCTCCTCCCCAGCATGTAAGAAAAGGCATTTCCACAGGAACATTGCGGGTAAGAGCCTGCTCCCACTGTTTGGCATGAGTCACAGTGCTGCTTTCTCCAGGCAAGAGCAAGCATGCGAGGTTAGTGCCTTTGAAGGTGAGCTCAGCTGAGTGCTGTATCTTTTCTTCAAACCCCCTCAAGCTTATCTGGACATCTCTCTGTCACCGTATGGCAATGTACCTCCACCCTGGCGCACGGTGACCTTATTAATTCAGCCCTGAGCAGAGGCTGCAGCCTGGGCTTTTCCCAGGGCTCTGTCAGAGGACTAAACAAAAATGAAGGCGGCAGACATGAAACCTGCCTTCACTGGTTTGTAGGCTAGTTTTGATCCCCATTGTTGATGAATATCAAAGGCAGGGAGTGATTTTGCAAGTGGGGGGAAGCCGGTCATATAAAGCGTAGCTGAGGACTATGTGTGGGGTGAGAGTCTCAAAATGAGAAAGAGATTGGGACACATAAATCCCATTGATTTTCAGAGGAGATATATGCCTAGCTCTTTTCATTTTTTTAATCAAATTTCACCCATGGGAGGATATGAAATGTATTTGGCATTCTCTCTCGAGCAGCAGAAAACTCAGGCACATGAGGTACACAGAGGAAAAACTCCTTGTTAACTTTTCTTTTTTCTAGGCAAGGGTTTCATGTCACTATGAACAGCAGTAAATTCACCCCATGTGAACACAGTGACTGCTGCGGCCCTTTCTGTCTTACCCATGGCCAGCAGCTCTCTGCTGTGGAAAGCTTTGCAAGCATGACTGCATATCTCCCTCAGGCTCACAGCAGCCAGCCTGTCACTGGGCTTCAGACAGATGCTTCAGCAGAAAGTGTGACCGCTAAATCCCAGCTCACATCCCATGTATCTCCATGTGCTGCCTAACACTAGCCTTGAGCATAAAAGCCAGTCTCTGTTCATACAAATTCTCTAAAAATTAGACTTCAGCAGGCACCAGCTCCGTGCTGTTGTAGACAGCAGCAGCCCCATATGCAGTATAGATGCTCTAGAGAAAATTGTTGGTCCTATTAGCTTAGCATGCTTATCTGAGCTGCTCAGAGACCACTAAGCACAGAATACCCACACGGATCAATACTGATGTTTTCTTTGGTCCTGTTTACTCTCAACACAGTACAGGCACTCTGAAAGCTAAGCTCCGAAGTCACTTAGGTTTTACCCAGAGTCACTAAAACAAACAGTGGCAGAAAAGGAAAACAGACTGAAGTGATACAGCTCCCTGATCCAACCATTGCACGTACTGTGTCTCTTAAATAAACTTTCCTGGGATGGGAGGGGCAGGAGGGAAAGCATTAATAGTATTTTCACAGACAGCACTGGGGGTGCAAGAGGATGCAATTGCTCTGGTGCTCTCTGCTTTTTAGGAAGCTACCGTCAATTCTTCATCATTCCCAACCCTTTCCCTGCACTCATGCCACCAGAGAGCTCCAGCCTAGCCATGATGCTTTTCTTGTCTTTCTGTGCAATTATCTTCTGGCTGAATGTTTCTGGTGCCGCTGGCAAAACCTCTCACCACCTCCTGACTTCAGATCCTTCGCCATTGTGTTATTTGCTGAGCTTTTTCCAGCACTTAGTGCATTTGGGATTTGCCAGCACTGCTCTGCAGTACAGCGCAGGGCACTCCCAAGTGAAACTCAGCTTTGAAGAGAAAGAGTGAAAACCTAGGTCTGTGGAAGCTCATGTGAGTTTTTTCATTGGCACCAACAGGACAAGGGTTTCATCCTAATACTCCCTTCACAGGTATTTATACGGCATCTTCCATCACTGTAATACTGGAACATACAGGGCACTTGTGATTTCAAACATCTACAAATACGCCCGGAGCTTCGTAACTGCTAAACAACTGCAATACAAAGAGCACCAAAGGCAGACAAAGGATGCGTAGGGTTTCTGCTAGATGAGAGCATAGGGTCATCCTGCAAGACCTCTTACATGCCACGGGGTATGGAGTTTCACACAGCCACCCCAGTCCTGCACCCAATAAAGAGGGTTTGATCACTCATCTCGGTGCAATAGTTGGGATTCCCGTGCTCCTCAGCCCTCAATCCTTCTAATCTCCAGTGTAATAGGAGTTCATTACCAGCACCCCACAGATGGACTCCAGATGAGCAAGCATAACAGTGCGATTGTGAGGGGGAATGATGACATTTTGGTGTGTATATCGCATCCACGCCAACGAGCATGGGTAAGAAGGGAAAAGTTGAATTAGCTATGTGGGGTGGGGGAGGAAAGCCGCATCAGAGGAGCAGGGTCTTACCACAGGAAGAAATTATTTACCCCAGAAAGGAGCGGAGGCTCCATTGCTTGAGTTTTCTGAAAGGAAATTAGATGAGACATATAGACAAATACATCTGAAGGGCGCCTGCTTGATTGCAAAGCGGCTCGAGTAGATGGCCCCTTTTTGTTCATCGATTGTTTTAAGAGTTTTACCGCTACTGTAGTTAAGCGGGTGAACATCTGTTGTCCACCTGACCCACCATAAAACCTCAGCTGTCAGGAGCAGGACACACTGTGCTGTGATCAAGGGGCAAAGTTTGCTTGTTGTGAAGCCTGAAGGCTTTCATTTGCATCTCTTCATCCTGTTAATAAGCAGTTGAGCACGTGTTAAGAACAGGCTCACCCGAATCAAACAGCACGTGAGTGTCTGCCAAAACAACTGACATCCATCCTCGGACATATATGGGATAAATTATACTTTCTGTTATTATTAAGTAACTGCATTGACTTCTTCCTTAGGGGCGTGGGTATGACACAGCTTTTGGTGGGTTTATATGTGGTCCCAGTGACTGTCCCTGATCTGCTGTGTAACTGTGGGCAAGGCACATTCCTTCATTGCGCTTCAGCTTTTTTAAGGGGCTATTGCCCCTTAAATGGCAATAATAATGTTCCTCTTTCTTTGTAAAGAGCTCTGAGCGCCACAGCTTTGCTACAGGGAAAAAGCAATCCATTATAACTAAAGAACACCAATGTGGAGTAGCACTGTGTGTCTCAGCTCTCCTCTTCTCTAGTTAATGATTACACATCAGTTGGGAGCTTCTGTACAGGATATAGGACATCTCTTTAAGGTATAAGCAATTAAGAAACCAGGACTTGATGTTGGTTATGACAGTAGGTGAGCCAGAGGAACCATTCAGGGCTGACTCCCCTCTAACAGGAAGCAGTAAGTAAATGGCTGTAGGTGATTGTAAAAGGAGCTGTGTGATACTGTCTAGTGATAGTCACACTATGATGAAGCATGGCTCCACCGCAATGTTATTAGCACGTGATAGTTATGTTGCAACAGCGCCAAAGAGTCTCGACCTAGGTAGGTCTTGCCGTGCTGGGCTTTGTACAAATGTGTAGCAAATGGCCATGGCTTCCCCAAAGAGCATCCTGTAGCAAAGAGCTATTGCAATTGGTGAAAGGGAAAGAAAAGCAGAATGGAGGGAGAGGATGCAAGGAGTAGGTGTGCACAGATCCTAGCATGGCCTGCAAGGAAACACGTCATGGAGAGAGCATCCCGTGCTGCTCTGAGGGAGGCCAGGGAGCTCACGCCACCGCTTCATAAAAGCTGGTGGCAGCTTCCGAGCTGTATCGATTTAGCTGTGACTGCTGGATCGCTGAGGGCTGAAGCACACAATGGAAAATAAAATTCCCCCACTGCTTCCAATTAGCAAGGAGCTTCAGTTGATTTCCTGAAAACAGTCATCTTTAGTGAAAAGCATAAATCCGTGCACGTGAAGCAATCTTGGCTCTGGTCGGAGGCAGTCTAGCGAGGACTCCTTCTCCCACTCACCAGGGCTTGCTAGGAGTGCTGGTGGGCAGCAGCTGCCCAGTATCCAGTAGACGTGGGTGAGGTTTGGTTGCTGACAGCTCTATGCCCTCCTGAGCTTCCCGCTCCCCGGGGCCGACTCCTGGCTGAGCCCCACGCAGAGCCTTCCCTCTTCCCGTGTGGTTTTCAGGCAGATGCCAAAAGCTGAGGCAAAAGCTCATAACATGCCAATTACCCTGGCCTCAAAACCACAAATGATTGTATACAGCTGTTGGCAAATGAAACCTTGTTCCAAACATTTAATACCTAATTGAATAAACTTGTGGAGCCTGGCTCTGGGTTTGCCTGTTCCCCTGCCCTTGTGTCATCTCCCCACCCCACTTCCAGACCCTGTGTGTTCCAACGAGAGGGGAAGGAGGCTTGCCTTATGGCTTTCTGTCATTCTTAAAAAAAAAAAGAAGTTAAAAAAAAAAGGTCTGCCGCACAGCATAAATTTCAGCTCTATCAATTTTCTGTCGGAGCACTAAGAGGGTTAATTATAAAGCCCATTTCCTCTGTTTTCCCTGCACCAGATATCTGCTAATGGACAAATAAAGCGATTCATAGCGGCTTTTGGTTCTCCAGTAAAGATGCAACAAGTGCTTCATTTAGATGTGGTGAATGGTAATTATGTTTGATGGGAAAAGTGGGCAATTTTTCCTTTCTTTGTCAAATGCCTTGGATAAATTGTTTTTGTGACCTTATCTAGAACACAAAGGTCTACTCACCACTTAAAATTATAAGACAATTCATGAAATACACTCCTGGATCAGACAAAGACACCAAAAGCAACTTTGCCAACAATAACTTACACAGCAGAGAAGGTCGAAAAAGGTTAGCATTGTCTTCTTTAGAATAACAATATCCTAAATTAAATGTACCATGTTTAATTTAAAAAAATCCAGAGATTATATGGTTTACTTCTAAAGAAACAGTACCGGTCTGAAACATGTGTAATGTTTCAAAGGTTATGAGAAACAGGCGCCACTACCCCATCCTTTGTGAATGACATCTGAAGTTATATGTAATTTTCTCCAAATTGCCTTTTAACATGTGATTGCCTTAAATCCAACTAACTGAGCTGCGCTGTGCGATATGCAAATGGGAAGCCTACTGTCGCAATCAACATCTCCCGGGGAGGGAAATATTTCTGATCCAGTAAATGATTTTAACCCATCAGTAATGAACTGTGCTGCAAGGAGACGTTGAGCTCTCGTTCAAAATCTGGGCAAAGTGAACGGCTTCTAGTCTTTTCCTCTGCTTTAGGTTCCTAGTGTTACTAAAATAATTTTAAAGGATTTTCTGGCTTAGGGGAGAAAAAGGGGTTGTGTTAAATGTCCCCAGGGGAATTTATTTTTTTCAGCGCTAGCCTGATCTCTCTGGTCCTGAGAGTCAGTACTCTGACAGAAAGTAGTTCAGATTATAATCCAAATGATAGATCCCAAGAGAAGCTTCCACTCTTTAGTGAAGACATCAAGAGAGAAGGAAAAAAAAAAAAAAAGTACTGCATTTTATCGCCATGTAAACTCGCTTTCTGCTTTTCCAGTGGAACTGTTGCCTAACAGACAGCTCTGTTAACACTCTATATAACCCTCCATTGGAAAGACATTAAAGACTTTGTACTCAATGTAAAAATGCACAATTCAAATAGTGATGCTGATTCTTGGTTTAATTGAAAAGAATTCATTATCCACACAAAAGAAAGGAAAAACGCTGTTCTTTTCCTTCAGTTCCTTCGCATACAGGATGCTGCAATGTCCGGGGGGTTGCCTGGTTGTAGCGAGGGGCAGGATTTTGCCCTGGGTGGGCTTCTGCTCTAATTCCAATGCAATGTAAGGAATTCGTCCAAAGACTCGTTCAACGAGGCCAGCGGAGGCTCAATGCCCTTTGCATCAAGCCCCTGAATCCACCAAATCTCTCGGTAAACTGTAACTCATTTGTTCCCCGTCTGCCCCGTGCGTGGGTGCCCGGGACGTGGCAGAGCGGGGTACACTTGGTCACGCAGCCCCGTCGTGGCTCCTAACCCCGGGGTGCGTGCCACCTCGAAGGGGGCTATTGTCAGTGCAGGTGGGCGAGCGGGGCTGCACAAAAGCCCTTTACCCGGTCAGTTTGGGATGGAGACCTGCCGAAAGCAGGAATGCCCTCTGCCCACCACCGCAGGGGAGGCCAACCCCAGGTGCCATGTGGAGCCTCAGCACCTGAAGGGGCACGAAGAGAAGCCGGGCTTCTCTTTGCCAGCACGGGGACTTGTGGAGGTGGGAGGCTGACTCTCCACAGCTGGGTGTTTGTTAGGACAGGCACGAGAGGAGCCTGGGTTTGTGTGCAGGTGAGGAGATGGACCTGAATGCAACAGCAACAGTTGGGGCAAAGAGGTAAAGTCAGCTTGGGAATGAAAAGGAATTAATGCTTGAGCTTCTCCTCTGGGCAGGCCCATAAACCCATGGTTCTTAACACCCCAGTTACTCCACTGATTTTAGTGAGACTGCCCACATGTTAAAGAAATGCATGTCTTTAAGTACTTAGTCTGAATAAAGGGTTTTGCGTAGTGCTGTTGAAAAGGAAAAGGGCAACGTGGAGCTCTACTGCTTTGGTAACTACATCGACAGGATGGAGTGGTTGTACCTTGGAAGAGAAGCAAGAACAATCCAGGAAGGGCTCTTCAACCTGGAAAACACTAGAGATCGCAGAGAGAGTAAAATGGTGGATGTGGGCGAAAGCAGAGGGTGGGATGCAGAAGATGGGGGAGGAGAGGAAACGAAAAAAAGCACAACTGTGGAAGTAGGGAGTGAAAAGATTATGGGATGAGTTTGAAAGGGAAAACTGGAGAAACACTCTGGAGTCCTTCCCTCTGGCTTATAGTCAGTGATGTGGGCTTTTTATAAGCCCATGTTAGGAATACTCTTTTTCCCCTCATGTTTATTCCCCCTTTTAAGATCTATACCATGTTTGCATTTCCACCCCCCCCCGCCCCGCCTCCCTTTGCCATGGCTGTTCAAATCTAATTACCAGAGGTTCACTATATTCATTAGCTTCTTTCCCTCAAAACCCTGGGCTGCATGTCATCTGGATCTGATTATGTATGGCGCATTTCATTTTCCCAGCTATTCCCCTACCTGCTTTTAATCAGCATGAGATTTTTCATTTAAATGTCATTAGACTTTTGAATAAATATGTAAAGAACATTACAAATAAATATAAAAGCTTCGTGCGAGTCAGGCAGAAGGAAAGATATGCCCGAGACCACCCATTGTAGTGTCCTTCTCTGAAAAGGCTACACCAGATACACCCAGAGGTGCTAATACAGCCTGTCCTGTTTTGTTAGAAGAGCACTTTGTGAAGCACCAGACTTTTACTAGCCCCTTGAACGCTCCTCTGAGGTTGTGGATGAGATACATGCGATGCCGATGCTCGACGCTTGGCCATGCGTTTGTGCTTTTCATTTCTGTGTGATTTCAGCAACATTTCCACAAGCGATTTGCCTCGTGGCTTGCAGGGTGGCTGACCAGACACGCTCGCCTGGTGTTGTCTGTCAGCTCGTGGCTTTCAGCGCCTTTCCACGCAAGTGAGGGTTTATTGTGCATGGAAGGGGAGATCTAATTAAGAGAAATAATTGAGCTACACTCTTTGTAGCAAAGTTAAGCATTGTCACGTGCCTAATTCTCCTTCCACGACTCATTCGGCTCTGCTTGCCTCGGTATGGTGAAGTATTAGCCGAGTTCTCCACAGAATGAAGGTTTCACGGTAGGAGTCTAATGGACCAGAAACACAAAGAAAACACATATAACCTTTGGGATGGGTTCAAAAGGCGATTCAGCATCTCTGAGAGAAATTCCTCAGGCACAGGTCTGACGAAGTCTCTGTGGTTGTACTCCCTGACCCTTTAACGAAGCAGCTCACTGTTTCAGTCAGTTTGTGTTCCCATAGAATTTTCTCCTTCACCTGTTTCTTCTCTTACTTTGGTTTCCCCAGTATCTGTAATGCCTGGTCTTATTCTTCTTAACCCTTTTCAATCATTTTTTGCTCTACCCATCCTTTTGTCTTCTACAGTGTGCCTGATATCTGCAGTTGCTCCTCCAAACAATTTTAGTACACAGCTTGAGGCTAGCTTAATTTGGCTAGCGTAATCCCTTAGCTTCATTTGGACTTCTGGTCTGATTCTCTGATTTACCCTGAAGTCAATTTTACATCTCTCTTTTCCCCGAGTAGGGTGTCTAGCTTTCCCTGACTAAAGTCCTCATGGCGCAACACACCCCCCCTCCCCAGAAGGATTTGGCTGCCCCTTCTCTTTCCACTGCAGCCATCGGCAGAGCCAAGGGAAGGCACGCATTTGAGCGAGCAGTTAAGCAAGCTTGCCTGCTTATTGTATTGGCACATGCAACACCATGCTTGGCAATTCCCTAGAAGGATGCTGCGTACCAGACAGAGCTCGTAGCACTCTCCTTTCCCATGTGGCACCGAGGCTATGCCTATATTTAGAGGTAGATCTAAGTTTACAGCTCACTGGGGGCACTCATCTGTAAATATGCTAAAGTAAATCTATTAATAGCAGGGAATAAACGATCCAAAAAGTGCATTTTAAGCAACTCTTATGAAGTATTTGCAGGGTAAAAAAAAGGTTACATCTCTGCTAATACGGGATTAAACACCACTTCAGTGGCACAACACTCACTGGATCAAGGAACAGCAATGCACAGTCTGAGTTATGTATTCAGTGACGTTGCTTTGAGTATCAGTTTATTTCAGTTTCTTCAGGTAGCAAATAGATTTTTAAAAGATTGCAACCTGTTTGAGGACAGTTTATGACATAAGATGAAGGAAGCATAAACATTAGGAATGAATGACATGTTTTTATCGCTTGGCCCTTTAAATCTCATCCATGTGCACTTTCACTCTCCAACCCCTTAGCGGGACTGTGCCCTCCCAGAACCAGCTGTTAGTTTAGATAGGCCAAATTCAAGAAAACTGTAGTCAATATTACAAACTCTCCTATTGTCTTCAAACCTTTAGTTCTTTCCTCCCTCTAGATCATTCGATCTAGAATAGCTTCACTTCTTTTGATTTATTATCTGTCCTTTCCGTGTCATAAAGTGGTCCTACCTGGAATGAAAAAAAAATGTTTTGGCTTAGGATTGAGGAACATCATAGCCAGCAGATGTCTAGGTAATTAAAGTCCCCATGAGCACAGTATCCTGAGATCCTGAGCTCCTGTATAAATGGTTCAGGAATGTTTCCTTCTTCCTTTCTTTGAGATCAGTAACAGATGCCCTCAGCAGTGATCCTTTCGTCTTTCATGTCATGACTCCTTACCCAAAGCATCTGTGTGCTGGCCTCCTGACAGTCAAACTCTGTCTTTGTTGTCAGCTGTTTCTCACAGGTAGGAAGCTTTGTTGAGAAATGCATAGCCATTATCCACTGACTTGTACAGATGGACTGATTCCTCAGGAAGAGATGGGGGAAATCAGATGAATGACACAATTGTATTTATTCCTGGCTCGCAAGTAGACTAGGTATCTCTCAGTCTTTCTCTTTTTTCTTTTTTTCTTTTTTTTGGGGGGGGGAATGGGGGCAGGCAAGATGTGAGCAAAGTTGGGTTCTACTTGAGAAAATTCGATCCAGTACGTGCTTAAATAGTTGCTGAAAAAAGGCAGACAGTTTGCAAAATCCGTTATGAGGCTTGTAAGCAAAGAGAAGAGAGCCCTGCTGCTGGTTTGTAAAAATGAAAAAAAATTTGGAACATTTTGAGTCTTCAGTCAATGAAATAATCACCAGCCAGGTGTTCAGCAATCTTACATCATCATGAAGTTCACGTGTTTAAATCTAAAATTGCTTTGTCTGAATGCCACCTTCAATTCTCCTACTTGATTTGTGTCCAGTTTTTCCACATTTCACAATTTCCTCCTTGCAACTGGTTTGTCATGGTAGAACCTCACCTAGATCTGAATCCTGACTTTCTGACAGAAATTTCAGATTCAGATCTAAATCCAGACTCAAATTGGGGTAACTCAGTATCAAACTGGTGTATCCTTAGTGCTTGACATCAAAGCAGAGAGATAATGACTGTGCTGACCCTACCGTGACCCAATGCAGGAGCATGATTGTCAACAGTCACTGGCCATCCAGGCCTGCTTTTACTCTCTATTACACTGACATAGATTGGGAACCAGCCCATGGAGTCAGTGAAAACCAGGTCCACATGATTTAGTGAAATACCTTGGATTTTACTATGAGTAAATGACTGAGGAGAAAATCCAGCCCATTATTTTCAGAGGTTAAGTGATACATGAGAAAGTGGTCTCCTTAAAGTTAAGCTGCCCATGTCTGGGCTGCCTCTTCCCTCCGCAGCTCTCTTGTAAAGATGGGACTAAGGCCTAGGAGGAAAGAAGGAAGCCACAAAATGTAAGCGGTCACCTCCACAGAAATTCATGCGGTGATGGGGAAGGCAAAACAAGTGGTTTTACTGTGCCGTGGGTTGGTGCAACCCAGGAGTGGAAATGGAGGGGAAGGAGTTACTGTCTGTGAGTAGAGAATTATAGAGGTCTTTGCAACCCCATGGAGTGACCGTGGGAGTCAGACCCAGAGGTGAGGAGTTTGGACCCAGGTTCCTGGGACTGCCACCTCTGGTTGTATAGATTCAGGATAAATTATCAAGGGGGCTTTTGTGGAGGAAAGGCAGCAAAATACTTGGCGATGAAAGCTGAAAGCTGAAGTCTCTTCCTTGTAATGAGAAGCTATAATTCTAAGCAAGGTTTCCAAGGCACAGATATGTGTGCGTACTCATGAAGATTTGCTGCAGTAAAGAGGAAAATGGGAACACAAAAGAACGCTTTTCCTTGCTGTAATGAAGCTAATGGCCCTTTACTCTCCATGGGGCACCGGAGGATGCGACCATTAACTTTTTATTTGCAATTTGTATGCACCTTGCTGCACTTGCTTTTTTTATAGCAGCAATCTCAGTGCAATATCTAGGATGGGAGGAAAAGCAGCACGTGGAAAGTGGGTCCCCATGGTGGGAAATGATGAACTGCCTGGCTTATCTGCCAAACTACCCCCTGCTAAGCTGCAGAAGTCGTGTGCCATGGTCAGGTAGCTTGGGCACAGGATGAGTGTCAGTAATGTCCACTTTTGATGGAGCACTGCATGAGGTGAGCCCTCAGTCCCTTTTAGAAGCACCCTTGCAGCCGAAGGCTGAGCAGCTTATCTCGGTGGCAGTGCGAGGAGCACTCCTTTTGTTTAAACCACTTCTGTTAGAGAAGCTGTTGCAGATGGCATGGAGGGGAAGGAAAACAAAATGTAGGGAAAAAAGGAGGCAGCACATCCAGTTCCACATGAAGCCTTCCTGCAAGGAAGGAAAACTATAAAGGCAGTGTAAGTATATGACATTTCAGCGTGTGCAAAAAACGTGCGGCTGTGGCTAATATAACCGAGACTTTGTAATGAGTGAGAAGACATTATTTTCAAGGTACCCTGTGTGTATGTACATATAGATGTGTGTGGGATGGGAGAGAGTGTCAAACAAAAGTCTAACTGTCTACTCAGCCACTGGCAGGTTTTCTTTTCTTTTCTTTGGTGGTAAATCTCCACACAAAGGCCACACTTCGGACTGATCCACTTTTAGAAGTCAGTAACAGCTGTGGGATAGCTTAATTGAGGACTGGGAGCTGTGCTGCAAGAAGAGCTCCCTGTTGTTTTTGGAAGAAAGAAAAAGCTCTTCCAAGTTGTGGTGTGAGAAGGCTACGTTCAGTCCAGACCCGACTGGGGAACTCCAGCCCTTATTAAACTCAGCCATAGGGGGTTTGCTCTTTCCCTTGATGTCTCTTGTTAGCAGGGTTGTTGATGACTGTAATAGCTGGAAAATCAATTACCGCCAATATAGAGGTAGGGAAACAGAGAGAAACTGCTCCAAATGCAGTGCTGAAAGCAGCCCTCCGGTTCAAGACAGCAGGGCAGGAGGGATGAGCGCACTGGTGAAATGCAGGGGTGGGATGCGGGAGACCTGAGTCCCTGTCTCTGCTCTACCACAGGTTCCCAGTGGGAGCTTGTCTGCCAGCAGCCACAGATTTCCTTTTCTGTGACCCCGGGCAGATCACACCTGCCCACCTGGCAAGAGTCATTCATCAGGGTCTGGGGGACACACTGAGATGCTTAATTAAAAGGCAGTACTGAAGTTTCATCCCGGACAATGGTTGACTTTTTCCAGCAGCCAATGTGAAAATCAAATCACAGAGAAGATGCTACTGATCCCAGAAAGTTCCTTTTTTTTTTTTCTCTTGGTGGATCAAAAGAAGTGAAAAAAAGTTGTATTTTGCTTGAACAAAATATTTCATGTTGGGTTCCTGGCCACAAAAAAACAAGAAAACAAAAGACACCCCACGCCCTCTTTTGAACCAAGAGCCTGACGGTCTGACAGGGCGAGGACTTACTCTGCGCGGCTTGGTCACAGACATCTGGAAGTATGATAGAGACGGGAACAGAATGAAGTTTTCCTGGGTCTTATGTCTCTCCGCCAAAAAGCTTGCCAGACATCATCTCCTGATTTTCCTCTGGTGCTCTCTTGGAGTGTCTTACGTATCTCCCTGTTTGAGTTAGAGCTATTTATAGCACAGCAGCAGGCAGGGAGAAGGATATAGCTGAGGCTACAGATTCACCGGCATTCGTCACTAAACCAATATCTCGTGGCCCTTGCAGGGACAGTGTGGACATACGCAAAAAAAAATTTAATTTTGTACAATATATCTTGACTCTTTCCTCCCTAAAACAGCCTCATCAATTTTAATGCTAAATGAATAAATAATAACAAGACACTTAAGGTGTTAATGGAGCATTAATTATTGCTGAGGTTTCTGTGGAAGGGCGTGTGACATCCACATTAATACCGAATGACTTTCTTTATGACTAGAATAATTACAGAGAATATTAAATGAAGCAAAATGTGATGGGACTCTTAGCAGTAATTGTTAGCAATTGTTCATACAGAACCTGATTTCCAATACCGTATTTACCTAAATTGGCTAGGAAAAGCACACGAGGCATGTAGAGCACAATGAATCACTCCAGTTTACATCTCTAGCTTGAGAAACTGCTTCCTCATTGCCCACAGGAGAATAATAAGCATGGCCATTTGGGTCTGGTTTAAACCTGAGACTGTGGCAAAACATGTCAGAAAAAGAGAGTGCTGCTTTCCGTTTCTGTTTGGAAAGTCTTTTTTTTTTTTTTTTTATTTTTTTATCAGGAGTAACAGCAAACACAATTTTATGAATAAAAGCAAGGAGGAAAACTTAAATTCACCCGCCCGTTCACACTTGCAGGGAAGTCAGAGTTTTACAGCCAGGGAGGGCTCTGGGTGAGCAGCTGGTAGGTTTTGGGTCTTTGCTTGTATTTGTTCGGAATAGGCTGTAGGAAAGCAGGGACAGGGACATGCGGAGGGCCAAGTCCTGGTACTTGAAGCACTTTGAAGATATTGGGAATGTCGCGCTTTTGTCTGAGGGAAGAGTCTGGCCCTGAAGAAAACTCCTGCATCCACCAGACATGATGGAAAGCATACTTCTGTTTTTACCTTTGAAGCTTGAAAGGGGTTCAGTCCCTAGGAAAACACAGGGAGTGCTCACCCCTGGGTGACGGGGCTGTAGGGTTGGGGCTCCCCTGCATCCCCCCCCTGTGGAAGGAGGGCTGGCAGCCCTGGAGGCAAAGGGGTCCCGGGCCAGCAGAGCCCAGACTGCAGAGACGCCCAAAGCAGGGTTGCAGCTCTTGCGCTTTGAATTGTATGCAGGTGGGAGGCTGGGGGAAAAGAGAGGCTCCGGCGGCCATGCCGAGGCCCTGGGGTGTTTTCCAGGGTGTGTCCTATTGTACAGCCCCTTAGCACCACACTGGGTTTAATTATCTGAGGCAAAGGATTGACCTGGGAGCATGAAAGCGGAATAAAGAGGCTTACAGCTACCTGTGAGAAAATATCCTCACTTGTGAACTTTGAATTTACTTGAAACTGAAACTTGAGCCTGGATTTCAGCATCAGGATTGACTGCTGAGTGTTCCCACTGAATATCCTTTGATGAGCTGCTGTGCGGAGCTCGCTGGCTTTTCTGCATGGCTGATTTCCTAACTCACGCGGCATTACTTCAGTGCATGACTGGCTGCCTCAGAAACTGGCCTCCCTCTGCCTAAAGTGACATGAAGTAACTTGCCAACAGGGTTTAACTTTTGGATTAAACAAGTTCTAGATGTGCCTGAAATGTTCCCGCATGTAGAAATCCCTCTGTGAAAGGGCATGTGAAAGGTGAGCGAGATGTGGGGTAAACTTGTATTTCATTCATACTTTCTTCTCTAATTAGAAATGTGAGTTGGTTACTGTGTCCCTTTATTCTATTTCTATAGGCTCTTTGGAAGCCCTATTGTATCTGAGTGCCTGTTAATTTCCTCAACAGGCTAATTCAACTTGCTCTGCTGACATGTAGTTAATTATGTTTCAGTTAACTCATTTTCCTGGATGATGCTCAACTGCTGTCTGTAAATGAAATAGCTGTCTAGCTAATCAAAAGTTTCTGAGCGCGATCTCCTCTACGTGTGCACGCACATGCTGGTCTGGCACTCTGCTCGGGATCCTGGCTGGGGCTTTGGAAGGCAGACATGTGAAAGTGAAACGTAAGCGGGAAGAAACTAAATGGACCCTGAACCTTCTGAAGCTCCAAAATCTTTCTGCAATTAAACTAATTAAGTGGCTGTGCCTGGGAGGACTTGGTTAGAAATGGTTAGCCTATGGCAGCTGAACGAGCTCTTACGGGAGGCAGAGGCATTTGCACAAGGCGCTGTCAGATATACATTCTCTCTTCTCGTGGTCATGTCCTCCCTTCAGCTGCCCGTTTGGGTCAAAGCAGGCCCAAATAAGTGCGGCATCTCACAGAAACATCCTCTTTTTCCTGAGTGAATCTAGCAAAATATTTGAAGATGTTAAATGCCCTGGGTGTGCCCTCACACTGGCTGTGTACAAGGTAGGTTTTTAGTATCACAGCTGCCTCTTCTCCATCGTCCCACAGAACCCAGCTCTTCCCGAGGGAGGTCACCGCAGGATCTGTCACCACCTAATTAACCACGAAATCGTGCGGAAAGAAAGTTTAGAATTAATCAAACTGAGAGAAATGAATGTTAACTGGCCACGTTCATTGAAAAATAGGGGACCAGACTTTGGCTTGGATCAACTCGATTGGCAGCTACGGAGCTACACCCCGGGTAAATTTTCTTCGGGTGTCACAACGCGCGTGCAATTCCTCTTTGGACAATGTGACTGGACTGCAGCCTGCCACTGGGCACTGACGGGATGCCGCAGGTGACATTTCAGAGCACTCTGTGCCAGCCTCCGGAACCCTGACAATCCCCAAGGGAATGTATTCCTGCTATCATGAATTGGATTTCATGAATAAAGTGAAGGCAAGCGCTGTGAGCCATGCATGCCAGGAACATCTGAGGTGAGGTGCCTGAGAGGCAAAAAGTTTACATGGAGAACGGCTAATAAAAATAAACTCACTTGCATGCAGAATTCCAGAGCTATTTCACAATATCCCATA
The DNA here is from genome assembly GCA_013398915.1 of Dromas ardeola. NCBI lineage: Eukaryota > Metazoa > Chordata > Aves > Charadriiformes > Dromadidae > Dromas > Dromas ardeola. Next base: position 792,215 of record VYZM01020053.1, read on the forward strand.
TATTCCCCTTCATTTGGTTGTCTGGGACGCGTGTAAAGCAGAGGTGGAAATCTTCTGTTTCAGGAAGCTTGGGTCTTTGTTTTTAATGGGGGAACTTAAGCGGACACCCAATTCCTCCTAAAATTTGCTGGCACCTGGGCATTTAGCTCTGATTGCTTCATGTTCGTTTTTAGTAACTTATTTATACTTCAGCTTACAGAAAGGGCATAGTTATGGGCTCTTCTCTTCCTTCCTCCTGCTCTCAAACACTTACGTTTCCTCATCAAGTCTAGCACGAAAGTCACTTCCATCTGAAGGTAATCTTAAGTGGCTAAGCATCTAAACTGAAGTGGAAAAAGTACATGTTCTGTGCTTCAAAAAATGATTCTTCTCTGTCTTAAAGGAGAGGAAAAAGAACACCACTAACTAAAGAAGGGCTGGATTTTTCAACACCACTTCACTGTTGAGTATGTCTGAGCGATTGGTGGTTTAAGTTGTTGGAGATCTGTGGAAATCATGAGCATATCCTGGCTGATTTGCAGTGAGTAATATCCAGCAAAGGCTTGCGGTACTGGTCATGCACGAAAAACAAAATTGTTGGCAGAAATAGTGGGTGGAGGGTGCACAAGGGCAGAGGATAGAAAACGTTTTTTTTAGTCCCTACTCTGCGATACTACTAACAGTGTTTTACAGGTTGCTCAGATATTTTGTAGTACTTCTTGGGATCTTATGTCTGGAGACCCTTTCCACACAGCCATTACTGAGAACACAGATCTGGCACCTGTTAAAACTCTGCTGTAGGTGTGTACAGGGCACGCTAAAGCTCTAGAGATGCCGCCTTACCTTTGGAGGAAATATCCTCCAGCAGATCAGTTTCTGGCCATTGTAGGCTATTGCTTATGTTGTTCTGTGTCCAGTTTCATGGCTACATCCGTAAATGCACTGCTAATATCTTCTGAGATAGTCTTTTTGAAACAGGCTGCATGGGCTTTTCTAATATCAGAAGCTCAAATCTGAGACACAATTCTCAGGAACTGGTTTCTTTTGCCAAGGGTGTCTACCTCCCTTTTGTTTCACCTCTCCCTCACTGATCCCCAGTAAGCTCTTTGGGACTGGCAGCGCTTATCTGTGGAGCATGGTTGCAAGGCGAAGTATTTCTCTGCTCTTACTACTAGCAGGAGGAATGAACAGATCTGGATGAAGTACTGGCACCATGTTGAAATCTCTGGCAAATATTCCACTGATCTCAGCAGGGACCAGTCAATTTTACTTTCAAGACTTCAACATATCATCGACATAACAGTTCCAAACACAGATTTTTTTGAGGAGAAAAAAAAAAAAAAGAATAGTGGGGATGAGAGATATAAATAAAGAGAAAGTACAAAATAAACTACAAATAAACCACTATGTACTTAACAATGAAATATAGCAGGATGGATATTTCAGTAAACGAATGCATTAGCTCATGCTCTGCAGCATCTGTGCAAGCAAAGTCCTGCTGTATGTAAATTGGATGCCTAACAACTTGTGTGGCTAGGCAAATAAGCCATATGTATGCTTACCTTGTGAATTTGTAATTAATTCATGCTTCTGGATAAAACTGAGTCCTTCATGAAATTCTGCACCTGTGTAAGTCTCCTTTTTGTCCTGAAAAATCTTAACAGTAGAATAATTCAGACATCTGAAATTCTATATGTAATTAATATTAAGTGAAATCTAACATACAAGTTGTAGTTAAGAAATTAGCGAGTAATTAACACTCATTGACTGGCATCTGAAGACTGGAGGGAGGCAAATGTGACTGTAATCATATGTAAAAGGGAGGGGGACCGGGGAGGAATCTAGGAAATGACAAGTCTGACATCTGTGCCAGGCAAATTAGCTCAGACTGTGATATGGGATAGAGTTAGCAGACATGTGGACAAAAACAGGCAAGCGATGAAGAATCAACCTGGCTTGTGAGAGGGAAGTTCTGCCTAACAAACCTCTCGGGGCGTTTTTGTCGACTAATACGTGATGCTGGTGACGCAGTCGCCTTGTTTTTCCAACAGTGTTGCCAGGAAAGTTTTTATGGAAACTAAGTAATTGGGGAGGGGCAAAAGGTAAGGCTCTAATCCACACAAGTAATTAGCTAAACGATAGAAAACTGCAGGTGGAAGTAAATGGTCATTTTCCTCAGTGGAGGGAAGTCACAAAGGGAGTTGTGCAGGTCTCTTGTCTGTGCCAGTGATCTGTGCCATGCCTGGGTTGTTCAACGTGTTCATAAATGATCTGGAGAGGGAAGAGAGACATGAGTTCATATTTGTTGGTGACACAGAGTTATTCAAGGTATTGAAGTGAAGGCAGACTGTTAGGAACTGCAAGAGGACCTAGTGAGACTGACTGGCAATAAAAAAGCAAATCAAATTCTTGTAGATAAATGATCGATATTGCGAACCAAGCAGTTTCCATCACCGTGTGAAGCGGTTTGTATGGCGGGGGGGGAGCCCCATTTTGTGTGTCTGGTGATGGGCTCTCAGCAGACAGGTCCGTGAACAGATCAGCTCCTTCCGTAGCAGCTACTAAAAGCCAGATAAATATTGAGAATTATTGGGAAATGAAGAGAGCATGAAATGGGAACCCCAACGCTGCTGCCGGGGCAGGGGTTCCGGCTCACCCCTGCGCAGCTCTGGGCCCATCTCTGCAAACAGCTTCGGAGAAAGGTGAGTAGCACAAGGAAAGGTCTTCATACAAGGAATGACCGAGCTGGTTTGAACTATTTAACCTCAAAAAGGTAGCGTTTAAGAGGATGTAACAGAGATTTAGAAAGTTGTGAGTGTCGTGGGGGAGATGGCTAGGAATCAGCAGCTCCCTGTCTCTCCTGCTGCAAGTCCTAGGGCCGTGCAGCCACTGGTGAGTGGAGCCAAGTGAGACAAAGGCAACAGAGCCGATCACTTCTCTTTGTCTGCTGCTAATTCACATGCAAATGTATTGGCTGTCGAGACTGAGTTGTTCAAGGGGACTCTGACACGTTTTACCCATCTGGGTTAAAATACAGCTGTAGGGTCTAGCTTTGGGCTTGCCTGTGGCAGCAGGGCAGCTTCTCCATCCTGCCTGGAGGATGGAAACAGGAGTGCTTTTTATTAGCAGCCTGCTGAAATGGCTGCCCGGTGGCAAATAAAGGACCAGACTCACAAGTGAGCTGCTCAGACACCATTAGCTCCTGTCATAGTGGAGCCAAAAGAAAAAAGTGGAAGGAGGGACTGCGTTTTTCCATGCCAATTGAACAATCTCCAACAACCATTAAAATGCTTTAATCATTTAATTATTGCAATCGGTTTACCACAGAGCAGAATTAAGTACTTTGCAAGTCAAAGCTTTATTTTTTCTCTTCACAAGTTTTATTTCACTAGTGGAAAATAACTCCAGGTCTTCTTAGCGTTGAATGTCGAACAGGTGATTTCACCGTGGTGATTTTACTCTTATATAGCAGGTATGCCATCCACTTTGAGTCAATTCCTATGTAGTTTTCCTACTTTTGAGGGAAGCCAGACATACAGATTTTGGCACCTTGCCCGTATAACCTAGCTAAGTGAGAGGTACATCCCAGCTGCCTGATCTGCAGGTCTGTTTATTGTGGTGACTGCCGAGCTTGCACATGGTCCTGGAATAACAACCCTCCTATTTAGAGCAGGAACGTGTCTGGTGAATGGAGGGCTGCATCTTCTGGACCCTCGTGCCCACATGCATGGTCCACGAAGAGCAGCAGCTGAACTCTGCAAGCGGCGGAGGATCGGCCGAGCCACGCGCAGCCTGGGTCATGCTGCCGAGGGCGGATGGCAGCTTGGGCTGGCGATGTAGCAGCTCAACTGCTAGCAACAGCCTCCCGGCCGAGGCTGCCAGCAACACTCCAGTGCTCACGGCTGTGAGCATCCCCTCTCCGCTGACTTTAGCTGGGGGAGCAGCTCTTGTGCCTCCCTCGCGGCTGCTGAAGCCCTGCTGACTGCTCTCCTCCGAAGGATGCTCGTGCCAGAACTGCCACTTGCCTGGGTGTTCGACGGATTCACTTTTTGTTCTTTCTTTCCCCGCCCCCCCCCATGCATAAATCTTGTCAGCTTCAACCTAATTGCATCCTTTTCCGACAGACTGTCTCAGGAGCAATGCAAATGAGCTTTGAAATGTGGAGATCTGGTTTATATTTGTCAGTTAATTGCCTGAGTGGCACAGACATCTAGAGCTGGCACCTGCCTCCTTGCGTTCAGACCCACTTTTGATATGAGACCCAATGCCGCTTGTAGGAGACAAGCTCCTGATGGAGGAAAAGGAGGCAGCGCTTCGGGCAACATCCTGCTGGGTGACAGTGACCTAAATTCCTCAGACTGGGTCCCTTTTGCAGTGCAAGCAAGCACTGGTCACAGAGGTCGTGTCCCAATTCAAGGTGGCACGGATCTGCTCACTTCCAGGCAAGCTGTCCCAATCTTCACCCAGTGAAGCCCCAGCCTTCCCATCCATCTCTCTCCGTCCGTGTTGCGTGACTGCATGCATCCATGGTGCTCATGCTGCTGACTCCCTGCTCCCTGAGATTTGACCCCGGGGTACTCATGGACACGAACAGGGCAGGGAGAAGAAGTACCTTCCCTAGTACGTTGTCTTATTCTGCCTGCAGATGCTGGAAATAACAGGACCTTTAGTCCTTTTTGATTTCTTTAGTTTAAAAAATTCCCTCACACTTAACCATTAGGTCCTGAAACTCAGCCTATATTTCTCTTGCACTTAATTTCATCTCCTTGTCCAAATTTCTTCATTCAACTCCATGTCAGCTTTACCCAAACTCCCGGCGGCACGCAGATGAAGTTAGTCAAGTACAGAGCTGGCTCTCATACCAAATGTCTGAAATCAACCCTGTTTTCTTTCCCACACACTTCTGTCTTTTTCACTCTCTCTTTTTTTATAAACAAGAAGACGGCAATCAGATGAACAACAACACATGTATTTTAATGTTTCTGAGAAACTCTGATGAAGACCATCACAATTAATATCAGCCTATTGGACTGTGTAAGACCCGGCTTCCCTTCAGATAAGCCTTCTTGCTCCCGCTGCCTCTCTGCCAGGGACTCCTACAGCAGCAGATCAAATTAACTACCTGGGTACCTTGCAAAATGTAGTATTACAAGCAATACATGCTTGCAACTCCACAGCAGCCCTAGTCCCAGCTCTGGCATTTGCTAGCTCATCCCAATGCAGAACACAGCACAGACCCGTTGGAAAGGTTTGATGTCTTTCGCTGACACAAATGTCATGGGATCTCCATGCTGCATGACAGGTACATTAGATATGCACAGACCAATTTAGCTGTGCTATTGTAGCAATCTGGGGTGGGCGACTTCAAGGCTGAAAGCATTTGCCAGCGTAGGTCTGCACAGCATAAAATCGCTGAGCTGTTCACTGATTAAATTACCCAAACATCGAAGAAACTGCAAAGTTGAATTGATGCACTGGGGCTCTGTGGCTTTGTCCCAGGCGGTTCATCGTTGCTCCCATGGAGTCAACAGGCAAGGGTTGTTAGGACACAGCAGAAAGGTCCGGCAGCCAAATGCATGTACATGTGTGGGATCAAGAGCTTAAATCTCCGCCAAACCTGGAGAAGGGTTAAAACTGGCATCTCGCATCTGTTGCTAGGGAGCTGGGACCATCAGGCAGGAACCATAACAGTCTGTGCAAGGAGAGACTGTAAGTGATGTGCTTTCATGAAGGATTTGCTTTTCTTTAAAAATCCATTGAGGTCCATTAAATGCAAAGACAAGTCTTATCTCAGGAAACTGAACCGCAAAGGCACAGGGAGGAGGGGAGAATGTATTCAGGGCAAGTATCACCACATTTTGCCCTGTTCTCATACACTTTCTGAGCTCCTGGTTGGTCACATAAGTCCTTATTCGTGTTTTGCAGGTGGCGAAACGTAGCCACTGTTAAGGCTGGAAACCATCCCACAGCTGGATTTGGATCTGCGTGGATCAGCCAGCTGCGGGGAACAGCTTGCGCTTTCACATGGAATAAACAGCAAGTGTTACTAACTCCTGTGCCGCGGTCTGGGTTAAACCCAGCACTGGTAGTGGTGTCGTCTCGCTTCTCTCAGGAGCAGCACGCTGATCTCTGCTCTTGGCAGGCGGCTCTGCCTAATGCCTGGGTTTGTTTATCTCTGTCAAGGCAAACTTATCCCGGCTGTATCTCCACCAGAGTGAGGTGAATAACACCAAGGGATGAATTTGGGTCTTGCAAATTTTCACACTGTTGCCTTTGGCAGCACTGCAATATGTGAAGAAGGCTGAGACTCAGTATTGGCAGTTCTTCATACTTTGTTTCTTGTGGAGGATAAATAGGTGCTGTGAAGGTCTTTATTTTCCCTATATCCAAGCTCGTATTTTTGCATAGTATGTAATTAACAAAATGTCCTGATTAATCAGAAAGGGGAATTTTTAAAATCAGCCTTCTGATTCTGCACTTCTACTGCTTATTAACAAACCAATACATACCGCCCCAGGGCATTTCCCATAGAATAACAACAAGATGAGTTATTTTGCTTCAGGCTGTTAACCTGAGCTGATTGCTAAATCCCTGGAAAAGGCTTATGTACTTTAGCCCTTTAATGATGTCAAAAAATTGCACAGAATATCTTTCTCATATTCCCCCGATCACTTTTGCAGAAGTATGAGGTCGATTAGCTTGATAAGGAAACAATTTTTAAACATTTATTCATATATATCTAACGCGTTCACTAATGCTGTGGTCTCCATTTTTGATGCCCAAATGGAGACTTTTGGGGGCTCATTTCCATTCAAGCTGATCATTTGCAGTGCTCAGTATTGAGTTGTGGCATCCCATTTTGCATCCTGCTTCTGTCCATGCTAAATGCCTAATTTGGGGCTGGAGATTACACCCTGGGAATAGACATTGAAGCTTCGGCATTGCAGTGCTGGGGATGGTGACATCTAAGGTCCTCTTTGGATCAGTTCCCAGGAAACTACCCACATTAATTTGTGTCGGTCTGCCTTGTAACATGAAACAACGTCTACTCCCTTTGCAGTTCCTGCGACATTGCTGCGTTGCGTTAGTTACCCCAGGCACATTAAAAAAAAAAAATAATCCAAGTGTGCCTATGACTCTCATAACCCTCATGTCAGTTTTATTTGTTGCACAGAGGAGAGGCTATAATAAACATAAAACAAAGCAGTGAGGAAATCTTCATTACAGAATGCTTTTCCTTGTGTCTTGTACTAATAAACACAGTTGTCTATTTGGAAAGATGCCTTCAATCTGTTGATTTATTAGATATTAGCAGTGCTGCGAACGCCGGCTCCTCTGCTTTTGTAAGACAAGCCACGGAAAGAGGGCTGCCTCATAGGAGAGCTATGTAAAATTGACTTGGCTTTTTTTGTAAACACTGTTTTATGCCCGTCAGCTGGGAGATTATTCTGAGCTATCGAGAGAGGTCGTTGTCTCAGCCTTTCTTCTTGCTTCCACCAGGACAAATCCTGATACTGCTTGAACCGGTGGGATTCTTCTTGCTGACTTCAGACCCATTAGAACACGGCCAAAAGCCTTCCAGAGCTTAGTTGCAATGGGTCACTGGCTACCTCATGGTTGCTGCGGACAAAACCTGTCCATAAATCCAGGCTTGCTGCGGTAGTGCCCAGGCAAGCTCCAGGGAAGGTCCACAGCCTGCACCCATCCTGTTGGGTGGGGGAAAATGCAACTAGGCAAAACCCAGCCGGCTGCAGTTGTGCTCTTCGTATGACAACACTCGAACCCAAGGGTTTGCTCACCGGGATGTGGAAGCTCTGAATGTTTTCAATTTTACTGATTGGTTTTTAAATCTAATCGGATTTTACTCTTGAAATGAGATAATGAGGCAGCTCTGGCAACCGCTCCCTGGCTACAGGATCACCAGGGTGTGAGGAACAGGGCAGGGCTGCCTCCTGCATGCTGCTGTGCACCATCCAGTGCCTGTCCCCTCGTTCGGGCAGCTTGGAGACCCCTTTACTCAAAGAAGATGAAGACCTTGCTTCAGCCACGGCACTGTTCAAAGCTCCTGCTTCTGCACAGCTCGTGGCCAGCTTCCTTGGGTGGGAAGGAACAGATCCTCTTTGCTTCAGAGGACATAAGAACATCTGTGTATGTTGGTGTTGTGAGGTTTAAGAAGCAGCAATTGCCCAGTGAGGACAAAGATTACTCGAGGTGATGCTTTCGAGCTGCAGTAGCTCGTATCAGGAAAGATCATATATTTTTGCCATCTCTTAAAATTCTACTACAAAAATCTGAGGAAAAATTCTGGTTTTCCATAGGACGTAGCTCTAGATGTTATGTCATCACTTTATTGTGTTCATAGTCATAGTTTGGGAGATCCTTGCTCCCCTTGCTGAGGATCATGTTAATTTACACTGATGTGTGGGCTTGGGCACAGAATGCGCACGGGAGCTTGTTCTGCAGGTGCAGCAGAGCTGCTCCAGGGCTCTCTTTGGTGATGCCTCTAATTGGGCTGCTCTGATGATGCCACCACAGCTCCATGCTGAGACACCGTTAGTGAGCATTAACGCTGCGGGCGGGAAACCCAGCTGGATGCAGAGTGCTCCGTCTCTCGTACTGACCCATCAAGTTTCCCTTAAAAGCAGAAATAAGCTGCATTATTTCCTGTCCCTGTGGCTTTTTCTATTACTCAGATCTGGCAAATGTTATTCTTACCTGGAGTCAGAGATTTAGCTTAGTGGGTTGGCCAGCTCTGTTGAAGCCATTAGCTACTGTGTGCTATGCACATGGAAGATCAGACCACGTTTGGGACCTATGGTTATAGCCCCCCTAAAAGTCTTTTTTTCATTGCCCTAAATTTTTAATCAAAAAATCTAAAAACATGGTAGGGGCACAGATGTCTCTGCACAATGATACCTGACCTCAATTTTTCCATCTGAAGCTTGTGTAATGGTTCCCCTGGTGCCACCAACACCGTAAACTCCCTCTCTCACCCCACCACACAGGGACCAGGTTCACTTCGGCGTGCCCAGACCCCACAGGTGAGTCTGCTCCTGAAGGCCACTAGCCAAGGGCAGACTGAGGTTTCCATTCATTGCCAGCTCCACTGAAGCACCTGTTCCTACGGTAATAGAGCTCTTCATAATCCTTTGCCCAAATTGTATTTTTGCAGCTGGATTTCATTGTGCTTAATTCTTCTCTTCTTGATTAACATTAATTGATGCAAGTTCTTCTTCCACAATCCCTAATAATCAGTGGCAGGTAAAAAATCATGGCCTTCCTAAGTTGTTTTAATATTAACATATTTTTAGGATTTATTTCTTCTACCCTGAGAAATTTGCGGGAAGATTACAAGGGCAGCTTTCAACATTTGCAATACTTTTTTATTGTATTTTTAAAATGTGATAATTTAAGTGCGAGTGCAGCGCTTGTGCCCAGGTAGGAATAAAAATCCTGAGGATCCAACAGAGCACCCGTATTGCAGCAGCGCCAGACTGCAAAGATCAGGGCCTTGGCTGCTGCAGCAATATGGGGGCACTGGGAAGAGGGGCTCTGGGAATGGTATTTCCTCGCTTTGCAGGAGCAAGGGAGGCAGTGTGAAATGTAGGTGCCAGCATACAGCCCGCTGGCTCTTTTGGAGCTGATCCCGTTGAACCCTTGCCTGCTCTGCCGTTCCCCCCTGGACTGTGATGTTTGCTGTGTGCTCGCTCCTGGTTTTGTAACGCAAAACTGCTCCACCCTGGAGCTTGCTTCTGGTAAACTCAGAATTAATTTCGGCAATCAGAGTTAACCCCGGTTTTAACCTTATTGCAGCCTGAAGGACTTCTGAGATAGGAAGTATGAGGCGGTGGGTAGGGGTGTTTAAAGGTATGTTTAAATATAGTTTTTCATACCTGAGCAATCCCAGAAAGACATGCAGCAGGTGATAACCTCGGATGCCAAACATTCTGCTCTGCCGATGAAAGCACCCGGTACATCTGAGTGCCACACACGCTCCTCTCCTGCCCTGACGACTGATCTGCAGAGAAATCCGGGAAGGAAGGAGCAGTCCTTTCCTTGGCCATTTATTTATTTGCTTATGGTTATTGCTTATGGTGCCATTATATTTGTATGCATTACACGGCGGGTGACGTTTCTGTTTTGTATAGTGTCACTAAAGAATGGGATAGGAGAAAACGGGAACACTACATGATATAATTACGTTACATGGGTCAAAGCCATGCATGATGTGATCCACCCCAAACCCCCCCACAGCCTAAGAGGCAACGTGGCCTACAGGAGATACTGGTCAGAGGTGCTGTGGTGGGTGACAGGATGCCGGGGTTCAGTTCCCAAGCCTGTCATTTTATGGCAGGTAACTTGTGGCAAATTACATCAGCATCTTTCTTGCTATGCAAGCGAAGAAAGAACTAAACGATAAGATACATTTTGTAGAGATCCAGCAACAAGAGAAAACATTGTGTAAGGGCTCAACATTATCACTGAGTAAGGAATTCAACATAGTGTATTTAAGTTCATAGACTTGCCCACTCAGGTATACGACTTTTTTTAACGTTGATTACCGAGAGGAGTGTAAAGTGCCTCTCCCTTGGGATGCTTCTCTGTGCATCACTAATGATAGCTCTGCTGTAAGGGGTAATCACATTAAATGTTCAAGTAAGAGAAAAATGTTAGAGTCAAGCTACGAGATATGAGAAGTTACTTCAAATAAACCACCCAAGTACATCTGTTTCCCTCCAAATGTTATCTTAAACTTTAGTGCTGGGTTTTCTGGCAGAGAAATTAAACTTCGGACAGACTTTGAACACCCAGATATTATTTTCTTTTTGTTTGCTGATCGTGACCTTTTCTTATGGCAGCCTCAAGGAACGCGAGGAGCTAGATTTTCCTCTGTTATACCAAAGTAACTCTGTTGGCTGCCGCAAGGTGACTGCTGCCTTATCTGTTACCTTACCTGCTGGCAAGGGTGTAGCAGGCTGCCCAAGTGGTCTGTCTGTCAGTTCCCGTAACGTGGTTATGGACACAGTGTTCCCGGCCCTGCAACTTACCGTCGTGCAAGCAGCTGGAACAAGTCGAAACCAAGCAGGAAACTGTATTGTTACCATATGTATTCCTTATCTTGATTTACTTTCATTGAGTAAGTTTTTAAGAGAGTTTTTAAGAGCTCAAGTGCCATCAAGGATTCTAGCCACTTCCAGAAAAAACAAAGGCTACAGGTAGGAAGTTATATTTTAAAACAACATGTTTCAAATGCTGTTTGTTTTCCCCACAGGCATTTGAACATGATACATTTTTTCCGACTTTTCTTTTTCCCTGCACTCTGAAAGCCATGCTAAAATGCTACAGACAAATGTGAAAAGGAATAGAAAGAGTATTCAGGCAAAATCATCTGCAAGCTTTTCTGTTTTGTAGACTGCTTCCTTTAGGACTGAGAGATAATGAAGGCGTGTGGGAAAAAGTTCGTTTAGTGATTTACCGTCTGATATGCCCTGTGTCCAACAATTAACATAACTTGAGTGCAAATATAGAGATACTCATTGGAGCTGAGTTGAACACCTTCAGGGTCTCTTCCATAGGCCTAGACCTATGGATCTGATCGAGAAAACATTTGTCAAAGCAGAAGAGCATCAGGCTACGTGAAAGACACTTTTACCCAAGAGGAGGGTTGGCACACAACTTCAGAGTCCATAGTCAGACTTGAAAAATGGGGTACATCTGTATGTCCTTCTGGTGAACAGACAACATGGCTCTACTGACCCTGAAGACACGTGCCAATTTTCAACTCATGGGATTTCACTTCAATGACCCATTTGCCAATTTCAAAGGCACTGTGATTGATCCACCCAGCAGGACTAGGACAAAACCTTCATGTGGTGCTAACTTGGATGCAAGTTTCCTCTGGCATGTTAGTTGTGACTTTCTGTGTCATCAGATACTTGCTCATAAACTCTCCTTTAATTCCCAATGCCAAGACGTATCAGTTGGGGCAGCTCTGGTGCTTGAGACAGGGACAGTGATACGTAAAAAGAATTGGCTGAAGTGACTAGGGAAGAGTTCAGACACTTCAGATAGATCCTGTTTCCTTTGAGACCACCCTGAGTTTTGGGGCTGATGGAGCCAGGACTCAGGACCTCAGCTTTCCCCTGCTCCTCATCCTTCGCTCCCTCTGGGCATTACAGTGCACTGGTTACAAAAAGATTTGACTTGGGGCTACTCACTGGTTTACCTGGTAATGAGTATGCGATGGTTTAATGAGAGGTGGTTGGAGGCTGTCCCCCCATTCTAGTTTAGAACTAGAACTTAGTTTAGAACTAGAATAACTCTAGTTTAGAACTAGAACTTACCTTATCAATGCTTATAAACCTCATCAATGCTTATAAATATCTAGAGGGCGGATGTCAAGAGGATGGGACCAGACTCTTTTCAGTGGTGCTCAGAGACAGGACAAGGGGCAACAGGCACAAACTGGAACACAGGAAATTCCATCCCAACATGAGGGAAAACTTCTTTACTTTGAGGATGGCAGAGCACTGGAACAGGCTGCCCAGAGAGGTGGTGCAGTCTCCTTCGCTGGAGACATTCAAACCCCGCCTGGACGCGTTCCTGTGCAACCTGCTCTAAGGTGACCCTGCTCTGGCAGGGGGGTTGGACTAGATGATCTCCAAAGGTCCCTTCCAGCCCCTGCCGTTCTGTGATTCTGTGATGACTCTGTGACTGATTTGTCAAGTTGCCATTGCTGAACAAATGCATGCGCAGGGCTTTTGGGGACCTGCAACCCCCAGGGTCTCTCCTAATCTTCCTCTGACCTGGCTGGCCTCGAGCAGATCCCGCCAGCGCTGACACTTTCCCCACCAGGACCCTGTGCTAAAATGCTCCCGGGGGAGGAAGCCTAATCCTGCTGCAGGCACACACTAAGGATGCTGCTGTAGAAGCCTGCAGCATTATGGATGCATTCTGTAGCATTGGGCACGTCATGGAAAGACCCTTTCCTTCTTCAAACAGGTTGCTTCAGGACTGCTTTCAGGTCTTCCCACAGCACTTGCCAGAGAAATACTTTCGGCCCCATGAGTAAGGCAGGGGTTTGGATGGGAGCACTCGCTGCCCGGCTGCGGGCGGCCCCGCTGGCTGAGACCCCCCCTGGCCCCCTCCGCACCGGTCGGTGGGGGAACTCGCCCCGGGGTCTCCCTGTGCCGGACCCTCCAAGTCAAGCCAGCAGCGCTTCCAAGTGCTGTCTGCCTGCAGCTGGTGCAGTCAGGTGATTTACCACCCCATTTTTCAGCTGTTTTGAGCAGGTACAGAGATCAAAGCGGGACGCCACTCATTTTCATTGTCTTCCTGCAAAGCTCGTTTCAGTGGCAAACTACCACTGGCTTCAACATAAATATCCCTATGTCCACTATAAATAGAAGCGGTGTCAGTTTTAGAAACAGTCAGAAATGCTTCCTTCCATCCTTTGCCAACCTTCACCTCCTATTTTTAAGCTATTTTTCCATTCCAGTCACTGTTTTATCTACTCTTTAATGTCTTTGTACAAAAGCCATTAATCTGCTGTGTGGAAAACTGTCAAATGCTTCTGGAAAATCAAAATATTCTGCTACCCACTAAATTGCCCTTATCTATTGTGGCAGTGGTATCTTCAAAGAATTCCTGAAGAGTAGTTAAGCATGACATGATCCTCCTGTGCCTCAGCCTATGCCGGCTTCCTCTAATCAAGCTGGGGTTTGGTCGCCCTTCTCTTACCACATCCCTTGAAATGGCTCCCAAGCCTTTTCCCCAGAACAGATGTCTAACTCACTGGCCGTTTTACTTCCCAGATTGTCTCATTAGTCTATTTTATTTTATTTTCTTAAACAATAGTCATCTCTGCCAATTCCCATTTCTCGCATAGCATTTCCCCCTCCTTGGACCTTTTACAAATATGACTGCTTCCCTGGTTCCTGTGCACGCTGCCTCAGACACCATGGGGTGTGCGATATGGGATCACGGTGGATTCCAGCCACTTGGTAAGTCCCCGAAGCCACTTCTGGACAGAGCTTTCCCTTTTACACCTGGAAGTCTGATGTCAGCCCTGCGCAGGCTCTTTTCTCCAACAGAGTTTAAACCCTGCATTTCCCTGAGACGAATTACCTGTCTTTTAATAATTTTGTGAAATAGCTAATGATCGGGATTTTTTTTTTTTAAATGAATATGTTTTTAGAAAGTAAAGCCAACTTACACCATCTTCCTCGAACATTCTTTTAACACTCTCACCTCCAACCAGAGGGTTGTCTGGGGGACAGGGAGCAGTAATTGTTGTTTCATCCCTGGGACAACGGGATGCTGCAGGGAGCTGGAGGCCACAAGTAATTCCGTATCAGTCAGAAACACTTCTTTAGATAGCTCTGTCTTGCTGCAAGAGGCCACACTGGTTCCTGGATGCCCAAGATCGGACTGTGTTTAACTACTGCTCTGTGTCAGAAAGTCCATCTGGGTGTATCGAGAGGAGAATGAAAGTGGAGAACACTAACTCGGTCTGCCCTCATTAAAAGTGGTTGGTTTTTTTTCCTAGATGATTAGCTCCAGGCTCCAGCTCCAGGCTTGGTACTGACTAGATTCAGGTGTGATCTTCCCCTCCCACACACACATATTGCTAACATCTGTTAATATTCTTCTGGTTCAGTTTCTCAGCCCAGGAAGCGCTAACCTTGACACACATATTTAATTTCAAGTGCAGCAAGATTGTTGATGGTAAAGTACTTACTGAGCCTGCCTGGATGAATACATAAGTTAATAGCTTTCTGTTGGACTCATGTATATGCATTATGTTAATGACAGCTTTTACATGAATTCCTGTAGGGAAACAGTGCACAGTCTATATTAATATCCCGTCTCCATTTGAGTCTGCAAATTCACATATTAATTGATTAACAGCAGCCAGGAGGAATGAACAAGAACTTCAGGCCAATTTTGGAAGGGCTGGCCTGTGCATAAAGGCCTTAATGGACCTCTGTCTGCAATGGACCCAGCCTTGACCTCACTGAAACTAATGGTAGTGATGTGCTTATTTCAACAGGATCTAATAGAGGCTCAATAGCTATACCTCAGTGACAGGAGATCTAAAGAAAATGAATACCATGATCCCTCTGCTTCACAATTAAAAATATTGACATCTACACCCAGAGTTGTTTGGCCAAAGCCCACTCAGGTGAAAAAAGTTACCATTCACAGTAACTGATAGTCACAAATGTAAAAAAAAAAAGTGAGCTAAAAGCAAGATAGGAATCTCCCTCTTTTTAAAACCAACCTGTGTCCTCCCCACACTCTCAGCACACTGCTTTTAGGCACAGAAATCATGTCTTGATGCTTAGTCTGATCTATAAGCAGCTTCAGATCTATTTTAATATATACGTATGTACCTATATATATATTCTGCAGAAGTTCCCATGTAGGGTCATTTCGACCACAGCGGGAACTCAGTCCATCTTCAGCACTCCCTTCTTCCAGGGTATTTGTACAGTGCAATTTTCCTGGTTAAAATGATTCAGCCGTCAGGTGAGGACTCTGCAGGTATGTCCAGGGAGGCCCCGGGCTGGCCCAGACTTGCCGTCTTGGAGGGGCAGAGATAGGGAGCAAGAAGATCATGGAGTTCACGAGTGTCCTGACACTCTCTCCCTGTCTTTATTCCTACTCCGTTGCCCTGCTGGAGCCCCCAGATCTCTTCAGTAATCCCTGAAGATTGTCCTACATAGTCCCCTTCTGGCTTGTTAGGATGAATTATGACCACTTCTCCATCAAAATGCAAGGATAAAGCCTTGTGTGACAGTGAATCTGCTGTGGGGCTTCCATGGGTCTGCAGTGCACTTGCTCTGGTGTCGGTGAGGGCACCTTCCTCCACTTGGGCAAGTTGGAGCATCTTTCCTCTCCACCAGCACATGCCCACTCAAGAGCTCGAAGGCCATCGACAGCAGGAAAAGGAGTCTCTTCTCCTGCCTTTGTTCAGCATGTCTTTAGTGACCTTTTGCTAGGAAAGTAAAATAATGATGTCGAAAGGTTTTTAACTAAGTCAGCCTCTCACTCCTCTGCAGTTAAAACCACTTCACGACTCAGATTCTTCTCCCAGCACTTCACAAGTGAGTATTGTTTTCTAGAAGAAAGGTTGTGTGTATAAGGATTGTGCTATAAATCATCTTTCTCATTACGCGTTTAATAAGCATGAGTAAATCTCAGGCAGAAACGTTCTTAGAAATTTTAAAGTGGTCTGTAGACTATTACTGGGCTGTTCAGGGCTTGGGATTGGGGTTTTTAATGAGATGCTCTCTTTGTCTCATCTCTTCATTCCCAGCCAAAAACCATATCAGGCAGAAGATTTAAAGTATTTTCTTCTGAGGTTGATGAATTGTTAGCGAACATGTAAGCCAACTTTTTCTTAAATACATAAATGCATCTAAGCGGTCTAGACATTTCCCCAGGTTTTTCGATTATTTTGTTTACTTCTTGCTCACACTTTGCATTTAGTGTTGGGTAGGTTTTGTTTGGTATAGCTCTTTTAACAGGTGTTTTTCAGTAAGCTGTGAACATGGGACTTGCGGGATCACACCGTGGTCAAACACTGGGTTATCATTTAGGTGGGCAGGGACCAAGGTTGCTCTGCTACACAGTTCCTCTTTGGCCTGGTTAATTCAGGTTAAAGGGGCCTGTCTATGCTTGCAACGTCATGTGGGCTAAGACAAGCTGAGGATTAACGTGTAGTAGCGTTCCTGAAGGACCTCATATCTGACTGTCCTGCTGGGCGGACGAAGAGCCTGTGTCCAGCGTGAGCTAAGCAGACGGCTGGAAAGCCCTTTGGCTGACGAAAAAGAGGGACACACGAAAAGTAAATCAGGAACACCTGTAAGTTTCTCTGCTTCTTCAGTTCCCTTGGCCAATAAACAGGATAGTAATGATCACTTTTTCTCCTATTCTTTGTGAGTCTTGTCCATATACACTGCAAATTCTTCTGGGGCAGAGACTTCCAAGGGGGCTTTGAACTCTGAATACATGTTGGTCCCTAGGGCCAGAGGAGCAGTGGGCAACTCCAAGAAGCTACTGCTTTGTTTTGATACTGCTTTCAATTTTTTTAAGGAAACGTTACACATTATATATTGCTAGTTGCCATATGATCTCCTCAGTGGCAGAAAACTCTTCACACATATAGCAGTGTGTGGGATGTCCAGACCTGCCTGCACCCACCTCCGCTGCAGGACATACTGGTGCAAGCCACCAGAGATCTGACAAGAAGGCACCAGCTGCAGAAAGATGATCAGCAAACTCCCTGAATTTACCAAGCCAATCCCTTCATGCACGTCTCCAGCATTTGAAAGGCCCAGCTAAACGTTTTCTTTCATCAATCAGTTCTCTGACACTATTTCTCTTGAGTCACCTTCTCCGATGAGTTAACACAGCCGTGCCAAAAGCCTCTCCCCTTTTACAGTGGCTGACAGCTGAGTTAGCTGCAAGCCAGTTCACAAGCCTCGGCTGAGTTACCAACTCAGTAGCTGCCCAGCGAACTGAAGGCTTTTAGAGGTATACAAGGAGTATACGGGTGTGATTTCTCCAGCATCGGGGCAGGGGAGGTGGGCACTGCCTGCGCCGGGGGGGGCACAGGGATGGGAAGGGCTGTGCCGGGGTCCCAGTGGGGTTGGTTTAGCTCAGGCAGACTCGTTTCACGCCATCTCTGAATTCTCCGGTTTGTTTAGGCAGAGCAAAGGAGGAAATGGAGGCTCCTTTGCCAAAGTAACCAAAACCAGGGGGAAACAAGGAAAGGAAACCCAAAATGCTGATTAATAAACCTCTTTCCAGGCTCTGCTGTGAGGTGATATCCAGTGACAGGGAACACACATGCATCTCACCACTTCCTCTATCTTGGAATAAGACAGGAAGGATGAGGCCATTTTGCTTTGAGGATGAGCTAAGTTAAGCCCTTGAAATGAAACAAAGACAATTTGTAGACCCCTGATAAAAGCCCTGTGTGTGGTGTAGAAACTTTCTACTGCAGTCCAATGGCTTTGTTATAATCTTATCGCCTGCTGCTGACTTATCCAAACAAATGCCTCCTACCTACTTATCTCTGTAGAGGGGTGGGGAAAATCACAGTATATAACAAAGACCTGCGGACCACACACGCACGCACTCAGAAAGTCCTGTGTGCACAGGACTCTGAATTTTCAGGGGCAGAAAATCTCTGATTATGAAATGCAGGATTTACCTTCAGCTTGTTCCTGCTCCTGCTGCTGCTGACGCTGCTATCAGTTATTGCACAAATGGGTGTTTACTCTCCACTAAGATTTTACCCAAGCAAGTGAATCACTCTTCACTCAACTGCTCATGGCACAATTCCTGCTCGCCCAGCTTCCTGGGAGCAATTTGCTCCATGTTAAACTCTTCCCGGTGGAAGCACCCTTGAAATGGTCCTCCTTATCCAGCCGTTATAGTGGAGAAGCTCACTTGAATGTTCAAAGCACAGCTCTGACTCTTTCTTGCATAGAAGGAAATTAAATAATTGCCTCCACTTGGAAGATCTCAACTCCGGAAAATGGTGAATTACAGTGGCAGCTCCTAGCCAGATCTGAAACATGTCGCAGCACGGATGCTTTGGGATGAAAGAGGCATCCAATGAGTTACCTGCTTCGGCCCTGCTTGGAGCAAGCGCTGATGTCTCACATGGAGAGTTTGTCCAAGATCAAAGCGACCACAGTGAATATGGCAGGCAGGAAGCCTATTTTATATCACTTATTTGCAGGTTGCCCAGAGACGTTGTGGAGTCTCTGTCCTTGGAGATATCCAAAAGCCATCTGGACGTGGTCCCGAGCAACTGGCTCTAGGTGGCCTGCTTGAGGAGGGGGGTTGAACAAGATGACCTCCAGAGGTCTCTTCCAACTTCAGTCCTTCTCGGATCGATTCTGTGATACCACCAGCATTGTGGGAGCCCTTGGAAAATTTCCTTGGTGACAGAACAGCTCGATGTCTACTCCAGCAAATCCCCAGTGCTTCAAAGGCTTGCAGATATTTTGATGCAGCGCATAGTCCTTTCGAGTTGGCATTGTGGCTGTAGGTCATAGGAGAGTGCTGTACAGAGTCATGGCAAGCTGGGACCCAGAGCAAGCTGGATCAGGTGCCATTAGCAGTGATACCATGCTGGTGGGGCGCTCTGTTAGATGCCACTCCTGAACCCACTCCAACTCCATGGCACTCTCAGCAACTTGCAACTTGCTTGACTTGGTAAGAAAAGTTTTCCTAATATCTAGTTGAAATATCCCCTGTCTACTGCTTTTTCTCCAGGCCTTCTTGGTCCCCCACCTCCTGACCTTAAGAATTCATGTTCCGTGTCCTCTTCGTGGGGTGATGGTGTCTTTCTGCCATGTATTATCTATCAAGTTCATTCCTGTTCCTCTGCCTTCTTTCCAAGCCTTACTCCTGGGGTCTCCTCTGGCAAACAGACTTGAATCCACTGCCCCAACACACAGAGGAAAATAGTTCCCATATTTGAGACCTCATATTTTAAAGCCACAAATCAGTTTCCAAACTCAGCTGTAAGTCTATAAACCCAGAGTGATTTTCCTTGGACACTCAGGACATACGTGCACCAGGCAGAGGTCAGAAGGGGGGGCCCACAGGACTTGCTTGTCGAAGGGAAGATTTTCAAGAATGCAGATATGGTCCAGCAAGGTCCAGCGCACCCTGAGATGCTGCTCTTGGTCCTGGGGTTCCGGTCCCTCAGCAGCCTACACAAGGTGTATCCCTCTCCCTGGAAGCAGAAGTTGGCCTGGAGCGTTGGTTTTGTTGGGACAGCTGTACATAGCTAAGAGATTTTCAGCTCATTATTCTCTTAAACTTCCAAATTGAATTTTGCCCAGGCCAAATACAATTCACTGCTCAGAATCTGAGCATCGGGTTATTCCTTCCTGAGCAAGGCGCTTCACCGTCCTCCTTTTTTTAGCCCTTTCCTCTAAATCATCACGATCTCATTGTCAATAAGGAGAACACTGGAGCTTTTTGGTATTTTTCCACACAGGTCAGTTGTTTCGATCAGCAGAGTTCGCCTTATGAGAGACACAGACCTCTACAACATGTTGCTTAAACTTCAGTATTTATTGTGTATCTCTGCTGTTTAAAATCACTGAAATCCCATGTTTTTCTTTTGTTTTTGTTAAATTTGGGAGCAGCTCCAGGTTCAGTTTAATCTAAAGGCAAAAGGCATCCTAAATTCAATTAAAACATTGGGCTGGATAGCTGTAGCAGTTTCTTAGTATGTAACATGTATGTTTTAAATATAAATTGTAAGGTATAACAGAGAAAGTACAGCTTCTCCTGACTTGTACTGTGAATGGGTGAAAAACAAAGCTCGGAGGAGTCAGAGGCTCATTTGGTCGTCTACAGACACCAATGCCAAATCTTCCTTGCGCTTTTTCTGAAAGGGCCGTGGCTTTTTCATTGTTTTCCTAAGAAGGTGGCTCCACAGCCTCGAGGATCTCAGCTTTCTGACTCCTGTGCATTGAGAAGAAAAGGTTGCAAATATGAAACCTGAGGGTTCAAATAGAAGGGGACAAATAAAAAGGAGGGCCTGGAATCTTGTTATCTTAAAATCTCCTGATTATTGGCCCTGACCCGCTTGCAATAAGCAGCGTGGCAAAGGCTTATTCAAAATCTGGACTCAAACTAATCCTCTGTAGAAGTCTGCCATCTTGGGAGATGCAGCAGAAGAGCCCGACCCCCTTCAGCTAGAAAAGCAATGGTGAACCATACAAGAAAGCCCTTTCTAGCTTAATTTCTGCATTCAGGTTCAAGGGAAGAATACAGAGGATTTTTGAGCTGCCTGAAAATAAAGATGCTCTTTGAAATCTTTTGCAAACATCGCATTAAGATGTTTTAAGAAACTTCCATGCCTATAAAATGAGTTAAAAAAAATTTGCAGGAATGTTCAAACAGATCAGCAGAATTTAACAGGTTTAAAACTAAGGGGTTTGAAACCACTCTGAAAATCTACAAAATCTGATGTGAAAGGAGGATCTTCTCAGCAGGTGTTTTAACTGTACTGGACAATTTTGTGAAATGGAATTAACCTCTGACAGTGCTGTGCAAGAGGCGTTTTTCAAAAATAACCATTTTTCACTAACTGCAGTATGACTATTTTATAAAGTCAGCCTTGGTGCATTTAAGTGCTCTCGTGCCAACACTTTTTTTCTTAACCAAACCCAGTGTTTTCCAGATCACTGCCTTCTTAGTGAAGCTCTACAAAAGGTTTGCAATGAAACGCAAATCCTTCTGAAGCCTGCCTGGTTTCAGATTTCGTTATGAGCCCGAAACTCAACCCAGGTTCGTCCAAAAGTTCAGTAAGGGTTCGTGAACTTCCCTAGCCCAACTGGATTGATTTATGATTTTGTGTCACAGCTACACAAATCACGTGGCTTCGGCGTACGGCAAAACTCGGCGAGCCCGAGCGCCGAGCCAAGCAAATCACAACCACGGCCTCTCCCCTTCCACCCTCGCCTCTTCCCATAAAGGGCGGATGCTGACTGTACATCCCCAGCGGCTTTCTGGGCCATCATCTAATAAAAGAATCGATCTTTAGAAAGCTTTAAGGCATCTAGTTGTGCTGACCTGTCAGGAAAATGGTCCAATCTCACAGGGACTCGTCCAAAGTTAAAAAAAAAACAAAGCAAAAAAAAAAAAAAACCCAGATGCTCAAAGTTAAGTATCTTAATTTTTATGTTGTTGACCAAGTAGCTGGGCTGATCTCCACATGCGGCTGAGCTTGCAACAGCTCCTGGTTTTAATCAGAGCCGTTGTTTTGATGACCAAGTACAAAGAGGAAGAAACCTTATACTGGTGCTCCTTGGAAAATCCGGTCCCTCAGCTGCAGGCAGTGCTCGTGGCTGGCTGTGGGTGACGGAGACAGCCTGAGGCTGCAGGCAGCCGGTGGCTTTGGTGCACGTGGTGACATGCAGGGACACATGGGGAACCCGGGAAGTTGTGGAGGTGCAAGGGCAGTTTGGTGCCTTCCCCACCTCCCACCTCCCTGCTTCCCAGCCCGTGGTACCGAAGGGCCTGATCCAGTCAAAACACGCCGAAGGCAATGTCTGCATGGTACCGGCTGGTGTGGAGCATCCCTCCACCCCTTATGATGCTCTGCGACTTGCTTGGCATCTCAGGAGTGCCTCAGCCATGTCCAGCGGCACTGCGGTGACTGAAAGCCATTGCTCCCACACTCCGGCTAGCCACCCGTGGTTTTGGCTTTCCTGATCGGGAAGCCAGGCATGGAAACCCTATTACACCCCAACTGCTCAGGATGTGGTAGCCACAGATGTTGTTAGGAGGCGGTGACAGCCTGTTGTCCCGTCACACGACCCCGTGGCACGAGGCAGCAGTCCCGGGCAGCACCCGGACTCATCGGCCCTGCTGCTGCTTGTGCAGCTTCAGATCTAGATACAGCAGTGGGCGATCCCTGCAGTAAGGAGGGATGTAGAGGACGCAAACATCCCTGCAGAGGTGTACACACAAACAAGTCTGGGCTTTCCCTTAGCAGGTAGCTTGTGCCCCTCTCCCAGAGTGGCTGGGCTCATGCTGTCCTTGCGGTGGTGGGGTCCGTGCCAGACGCAGCCGCTTGCCACGTTACTGCCAGCCGGTGCAAGCCCGTGTCAGGTGGGTGACAGCGAAGACAAACACGCTTCGTGAGGGCATTACATCTTAGCTCACACTGCTGGCGAGCTGTCTCCAGCCCTGCGCCTGCCCGGCAGGCCTTGAAACCAGCTCTGCTGGGCTTTCCAGTGGGGATTTGGGATTGTTCTGTTGTCTTCCCTGGGGAAAAAAAAAAAAAAAACA